>JAKSXO010000019.1:212500-812500 GCA_024509115.1 Crotalus helleri | reverse complement strand
GGTAGGTAGGTAGATAGATAAATACAGATTGGTAGGTAGGTAGATCGATAGATACAGATAGGTAGGTAGGTAGATTGATAGATACAGATAGGTAGGTAGGTAGATAGACAGATACAGATAGGTAGGTAGGTAGGTAGATAGAGATAGGTAGGTAGATAGATAGATAGATACAGATAGGTAGGTAGGTAGGTAGATAGAGATAGGTAGGTAGGTAGATTGATAGATACAGATAGGTAGGTAGGTAGATAAATAGATACAGATAGGTAGGTAGGTAGATAGATAGATACAGATATGTAGGTAGGTAGATAGATAGATAGAGATAGGGAGGTAGGTAGGTAGATAGATAGAGATAGGTAGGTAGGTCGATAGATAGATACAGATAGGTAGGTAGGTAGATTGATAGATACAGATAGGTAGGTAGGTAGATAAATAGATACAGATAGGTAGGTAGGTAGATAGATAGATAGAGATAGTTAGGTAGGTAGATTGATAGATACAGATAGGTAGGTAGGTAGATTGATAGAGACAGATAGGTAGGTAGGTAGGTAGATAGATAGATACAGACAGGTAGGTAGGTAGATAGATAGATAGAGATAGATAGGTTGGTAGATTGATGGAGACAGATAGGTAGGTAGGTAGATAGATAGATAGAGATAGGTAGGTAGGTAGATTGATAGATACAGATAGGTAGGTAGGTAGATAGATAGATAGAGATAGGTAGGTAGATAGGTAGATAGATAGAGATAGGTAGGTAGGTAGATAGATAGATAGAGATAGGTAGGTAGGTAGATAGATAGATACAGATAGGTAGGTAGGTAGATTGATAGATACAGATAGGTAGGTAGGTAGGTAGGCAGATAGATATATACAGATAGGTAGGTAGGTAGATAGATAGATAGAGATAGATAGGTTGGTAGATTGATAGAGACAGATAGGTAGGTAGGTAGATAGATAGATACAGATAGGTAAGTAGGTAGATAGATAGATAGAGATAGGTAGGTAGGTAGATAGATAAATACAGATAGGTAGGTAGGTAGGTAGGTAGATAGATAGAGATAGGTAGGTAGGTAGATAGATAGAGATAGGTAGGTAGGTAGATTGATAGATACAGATAGGTAGGTAGGTAGATAAATAGATACAGACAGGTAGATAGGTAGATAGATAAATACAGATTGGTAGGTAGGTAGATAGATAGATAGAGATAGGTAGGTATGTAGATTGATAGATACAGATAGGTAGGTAGGTAGATTGATAGATACAGATAGGTAGGTAGGTAGATTGATAGATACAGATAGGTAGGTAGGTAGATTGATAGAGATAGGTAGGTAGATAGATAGATACAGATATGTAGGTAGGTAGATAGATAGAGATAGGGAGGTAGGTAGGTAGATAGATAGAGATAGGTAGGTAGGTCGATAGATAGATACAGATTGGTAGGTAGGTAGATTGATAGATACAGATAGGTAGGTAGGTAGATTGATAGATACAGATAGGTAGGTAGGTAGATTGATAGATACAGATAGGTAGGTAGGTAGATTGATAGATACAGATAGGTAGGTAGGTAGGTAGGTAGATAGATACAGATAGGTAGGTAGGTAGATAGATAGATAGAGATAGGTAGGTAGGTAGATTGATAGATACAGATAGGTAGGTAGGTAGGTAGATAGATAGAGATAGGTAGGTAGGTAGGTAGGTAGATAGAGATAGGTAGGTAGGTAGATAGATAGATAGAGATAGGTAGGTAGGTAGATAGATAGATACAGATAGGTAGGTAGGTAGATTGACAGATACAGATAGGTAGGTAGGTAGGTAGATAGATAGATACAGATAGGTAGGTCGGTAGGTAGATAGATAGAGATAGGTAGGTAGGTAGATTGATAGAAACAGATAGGTAGGTAGGTAGATAAATAGATACAGATAGGTAGGTAGGTAGATAGATAAATATAGATAGGTAGGTAGGTAGATAGATAAATACAGATAGGTAGGTAGGTAGATAGATAGAGATAGATAGGTAGGTAGATTGATAGAGACAGATCGGTAGGTAGATAGATAGATAGATAGAGATAGGTAGGTAGGTAGATTGATAGATACAGATAGGTAGGTAGGTAGATAGATAGATAGAGATAGGTAGGTAGGTAGGTAGATAGATAGATGGAGATAGGTAGGTAGGTAGATAGATAGAAATAGGTAGGTAGGTAGATTGATAGATAGAGATAGGTAGGTAGGTAGATAGATAGATACAGATAGGTAGGTAGGTAGGTAGGTAGATAGAGATAGGTAGGTAGATTGATAGATACAGATATGTAGGTAGGTAGATAGATAGATAGAGATAGGGAGGTAGGTAGGTAGATAGAGATAGGTAGGTAGGTAGATTGATAGATACAGATAGGTAGGTAGGTAGATAAATAGATACAGATAGGTAGGTAGGTAGATAGATAAATACAGATTGGTAGGTAGGTAGATAGATAGATAGAGATAGGTAGGTATGTAGATTGATAGATACCGATAGGTAGGTAGGTAGATTGATAGATACAGATAGGTAGGTAGGTAGATTGATAGATACAGATAGGTAGGTAGGTAGATAGACAGATACAGATAGGTAGGTAGGTAGGTAGATAGATAGAGATAGGTAGGTAGGTAGATAGATAGATACAGATAGGTAGGTAGGTAGGTAGATAGATAGAGATAGGTAGGTAGGTCGATAGATAGATACAGATAGGTAGGTAGGTAGATTGATAGATACAGATAGGTAGGTAGGTAGATAGATAGATACAGATAGGTAGGTAGGTAGATAGATAGATAGAGATAGGTAGGTAGGTAGATTGATAGATACAGATAGGTAGGTATGTAGATTGATACATACAGATAGGTAGGTAGGTATATAGATAGATAGAGATAGGTAGGTAGGTAGATAGATAGATACAGATAGGTAGGTAGGTAAATAGATAGATAGAGATAGGTAGGTAGGTAGATAGATAAATACAGATAGGTAGGTAGGTAGGTAGGTAGATAGAGATAGGTAGGTAGGTAGATAGATAGAGATAGGTAGGTAGGTAGATTGATAGAAACAGATAGGTAGGTAGGTAGATAAATAGATACAGATAGGTAGGTAGGTAGATAGATAAATACAGATTGGTAGGTAGGTAGATAGATAGATAGAGATAGGTAGGTATGTAGATTGATAGATACCGATAGGTAGGTAGGTAGATTGATAGATACAGATAGGTAGGTAGGTAGATTGATAGATACAGATAGGTAGGTAGGTAGATAGACAGATACAGATAGGTAGGTAGGTAGGTAGATAGATAGAGATAGGTAGGTAGGTAGATAGATAGATACAGATAGGTAGGTAGGTAGGTAGATAGATAGAGATAGGTAGGTAGGTCGATAGATAGATACAGATAGGTTGGTAGGTAGATTGATAGATACAGATAGGTAGGTAGCTAGATATATAGATACAGATTGGTAGGTAGGTAGATAGATAGATAGAGATAGGTAGGTAGATTGATAGATACAGATATGTAGGTAGGTAGATTGATAGATACAGATAGGTAGGTATGTAGATTGATACATACAGATAGGTAGGTAGGTAGATAGATAGATAGAGATAGGTAGGTAGGTAGATAGATAAATACAGATAGGTAGGTAGGTAGGTAGATAGATAGAGATCGGTAGGTAGGTAGATAGATAGATAGATAGAGATAGGTAGGTAGGTAGATTGATAGATACAGATAGGTAGGTAGGTAGATAGATAGATACAGATAGGTAAGTAGGTAGATAGATAAATACAGATAGGTAGGTAGGTAGATAGATAGATAGAGATAGGTAGGTAGGTAGGTAGATAGATACAGATAGGTAGGTAGGTAGATTGATAGATACAGATAGGTAGGTTGGTAGATAGATAGATACAGATAGGTAGGTAGGTAGGTAGATAGATAGAGATAGGTAGGTAGGTAGATAGATAGATACAGATATGTAGGTAGGTAGATAGATAGAAATAGGTAGGTAGGTAGATTGATAGATAGAGATAGGTAGGTAGGTAGATTGATAGATACAGATAGGTAGATACAGATAGGTAGGTAGGTAGGTAGATAGATAGAGATAGGTAGGTAGGTCGATAGATAGATAGAGATAGGTAGGTAGGTAGATTGATAGATACAGATAGGTAGGTATGTAGATTGATACATACAGATAGGTAGGTAGGTATATAGATGGATAGAGATAGGTAGGTAGGTAGATAGATAGATACAGATAGGTAGGTAGGTAAATAGATAGATAGAGATAGGTAGGTAGGTAGATAGATAAATACAGATAGGTAGGTAGGTAGGTAGGTAGATAGAGATAGGTAGGTAGGTAGATAGATAGAGATAGGTAGGTAGGTAGATTGATAGATACAGATAGGTAGGTAGGTAGATAAATAGATACAGATAGGTAGGTAGGTAGATAGATAAATACAGATTGGTAGGTAGGTAGATAGATAGATAGAGATAGGTAGGTATGTAGATTGATAGATACCGATAGGTAGGTAGGTAGATTGATAGATACAGATAGGTAGGTAGGTAGATTGATAGATACAGATAGGTAGGTAGGTAGATAGACAGATACAGATAGGTAGGTAGGTAGGTAGATAGATAGAGATAGGTAGGTAGGTAGATAGATAGATACAGATAGGTAGGTAGGTAGATAGATAGAGATAGGTAGGTAGGTCGATAGATAGATACAGATAGGTAGGTAGGTAGATTGATAGATACAGATAGGTAGGTAGGTAGATAGATAGATACAGATAGGTAGGTAGGTAGATAGATAGATAGAGATAGGTAGGTAGGTAGATTGATAGATACAGATAGGTAGGTATGTAGATTGATACATACAGATAGGTAGGTAGGTATATAGATAGATAGAGATAGGTAGGTAGGTAGATAGATAGATACAGATAGGTAGGTAGGTAGGTAGATAGATAGAGATAGGTAGGTAGGTCGATAGATAGATACAGATAGGTTGGTAGGTAGATTGATAGATACAGATAGGTAGGTAGCTAGATATATAGATACAGATTGGTAGGTAGGTAGATAGATAGATAGAGATAGGTAGGTAGATTGATAGATACAGATATGTAGGTAGGTAGATTGATAGATACAGATAGGTAGGTATGTAGATTGATACATACAGATAGGTAGGTAGGTAGATAGATAGATAGAGATAGGTAGGTAGGTAGATAGATAAATACAGATAGGTAGGTAGGTAGGTAGATAGATAGAGATCGGTAGGTAGGTAGATAGATAGATAGATAGAGATAGGTAGGTAGGTAGATTGATAGATACAGATAGGTAGGTAGGTAGATAGATAGATACAGATAGGTAAGTAGGTAGATAGATAAATACAGATAGGTAGGTAGGTAGATAGATAGATAGAGATAGGTAGGTAGGTAGGTAGATAGATACAGATAGGTAGGTAGGTAGATTGATAGATACAGATAGGTAGGTTGGTAGATAGATAGATACAGATAGGTAGGTAGGTAGGTAGATAGATAGAGATAGGTAGGTAGGTAGATAGATAGATACAGATATGTAGGTAGGTAGATAGATAGAAATAGGTAGGTAGGTAGATTGATAGATAGAGATAGGTAGGTAGGTAGATTGATAGATACAGATAGGTAGATACAGATAGGTAGGTAGGTAGGTAGATAGATAGAGATAGGTAGGTAGGTCGATAGATAGATAGAGATAGGTAGGTAGGTAGATTGATAGATACAGATAGGTAGGTATGTAGATTGATACATACAGATAGGTAGGTAGGTATATAGATGGATAGAGATAGGTAGGTAGGTAGATAGATAGATACAGATAGGTAGGTAGGTAAATAGATAGATAGAGATAGGTAGGTAGGTAGATAGATAAATACAGATAGGTAGGTAGGTAGGTAGGTAGATAGAGATAGGTAGGTAGGTAGATAGATAGAGATAGGTAGGTAGGTAGATTGATAGATACAGATAGGTAGGTAGGTAGATAAATAGATACAGATAGGTAGGTAGGTAGATAGATAAATACAGATTGGTAGGTAGGTAGATAGATAGATAGAGATAGGTAGGTATGTAGATTGATAGATACCGATAGGTAGGTAGGTAGATTGATAGATACAGATAGGTAGGTAGGTAGATTGATAGATACAGATAGGTAGGTAGGTAGATAGACAGATACAGATAGGTAGGTAGGTAGGTAGATAGATAGAGATAGGTAGGTAGGTAGATAGATAGATACAGATAGGTAGGTAGGTAGATAGATAGAGATAGGTAGGTAGGTCGATAGATAGATACAGATAGGTAGGTAGGTAGATTGATAGATACAGATAGGTAGGTAGGTAGATAGATAAATATAGATAGGTAGGTAGGTAGATAGATAAATACAGATAGGTAGGTAGGTAGATAGATAGAGATAGATAGGTAGGTAGATTGATAGAGACAGATCGGTAGGTAGATAGATAGATAGATAGAGATAGGTAGGTAGGTAGATTGATAGATACAGATAGGTAGGTAGGTAGATAGATAGATAGAGATAGGTAGGTAGGTAGGTAGATAGATAGATGGAGATAGGTAGGTAGGTAGATAGATAGAAATAGGTAGGTAGGTAGATTGATAGATAGAGATAGGTAGGTAGGTAGATAGATAGATACAGATAGGTAGGTAGGTAGGTAGGTAGATAGAGATAGGTAGGTAGATTGATAGATACAGATATGTAGGTAGGTAGATAGATAGATAGAGATAGGGAGGTAGGTAGGTAGATAGAGATAGGTAGGTAGGTAGATTGATAGATACAGATAGGTAGGTAGGTAGATAAATAGATACAGATAGGTAGGTAGGTAGATAGATAAATACAGATTGGTAGGTAGGTAGATAGATAGATAGAGATAGGTAGGTATGTAGATTGATAGATACCGATAGGTAGGTAGGTAGATTGATAGATACAGATAGGTAGGTAGGTAGATTGATAGATACAGATAGGTAGGTAGGTAGATAGACAGATACAGATAGGTAGGTAGGTAGGTAGATAGATAGAGATAGGTAGGTAGGTAGATAGATAGATACAGATAGGTAGGTAGGTAGGTAGATAGATAGAGATAGGTAGGTAGGTCGATAGATAGATACAGATAGGTAGGTAGGTAGATTGATAGATACAGATAGGTAGGTAGGTAGATAGATAGATACAGATAGGTAGGTAGGTAGATAGATAGATAGAGATAGGTAGGTAGGTAGATTGATAGATACAGATAGGTAGGTATGTAGATTGATACATACAGATAGGTAGGTAGGTATATAGATAGATAGAGATAGGTAGGTAGGTAGATAGATAGATACAGATAGGTAGGTAGGTAAATAGATAGATAGAGATAGGTAGGTAGGTAGATAGATAAATACAGATAGGTAGGTAGGTAGGTAGGTAGATAGAGATAGGTAGGTAGGTAGATAGATAGAGATAGGTAGGTAGGTAGATTGATAGAAACAGATAGGTAGGTAGGTAGATAAATAGATACAGATAGGTAGGTAGGTAGATAGATAAATACAGATTGGTAGGTAGGTAGATAGATAGATAGAGATAGGTAGGTATGTAGATTGATAGATACCGATAGGTAGGTAGGTAGATTGATAGATACAGATAGGTAGGTAGGTAGATTGATAGATACAGATAGGTAGGTAGGTAGATAGACAGATACAGATAGGTAGGTAGGTAGGTAGATAGATAGAGATAGGTAGGTAGGTAGATAGATAGATACAGATAGGTAGGTAGGTAGGTAGATAGATAGAGATAGGTAGGTAGGTCGATAGATAGATACAGATAGGTTGGTAGGTAGATTGATAGATACAGATAGGTAGGTAGCTAGATATATAGATACAGATTGGTAGGTAGGTAGATAGATAGATAGATAGAGATAGGTAGGTAGATTGATAGATACAGATATGTAGGTAGGTAGATTGATAGATACAGATAGGTAGGTATGTAGATTGATACATACAGATAGGTAGGTAGGTAGATAGATAGATAGAGATAGGTAGGTAGGTAGATAGATAAATACAGATAGGTAGGTAGGTAGGTAGATAGATAGAGATCGGTAGGTAGGTAGATAGATAGATAGATAGAGATAGGTAGGTAGGTAGATTGATAGATACAGATAGGTAGGTAGGTAGATAGATAGATACAGATAGGTAAGTAGGTAGATAGATAAATACAGATAGGTAGGTAGGTAGATAGATAGATAGAGATAGGTAGGTAGGTAGGTAGATAGATACAGATAGGTAGGTAGGTAGATTGATAGATACAGATAGGTAGGTTGGTAGATAGATAGATACAGATAGGTAGGTAGGTAGGTAGATAGATAGAGATAGGTAGGTAGGTAGATAGATAGATACAGATATGTAGGTAGGTAGATAGATAGAAATAGGTAGGTAGGTAGATTGATAGATAGAGATAGGTAGGTAGGTAGATTGATAGATACAGATAGGTAGATACAGATAGGTAGGTAGGTAGGTAGATAGATAGAGATAGGTAGGTAGGTCGATAGATAGATAGAGATAGGTAGGTAGGTAGATTGATAGATACAGATAGGTAGGTATGTAGATTGATACATACAGATAGGTAGGTAGGTATATAGATGGATAGAGATAGGTAGGTAGGTAGATAGATAGATACAGATAGGTAGGTAGGTAAATAGATAGATAGAGATAGGTAGGTAGGTAGATAGATAAATACAGATAGGTAGGTAGGTAGGTAGATAGAGATAGGTAGGTAGGTAGATAGATAGAGATAGGTAGGTAGGTAGATTGATAGATACAGATAGGTAGGTAGGTAGATAAATAGATACAGATAGGTAGGTAGGTAGATAGATAAATACAGATTGGTAGGTAGGTAGATAGATAGATAGAGATAGGTAGGTATGTAGATTGATAGATACCGATAGGTAGGTAGGTAGATTGATAGATACAGATAGGTAGGTAGGTAGATTGATAGATACAGATAGGTAGGTAGGTAGATAGACAGATACAGATAGGTAGGTAGGTAGGTAGATAGATAGAGATAGGTAGGTAGGTAGATAGATAGATACAGATAGGTAGGTAGGTAGATAGATAGAGATAGGTAGGTAGGTCGATAGATAGATACAGATAGGTAGGTAGGTAGATTGATAGATACAGATAGGTAGGTAGGTAGATAGATAGATACAGATAGGTAGGTAGGTAGATAGATAGATAGAGATAGGTAGGTAGGTAGATTGATAGATACAGATAGGTAGGTATGTAGATTGATACATACAGATAGGTAGGTAGGTATATAGATAGATAGAGATAGGTAGGTAGGTAGATAGATAGATACAGATAGGTAGGTAGGTAGGTAGATAGATAGAGATAGGTAGGTAGGTCGATAGATAGATACAGATAGGTTGGTAGGTAGATTGATAGATACAGATAGGTAGGTAGCTAGATATATAGATACAGATTGGTAGGTAGGTAGATAGATAGATAGAGATAGGTAGGTAGATTGATAGATACAGATATGTAGGTAGGTAGATTGATAGATACAGATAGGTAGGTATGTAGATTGATACATACAGATAGGTAGGTAGGTAGATAGATAGATAGAGATAGGTAGGTAGGTAGATAGATAAATACAGATAGGTAGGTAGGTAGGTAGATAGATAGAGATCGGTAGGTAGGTAGATAGATAGATAGATAGAGATAGGTAGGTAGGTAGATTGATAGATACAGATAGGTAGGTAGGTAGATAGATAGATACAGATAGGTAAGTAGGTAGATAGATAAATACAGATAGGTAGGTAGGTAGATAGATAGATAGAGATAGGTAGGTAGGTAGGTAGATAGATACAGATAGGTAGGTAGGTAGATTGATAGATACAGATAGGTAGGTTGGTAGATAGATAGATACAGATAGGTAGGTAGGTAGGTAGATAGATAGAGATAGGTAGGTAGGTAGATAGATAGATACAGATATGTAGGTAGGTAGATAGATAGAAATAGGTAGGTAGGTAGATTGATAGATAGAGATAGGTAGGTAGGTAGATTGATAGATACAGATAGGTAGATACAGATAGGTAGGTAGGTAGGTAGATAGATAGAGATAGGTAGGTAGGTCGATAGATAGATAGAGATAGGTAGGTAGGTAGATTGATAGATACAGATAGGTAGGTATGTAGATTGATACATACAGATAGGTAGGTAGGTATATAGATGGATAGAGATAGGTAGGTAGGTAGATAGATAGATACAGATAGGTAGGTAGGTAAATAGATAGATAGAGATAGGTAGGTAGGTAGATAGATAAATACAGATAGGTAGGTAGGTAGGTAGGTAGATAGAGATAGGTAGGTAGGTAGATAGATAGAGATAGGTAGGTAGGTAGATTGATAGATACAGATAGGTAGGTAGGTAGATAAATAGATACAGATAGGTAGGTAGGTAGATAGATAAATACAGATTGGTAGGTAGGTAGATAGATAGATAGAGATAGGTAGGTATGTAGATTGATAGATACCGATAGGTAGGTAGGTAGATTGATAGATACAGATAGGTAGGTAGGTAGATTGATAGATACAGATAGGTAGGTAGGTAGATAGACAGATACAGATAGGTAGGTAGGTAGGTAGATAGATAGAGATAGGTAGGTAGGTAGATAGATAGATACAGATAGGTAGGTAGGTAGATAGATAGAGATAGGTAGGTAGGTCGATAGATAGATACAGATAGGTAGGTAGGTAGATTGATAGATACAGATAGGTAGGTAGGTAGATAGATAGATACAGATAGGTAGGTAGGTAGATAGATAGAGATAGGTAGGTAGGTAGATTGATAGATACAGATAGGTAGGTATGTAGATTGATACATACAGATAGGTAGGTAGGTATATAGATAGATAGAGATAGGTAGGTAGGTAGATAGATAGATAGAGATAGGTAGGTAGGTAAATAGATAGATAGAGATAGGTAGGTAGGTAGATAGATAAATACAGATAGGTAGGTAGGTAGGTAGGTAGATAGAGATAGGTAGGTAGGTAGATAGATAGAGATAGGTAGGTAGGTAGATTGATAGAAACAGATAGGTAGGTAGGTAGATAAATAGATACAGATAGGTAGGTAGGTAGATAGATAAATACAGATTGGTAGGTAGGTAGATAGATAGATAGAGATAGGTAGGTATGTAGATTGATAGATACCGATAGGTAGGTAGGTAGATTGATAGATACAGATAGGTAGGTAGGTAGATTGATAGATACAGATAGGTAGGTAGGTAGATAGACAGATACAGATAGGTAGGTAGGTAGGTAGATAGATAGAGATAGGTAGGTAGGTAGATAGATAGATACAGATAGGTAGGAAGGTAGGTAGATAGATAGAGATAGGTAGGTAGGTCGATAGATAGATACAGATAGGTTGGTAGGTAGATTGATAGATACAGATAGGTAGGTAGCTAGATATATAGATACAGATTGGTAGGTAGGTAGATAGATAGATAGAGATAGGTAGGTAGGTAGATTGATAGATACAGATATGTAGGTAGGTAGATTGATAGATACAGATAGGTAGGTATGTAGATTGATACATACAGATAGGTAGGTAGGTAGATAGATAGATAGAGATAGGTAGGTAGGTAGATAGATAAATACAGATAGGTAGGTAGGTAGGTAGATAGATAGAGATAGGTAGGTAGGTAGATAGATAGATAGATAGAGATAGGTAGGTAGGTAGATTGATAGATACAGATAGGTAGGTAGGTAGATAGATAGATACAGATAGGTAAGTAGGTAGATAGATAAATACAGATAGGTAGGTAGGTAGATAGATAGATAGAGATAGGTAGGTAGGTAGGTAGATAGATACAGATAGGTAGGTAGGTAGATTGATAGATACAGATAGGTAGGTTGGTAGATAGATAGATACAGATAGGTAGATACAGATAGGTAGGTAGGTAGGTAGATAGATAGAGATAGGTAGGTAGGTCGATAGATAGATAGAGATAGGTAGGTAGGTAGATTGATAGATACAGATAGGTAGGTATGTAGATTGATACATACAGATAGGTAGGTAGGTATATAGATGGATAGAGATAGGTAGGTAGGTAGATAGATAGATACAGATAGGTAGGTAGGTAAATAGATAGATAGAGATAGGTAGGTAGGTAGATAGATAAATACAGATAGGTAGGTAGGTAGGTAGGTAGATAGAGATAGGTAGGTAGGTAGATAGATAGAGATAGGTAGGTAGGTAGATTGATAGATACAGATAGGTAGGTAGGTAGATAAATAGATACAGATAGGTAGGTAGGTAGATAGATAAATACAGATTGGTAGGTAGGTAGATAGATAGATAGAGATAGGTAGGTATGTAGATTGATAGATACCGATAGGTAGGTAGGTAGATTGATAGATACAGATAGGTAGGTAGGTAGATTGATAGATACAGATAGGTAGGTAGGTAGATAGACAGATACAGATAGGTAGGTAGGTAGGTAGATAGATAGAGATAGGTAGGTAGGTAGATAGATAGATACAGATAGGTAGGTAGGTAGGTAGATAGATAGAGATAGGTAGGTAGGTCGATAGATAGATACAGATAGGTAGGTAGGTAGATTGATAGATACAGATAGGTAGGTAGGTAGATAGATAGATACAGATAGGTAGGTAGGTAGATAGATAGATAGAGATAGGTAGGTAGGTAGATTGATAGATACAGATAGGTAGGTATGTAGATTGATACATACAGATAGGTAGGTAGGTATATAGATAGATAGAGATAGGTAGGTAGGTAGATAGATAGATACAGATAGGTAGGTAGGTAAATAGATAGATAGAGATAGGTAGGTAGGTAGATAGATAAATACAGATAGGTAGGTAGGTAGGTAGGTAGATAGAGATAGGTAGGTAGGTAGATAGATAGAGATAGGTAGGTAGGTAGATTGATAGAAACAGATAGGTAGGTAGGTAGATAAATAGATACAGATAGGTAGGTAGGTAGATAGATAAATACAGATTGGTAGGTAGGTAGATAGATAGATAGAGATAGGTAGGTATGTAGATTGATAGATACCGATAGGTAGGTAGGTAGATTGATAGATACAGATAGGTAGGTAGGTAGATTGATAGATACAGATAGGTAGGTAGGTAGATAGACAGATACAGATAGGTAGGTAGGTAGGTAGATAGATAGAGATAGGTAGGTAGGTAGATAGATAGATACAGATAGGTAGGAAGGTAGGTAGATAGATAGAGATAGGTAGGTAGGTCGATAGATAGATACAGATAGGTTGGTAGGTAGATTGATAGATACAGATAGGTAGGTAGCTAGATATATAGATACAGATTGGTAGGTAGGTAGATAGATAGATAGAGATAGGTAGGTAGGTAGATTGATAGATACAGATATGTAGGTAGGTAGATTGATAGATACAGATAGGTAGGTATGTAGATTGATACATACAGATAGTTAGGTAGGTAGATAGATAGATAGAGATAGGTAGGTAGGTAGATAGATAAATACAGATAGGTAGGTAGGTAGGTAGATAGATAGAGATAGGTAGGTAGGTAGATAGATAGATAGATAGAGATAGGTAGGTAGGTAGATTGATAGATACAGATAGGTAGGTAGGTAGATAGATAGATACAGATAGGTAAGTAGGTAGATAGATAAATACAGATAGGTAGGTAGGTAGATAGATAGATAGAGATAGGTAGGTAGGTAGGTAGGTAGATAGATACAGATAGGTAGGTAGGTAGATTGATAGATACAGATAGGTAGGTTGGTAGATAGATAGATACAGATAGGTAGGTAGGTAGGTAGATAGATAGAGATAGGTAGGTAGGTAGATAGATAGATACAGATATGTAGGTAGGTAGATAGATAGAAATAGGTAGGTAGGTAGATTGATAGATAGAGATAGGTAGGTAGGTAGATTGATAGATACAGATAGGTAGATACAGATAGGTAGGTAGGTAGGTAGATAGATAGAGATAGGTAGGTAGGTCGATAGATAGATAGAGATAGGTAGGTAGGTAGATTGATAGATACAGATAGGTAGGTATGTAGATTGATACATACAGATAGGTAGGTAGGTATATAGATGGATAGAGATAGGTAGGTAGGTAGATAGATAGATACAGATAGGTAGGTAGGTAAATAGATAGATAGAGATAGGTAGGTAGGTAGATAGATAAATACAGATAGGTAGGTAGGTAGGTAGGTAGATAGAGATAGGTAGGTAGGTAGATAGATAGAGATAGGTAGGTAGGTAGATTGATAGATACAGATAGGTAGGTAGGTAGATAAATAGATACAGATAGGTAGGTAGGTAGATAGATAAATACAGATTGGTAGGTAGGTAGATAGATAGATAGAGATAGGTAGGTATGTAGATTGATAGATACCGATAGGTAGGTAGGTAGATTGATAGATACAGATAGGTAGGTAGGTAGATAGATAGATAAATACAGATAGGTAGGTAGGTAGATAGATAGATAGAGATAGGTAGGTAGGTAGGTAGGTAGGTAGATAGATACAGATAGGTAGGTAGGTAGATTGATAGATACAGATAGGTAGGTAGGTAGATAGATAGATACAGATAGGTAGGTAGGTAAATAGATAGATAGAGATAGGTAGGTAGGTAGATAGATAAATACAGATTGGTAGGTAGGTAGATAGATAGATAGAGATAGGTAGGTATGTAGATTGATAGATACCGATAGGTAGGTAGGTAGATTGATAGATACAGATAGGTAGGTAGGTAGATTGATAGATACAGATAGGTAGGTAGGTAGGTAGATAGATAGAGATAGGTAGGTAGGTAGATTGATAGATACAGATAGGTAGGTAGGTAGATTGATAGATACAGATAGGTAGGTAGGTAGGTAGATAGATAGATACAGATAGGTAGGTAGGTAGATAGATAGATAGAGATAGATAGGTAGGTAGATTGATTGAGACAGAGAGGTAGGTAGATAGATAGATAGATACAGATAGGTAGGTAGGTAGGTAGATAGATAGATACAGATAGGTAGGTAGGTAGATAGATAGATACAGATAGGTAGGTAGGTAGGTAGATAGAGATAGGTAGGTAGATAGATAGATAGATACAGATATGTAGGTAGGTAGATAGATAGATAGAGATAGGGAGGTAGGTAGGTAGATAGATAGAGATAGGTAGGTAGGTCGATAGATAGATACAGATAGGTAGGTAGGTAGATTGATAGATACAGATAGGTAGGTAGGTAGATAGATAGATACAGATAGGTAGGTAGGTAGATAGATAGATAGAGATAGGTAGGTATGTAGATTGATAGATACAGATAGGTAGGTAGGTAGATTGATAGAGACAGATAGGTAGGTAGGTAGGTAGATAGATAGATACAGATAGGTAGGTAGGTAGATAGATAGATAGAGATAGATAGGTTGGTAGATTGATAGAGACAGATAGGTAGGTAGGTAGATAGATAGATAGAGATAGGTAGGTAGGTAGATTGATAGATACAGATAGGTAGGTAGGTAGATAGATAGATAGAGATAGGTAGGTAGATAGGTAGATAGATAGAGATAGGTAGGTAGGTAGATAGATAGATAGAGATAGGTAGGTAGGTAGATAGATAGATACAGATAGGTAGGTAGGTAGATTGATAGATACAGATAGGTAGGTAGGTAGGTAGATAGATAGATACAGATAGGTAGGTAGGTAGATAGATAGATAGAGATAGATAGGTTGGTAGATTGATAGAGACAGATAGGTAGGTAGCTAGATAGATAGATACAGATAGGTAAGTAGGTAGATAGATAGATAGAGATAGGTAGGTAGGTAGATAGATAAATACAGATAGGTAGGTAGGTAGGTAGATAGATAGAGATAGGTAGGTAGGTAGATAGATAGATAGAGATAGGTAGGTAGGTAGATTGATAGATACAGATAGGTAGGTAGGTAGATAAATAGATACAGACAGGTAGATAGGTAGATAGATAAATACAGATTGGTAGGTAGGTAGATAGATAGATAGAGATAGGTAGGTATGTAGATTGATAGATACAGAAAGGTAGGTAGGTAGATTGATAGATACAGAGAGGTAGGTAGGTAGATTGATAGATACAGATAGGTAGGTATGTAGATAGATAGATAGATAGAGATAGGTAGGTAGGTAGATTGATAGATACAGATAGGTAGGTAGGTAGGTAGGTAGATAGAGATAGGTAGGTAGGTAGGTAGATAGAGATAGGTAGGTAGGTAGATAGATAGATAGATAGATAGAGATAGGTAGGTAGGTAGATAGATAGATACAGATAGGTAGGAAGGTAGATTGACAGATACAGATAGGTAGGTAGGTAGGTAGATAGATAGATACAGATAGGTAGGTAGGTAGGGAGATAGATAGAGATAGGTAGGTAGGTAGATAGATAGAGATAGGTAGGTAGGTAGATAGATAGATAGAGATAGGTAGGTAGGTAGATAGATAGATACAGATAGGAAGGTAGGTAGATAGATAAATACAGATAGGTAGGTAGGTAGATAGATAGATAGAGATAGATAGGTAGGTAGATTGATAGAGACAGATCGGTAGGTAGATAGATAGATAGATAGAGATAGGTAGGTAGGTAGATAGATAGATACAGATAGGTAGGTAGGTAGATAGATAGATAGATAGATAGAGATAGGTAGGTAGGTAGATAGATAGATAGAGATAGGTAGGTAGGTAGATTGATAGATACAGATAGGTAGGTAGGTAGGTAGATAGAGATAGGTAGGTAGGTAGGTAGGTAGATAGAGATAGGTAGGTAGGTAGATAGATAGATAGAGATAGGTAGGTAGGTAGATAGATAGATACAGATAGGTAGGAAGGTAGATTGACAGATACAGATAGGTAGGTAGGTAGGTAGATAGATAGATACAGATAGCTAGGTAGGTAGGTAGATAGATAGAGATAGGTAGGTAGGTAGATAGATAGAGATAGGTAGGTAGGTAGATAGATAGATTGAGATAGGTAGGTAGGTAGATAGATAGATACAGATAGGTAGGTAGGTAGATAGATAAATACAGATAGGTAGGTAGGTAGATAGATAGATAGAGATAGATAGGTAGGTAGATTGATAGAGACAGATCGGTAGGTAGATAGATAGATAGATAGAGATAGGTAGGTAGGTAGATAGATAGATACAGATAGGTAGGTAGGTAGATAGATAGATAGATAGAGATAGGTAGGTAGGTAGATAGATAAATACAGATACGTAGGTAGGTAGGTAGATAGATAGAGATAGGTAGGTAGGTAGATAGATAGATAGAGATAGGTAGGTAGGTAGATTGATAGATACAGATAGGTAGGTAGATAGATAGATACACATAGGTAGGTAGGTAGATAGAGAAATATAGATAGGTAGGTAGATAGATAGATAGAGATAGGTAGGTAGGTAGATTGATAGATAGAGATAGGTAGGTAGGTAGATAGATAGAGATAGGTAGGTAGGTAGATAGATAGATACAGATAGGTAGGTAGGTAGGTAGATAGATAGAGATAGGTAGGTAGGTAGATAGATAGATACAGATATGTAGGTAGGTAGATAGATAGATAGAAATAGGTAGGTAGGTAGATTGATAGATAGAGATAGGTAGGTAGGTAGATAGATAGAGATAGGTAGGTAGGTAGATAGATAGATACAGATAGGTAGGTAGGTAGATAGATAGATAGATACAGATAGGTAGGTAGGTAGATTGATAGATAGAGATAGGTAGGTAGGTAGATAGATAGAGATAGGTAGGTAGGTAGATAGATAGATACAGATAGGTAGGTAGATAGATAGATAGAGATAGGTAGGTAGGTAGATTGATAGATACAGATAGGTAGGTAGGTAGATAGATAGATACAGATAGGTAGGTAGGTAGATAGATAAATACAGATAGGTAGGTAGGTAGATAGATAGATACATATAGGTGGGTAGGTAGGTAGATAGATAGATAGAGATAGGTAGGTAGGTAGATAGATAGACATAGGTAGGTAGGTAGATTGATAGATACAGATAGGTAGGTAGGTAGATAGATAGATACAGATAGGTAGGTAGGTAGATTGATAGATAGAGATAGGTAGGTAGGTAGATAGATAGAGATAGGTAGGTAGGTAGATAGATAGATACAGATAGGTAGGTAGGTAGATAGATAGATACAGATAGGTAGGTAGGTAGGTAGATAGATAGATAGAGATAGGTAGATAGGCAGATAGATAGACATAGGTAGGTAGGTAGATTGATAGATACAGATAGGTAGGTAGGTAGATAGATATATACAGATAGGTAGGTAGGTAGATAGATAGAGATAGGTAGGTAGGTAGATAGATAAATACAGATACGTAGGTAGGTAGGTAGATAGATAGAGATAGGTAGGTAGGTAGATAGATAGAGATAGGTAGGTAGGTAGATTGATTGATACAGATAGGTAGGTAGATAGATAGATACACATAGGTAGGTAGGTAGATAGATAAATATAGATAGGTAGGTAGGTAGATAGATAGATAGAGATAGGTAGGTAGGTAGATTGATAGATACAGATAGTAGGTAGGTAGATTGATAGATACAGATAGGTAGGTAGGTAGGTAGATAGATACAGATAGGTAGGTAGGTAGATTGATAGATACAGATAGGTAGGTAGGTAGATAGATAGATACAGATATGTAGGTAGGTAGATAGATAGATAGAGATAGGTAGGTAGGTAGATAGATAAATACAGATAGGTAGGTAGGTAGGTAGATAGATAGAGATAGGTAGGTAGGTAGATAGATAGATACAGATAGGTAGGTAGATAGATAAATACAGATAGGTAGGTAGGTAGATAGATAGATAGAGATAGGTAGGTATGTAGGTTGATAGATACCGATATGTAGGTAGGTAGATAAATACAGATAGGTAGGTAGGTAGATAGATAGATAGAGATAGGTAGGTATGTAGGTTGATAGATACCGATAGGTAGGTAGGTAGATTGATAGATACAGATAGGTAGGTAGGTAGATTGATAGATACAGATAGGTAGGTAGGTAGATAGACAGATACAGATAGGTAGGTATGTAGGTAGATAGATAGAGATAGGTAGGTATGTAGGTTGATAGATACCGATATGTAGGTAGGTAGATAAATACAGATAGGTAGGTAGGTAGATAGATAGATAGAGATAGGTAGGTATGTAGGTTGATAGATACCGATAGGTAGGTAGGTAGATTGATAGATACAGATAGGTAGGTAGGTAGATTGATAGATACAGATAGGTAGGTAGGTAGATAGACAGATATAGATAGGTAGGTATGTAGGTAGATAGATAGAGATAGGTAGGTAGGTAGATAGATAGATACACATAGGTAGGTAGGTAGGTAAATAGATAGAGATAGGTAGGTAGGTCGATAGATAGATACAGATAGGTAGGTAGGTAGATTGATAGATACAGATAGGTAGGTAGGTAGATAGATAGATACAGATAGGTAGGTAGGTAGGTAGATAGATAGATAGAGATAGGTAGGTAGGTAGATTGATAGATACAGATAGGTAGGTAGGTAGATTGATAGATACAGAAAGGTAGGTAGGTAGATAGATAGATACAGATAGGTAGGTAGGTAGATAGATAGATAGAGATAGATAGGTAGGTAGATTGATTGAGACAGATAGGTAGGTAGATAGATAGATAGAGATAGGTAGGTAGGTAGATTGATAGATACAGATAGGTAGGTAGGTAGATAGATGGATACAGATAGGTAGGTAGGTAGGTAGATAGATAGAGATAGGTAGGTAGGTAGCTAGGTAGATAGAGATAGGTAGGTAGGTAGATAGATAGATAGAGATAGGTAGGTAGGTAGATAGATAGATACAGATAGGTAGGTAGGTAGATAGATAAATACAGATAGGTAGGTAGGTAGATAGATAGATAGAGATAGGTAGGTAGGTAGATTGATAGATACAGATAGGTAGGTAGGTAGATTGATAGATACAGATAGGTAGGTAGGTAGGTAGAGAGATAGATACAGATAGGTAGGTAGGTAGATAGATAGATAGAGATAGATAGGTAGGTAGATTGATAGAGACAGATAGGTAGGTAGGTAGATAGATAGATAGAGATAGGTAGGTAGGTAGATTGATAGATACAGATAGGTAGGTAGATAGATAGATACACATAGGTAGGTAGGTAGATAGATAAATATAGATAGGTAGGTAGGTAGATAGATAGATAGAGATAGGTAGGTAGGTAGATTGATAGATACAGATAGGTAGGTAGGTAGGTAGATAGATACAGATAGGTAGGTAGGTAGGTAGATAGATACAGATAGGTAGGTAGGTAGATTGATAGATACAGATAGGTAGGTAGGTAGATAGATAGATACAGATAGGTGGGTAGGTAGATTGATAGATACAGATAGGTAGGTAGGTAGATAGATAAATACAGATAGGTAGGTAGGTAGGTAGATAGATAGAGATAGGTAGGTAGGTAGATAGATAGATAGAGATAGGTAGATAGGTAGATAGATAGATACAGATAGGTAGGTAGATAGATAAATACAGATAGGTAGATAGGTAGATAGATAGATAGAGATAGGTAGGTATGTAGATTGATAGATACCGATAGGTAGGTAGGTAGATTGATAGATACAGATAGGTAGGTAGGTAGGTAGATAGATAGATACAGATAGGTAGGTAGGTAGACAGATAGATAGAGATAGATAGGTAGGTAGATTGATAGAGACAGATAGGTAGGTAGGTAGATAGATAGATAGAGATAGGTAGGTAGGTAGATAGACAGATACAGATAGGTAGGTAGGTAGGTAGGTAGATAGATAGAGATAGGTAGGTAGGTAGATTGATAGATACAGATAGGTAGGTAGGTAGATAGATAGATACAGATAGGTAGGTAGGTCGATAGATAGATAGAGATAGGTAGGTAGGTAGGTAGATTGATTGAGACAGATAGGTAGGTAGATAGATAGATAGAGATAGGTAGGTAGGTAGATTGATAGATACAGATAGGTAGGTAGGTAGATAGATAGATACAGATAGGTAGGTAGGTAGGTAGATAGATAGAGATAGGTAGGAAGGTAGGTAGGTAGATAGATAGAGATAGGTAGGTAGGTAGATAGATAGATAGAGATAGGTAGGTAGGTAGATAGATAGATACAGATAGGTAGGTAGGTAGATAAATACAGATAGGTAGGTAGGTAGATTGATAGATACAGATAGGTAGGTAGGTAGGTAGATAGATAGATACAGATAGGTAGGTAGGTAGATAGATAGATAGAGATAGATAGGTAGGTAGATTGAAAGAGACATATAGGTAGGTAGGTAGATAGATAGGTAGAGATAGGTAGGTAGGTAGATTGATAGATACCGATAGGTAGGTAGGTAGATAGATAGATAGAGATAGGTAGGTAGGTAGGTAGGTAGATAGATAGAAACAGCTAGGTAGGTAGATAGATAGATAGAGATAGGTAGGTAGGTAGGTAGATAGATAGAGATAGGTAGGTAGGTAGAACGATAGATACAGATATGTAGATAGGTAGATAGATAGATAGAGATAGGTAGGTAGGTAGATAGATAGACATAGGTAGGTAGGTCGATAGATAGATAGAGATAGGTAGGTAGGTAGATTGATAGATACAGATTAGGTAGGTAGGTAGATAGATAGATACAGATAGGTAGGTAGGTAGATAGATAGATAGAGATAGGTGGGTAGGTAGATAGATAAATACAGATAGGTACGTAGGTAGATAGATAGAGATAGGTAGGTAGGTAGATTGATAGATACAGATAGGTAGGTAGGTAAATTGATAGATACAGATAGGTAGGTAGGTAGGTAGGTAGATAGATACAGATAGGTAGGTAGGTAGATTGATAGATACAGATAGAGAGATACAGATATGTAGGTAGGTAGATAGAAAGAGATAGGTAGGTAGGTAGATAGATAAATACAGATAGGTAGGTAGGTAGGTAGATAGATAGAGATAGGTAGGTAGGTAGATAGATAGATAGATAGAGATAGGTAGGTAGGTAGATAGATAGATACAGATAGATAGGTAGATAGATAAATACAGATAGGTAGGTAGGTAGGTAGATAGAGATAGGTAGGTAGGTAGATAGATAGATACAGATAGGTAGGTAGGTAGATAGATAGATACAGATAAGTAGGTAGGTAGATAGATAGATAGAGATAGGTAGGTAGGTAGATTGATAGATACAGATAGGTAGGTAGATTGATAGATACAGATAGGTAGGTAGGTAGGTAGATAGATAGATACAGATAGGTAGGTAGGTAGATAGATAGATAGAGATAGATAGGTAGGTAGATTGATTGAGACAGATAGGTAGGTAGATAGATAGATAGAGATAGGTAGGTAGGTAGATTGATAGATACAGATAGGTAGGTAGGTAGATAGATGGATACAGATAGGTAGGTAGGTAGGTAGGTAGATAGAGATAGGTAGGTAGGTAGGTAGGTAGATAGAGATAGGTAGGTAGGTAGATAGATAGAGATAGGTAGGTAGGTAGATAGATAGATACAGATAGGTAGGTAGGTAGATAGATAGATACAGATAGGTAGGTAGGTAGGTAGATAGATAGAGATAGGTAGGTAGGTCAATAGATAGATAGAGATAGGTAGGTAGGTAGATTGATAGATACAGATAGGTAGGTAGATAGATTGATAGATACATATAGGTAGGTAGGTAGGTAGATAGATAGATACAGATAGGTAGGTAGGTAGATAGATAGATAGAGATAGATAGGTAGGTAGATTGATTGAGACAGATAGGTAGGTAGATAGATAGATAGAGAAAGGTAGGTAGGTAGATTGATAGATACAGATAGGTAGGTAGGTAGGTAGATAGATACAGATAGGTAGGTAGGTAGATTGATAGATACAGATAGATAGATACAGATATGTAGGTAGGTAGATAGAAAGAGATAGGTAGGTAGGTAGATAGATAAATACAGATAGGTAGGTAGGTAGGTAGATAGCTAGAAATAGGTAGCTAGGTAGATAGATAGATAGAGATAGGTAGGTAGGTAGATAGATAGATACAGATAGATAGGTAGATAGATAAATAAAGATAGGTAGGTAGGTAGATAGATAGAGATAGGTAGGTAAGTAGATAGATAGATACAGATAGGTAGGTAGGTAGGTAGATAGATAGAGATAGGTAGGTAGGTCGATAGATAGATAGAGATAGGTAGGTAGGTAGATTGATAGATACAGATAGGTAGGTAGGTAGATTGATAGATACATATAGGTAGGTAGGTAGGTAGATAGATAGATACAGATAGGTAGGTAGGTAGATAGATAGATAGATAGAGATAGATAGGTAGGTAGATTGATTGAGACAGATAGGTAGGTAGATAGATAGATAGAGATAGGTAGGTAAGTAGATTGATAGATACAGATAGGTAGGTAGGTAGATAGATAGATACAGATAGATAGGTAGGTAGATAGATAGAGATGGGTAGGTAGGTAGGTAGATAGATAGAGATAGGTAGGTAGATAGATAGATAGATAGGTAGGTAGGTAGATAGATAGATACAGATAGGTAGGTAGGTAGATAGATAAATACAGATAGGTAGGTAGGTAGATAGATAGATAGAGATAGGTAGGTAGGTAGATTGATAGATACAGATAGGTAGGTAGGTAGATTGATAGATACAGATAGGTAGGTAGGTAGGTAGATAGATAGATACAGATAGGTAGGTAGATAGATAGATAGAGACAGCTAGGTAGGTAGATAGATAGATAGAGATAGGTAGGTAGGTAGGTAGATAGATAGAGATAGGTAGGTAGGTAGATAGATAGATACAGATATGTAGGTAGGTAGATAGATAGATAGATAGATAGAGATAGGTAGGTAGGTAGATAAATAGACATAGGTAGGTAGGTCGATAGATAGATAGAGATAGGTAGGTAGGTAGATTGATAGATACAGATAGGTAGGTAGGTAGATAGATAGATACAGATAGGTAGGTAGGTAGATAGATAGATAGAGATAGGTGGGTAGGTAGATAGATAAATACAGATAGGTAGGTAGGTAGATAGATAGAGATAGGTAGGTAGGTAGATTGATAGAGATAGGTAGGTAGGTAGATTGATAGATACCGATAGGTAGGTAGGTAGATAGATAGATACAGATAGGTATGTAGGTAGATAGATAAATACAGATAGGTAGGTAGGTAGGTAGATAGATAGAGATAGGTAGGTATGTAGATTGATAGATACAGATAGGTAGGTAGGTAGATTGATAGATACAGATAGGTAGGTAGGTAGATAGATAGATAGAGATAGGTAGGTAGGTAGGTAGATAGATAGAGATAGGTAGGTAGGTAGATAGATAGATAGAGATAGGTAGGTAGGTAGGTAGATAGATAGATACAGAAAGGTAGGTAGGTAGATTGATAGATACAGATAGGTACGTAGGTAGGTAGATAGATAGATAGAGATAGATAGGTTGGTAGATTGATAGAGACAGATAGGTAGGTAGGTAGATAGATAGATACAGATAGGTAAGTAGGTAGATAGATAAATACAGATAGGTAGGTAGGTAGATAGATACAGATAGGTAGGTAGGTAGATTGATAGATACAGATAGGTAGGTAGGTAGATAGATAGATACAGATAGGTAGGTATGTAGATAGATAGATAGAGATAGGTAGGTAGGTAGATAGATAACTACAGATAGGTAGGTAGGTAGGTAGGTAGATAGAGATAGGTAGGTAGGTAGATAGATAGATAGAGATATGTAGGTAGGTAGATTGATAGATACAGATAGGTAGGTAGGTAGATAAATAGATACAGATAGGTAGGTAGGTAGATAAATACAGATTGGTAGGTAGGTAGATAGATAGATAGAGATAGGTAGGTATGTAGATTGATAGATACAGATAGGTAGGTAGGTAGATTGATAGATACAGAGAGGTAGGTAGGTAGATAGATAGAGATAGGTAGGTAGGTAGGTAGATAGAGATAGGTAGGTAGGTAGATTGATAGATACAGATAGGTAGGTAGGTAGATTGATAGATACAGATAGGTAGGTAGGTAGGTAGATAGATACAGATAGGTAGGTAGGTAGATTGATAGATACAGATAGGTAGGTAGGTAGATAGACAGATACAGATAGGTAGGTAGGTAGGTAGATAGAAAGAGATAGGTAGGTAGGTAGATAGATAGAGATAGGTAGGTAGGTAGATAGATAGATACAGATAGATAGGTAGATAGATAAATACAGATAGGTAGGTAGGTAGATAGATAGAGATAGGTAGGTAGGTAGATAGATAGATACAGATAGGTAGGTAGGTAGATAGAGATAGGTAGGTAGGTAGATAGATAGATACAGATAGGTAGGTAGGTAGATAGACAGATACAGATAGGTAGGTAGGTAGATATATAGATAGAGATAGGTAGGTAGGTAGATAGATAAATACAGATAGGTAGGTAGGTAGGTAGATAGATAGAGATAGGTAGGTAGGTAGATAGATAGAGATAGGTAGGTAGGTAGATTGATAGATACAGATAGGTAGGTAGGTAGATAGACAGATACAGATAGGTAGGTAGGTAGATATATAGATAGAGATAGGTAGGTAGGTGGATAGATAAATACAGATAGGTAGGTAGGTAGGTAGATAGATAGAGATAGGTAGGTAGGTAGATAGATAGAGATAGGTAGGTAGGTAGATTGATAGATACCGATAGGTAGGTAGGTAGATAGATAGATACAGATACGTAGGTAGGTAGATTGATAAATACAGATAGGTAGGTAGGTAGATAGATAGATAGAGATAGGTAGGTATGTAGATTGATAGATACAGATAGGTAGGTAGGTAGATTGATAGATACAGATAGGTAGGTAGGTAGATAGATAGATAGATAGAGATAGGTAGGTAGGTAGGTAGATAGATAGAGATAGGTAGGTAGGTAGATAGATAGATAGAGATAGGTAGGTAGGTAGATAGATAGATACAGATAGGTAGGTAGGTAGATTGATAGATACAGATAGGTAGGTAGGTAGGTAGATAGATAGATAGAGATAGATAGGTTGGTAGATTGATAGAGACAGATAGGTAGGTAGGTAGATAGATAGATACAGATAGGTAGGTAGGTAGATAGATAAATACAGATAGGTAGGTAGGTAGGTAGATAGATAGAGATAGGTAGGTAGGTAGATAGATAGATAGAGATAGGTAGGTAGGTAGATAGATAAATACAGATAGATAGGTAGGTAGGTAGATAGATAGATACAGATAGGTAGGTAGGTAGATAGATAGATAGAGATAGGTGGGTAGGTAGATAGATAAATACAGATAGGTACGTAGGTAGATAGATAGAGATAGGTAGGTAGGTAGATTGATAGATAGAGATAGGTAGGTAGGTAGATAGATAGATACAGATAGGTAGGTAGGTAGATTGATAGATACAGATAGGTAGGTAGGTAGGTAGGTAGATAGATAGAGATAGGTAGGTAGGTAGATTGATAGATACCGATAGGTAGGTAGGTAGATAGATAGATACAGATAGGTAGGTAGGTAGATAGATAAATACAGATAGGTAGGTAGGTAGATAGATAGATAGAGATAGGTAGGTATGTAGATTGATAGATACAGATAGGTAGGTAGGTAGATTGATAGATACAGATAGGTAGGTAGGTAGATAGATAGATAGAGATAGGTAGGTAGGTAGGTAGATAGATAGAGATAGGTAGGTAGGTAGATAGATAGATAGAGATAGGTAGGTAGATAGATAGATACAGATAGGTAGGTAGGTAGATTGATAGATACAGATAGGTAGGTAGGTAGGTAGGTAGATAGATAGATAGAGATAGATAGGTTGGTAGATTGATAGAGACAGATAGGTAGGTAGGTAGATAGATAGATACAGATAGGTAGGTAGGTAGATAGATAAATACAGATAGGTAGGTAGGTAGGTAGATAGATAGAGATAGGTAGGTAGGTAGATAGATAGATAGAGAAAGGTAGGTAGGTAGATAGATAAATACAGATAGATAGGTAGGTAGGTAGATAGATAGATACAGATAGGTAGGTAGGTAGATAGATAGATAGAGATAGGTGGGTAGGTAGATAGATAAATACAGATAGGTACGTAGGTAGATAGATAGAGATAGGTAGGTAGGTAGATTGATAGATAGAGATAGGTAGGTAGGTAGATAGATAGATACAGATAGGTAGGTAGGTAGATTGATAGATACAGATAGGTAGGTAGGTAGGTAGGTAGATAGATAGAGATAGGTAGGTAGGTAGATTGATAGATACCGATAGGTAGGTAGGTAGATAGATAGATACAGATAGGTAGGTAGGTAGATAGATAAATACAGATAGGTAGGTAGGTAGATAGATAGATAGAGATAGGTAGGTATGTAGATTGATAGATACAGATAGGTAGGTAGGTAGATTGATAGATACAGATAGGTAGGTAGGTAGATAGATAGATAGAGATAGGTAGGTAGGTAGGTAGATAGATAGAGATAGGTAGGTAGGTAGATAGATAGATAGAGATAGGTAGGTAGGTAGATAGATAGATACAGATAGGTAGGTAGGTAGATTGATAGATACAGATAGGTAGGTAGGTAGGTAGATAGATAGATAGAGATAGATAGGTTGGTAGATTGATAGAGACAGATAGGTAGGTAGGTAGATAGATAGATACAGATAGGTAAGTAGGTAGATAGATAAATACAGATAGGTAGGTAGGTAGATAGATACAGATAGGTAGGTAGGTAGATTGATAGATACAGATAGGTAGGTAGGTAGATAGATAGATACAGATAGGTAGGTATGTAGATAGATAGATAGAGATAGGTAGGTAGGTAGATAGATAACTACAGATAGGTAGGTAGGTAGGTAGGTAGATAGAGATAGGTAGGTAGGTAGATAGATAGATAGAGATAGGTAGGTAGGTAGATTGATAGATACAGATAGGTAGGTAGGTAGATAAATAGATACAGATAGGTAGGTAGGTAGATAGAGATAGGTAGGTAGGTAGATAGATAGATAGAGATAGGTAGGTAGGTAGATAAATAGATACAGATAGGTAGGTAGGTAGATAGACAGATACAGATAGGTAGGTAGGTAGATATATAGATAGAGATAGGTAGGTAGGTGGATAGATAAATACAGATAGGTAGGTAGGTAGGTAGATAGATAGAGATAGGTAGGTAGGTAGATTGATAGATACAGATAGGTAGGTAGGTAGATTGATAGATACAGATAGGTAGGTAGGTAGATAGATAGATAGAGATAGGTAGGTAGGTAGGTAGATAGATAGAGATAGGTAGGTAGGTAGATAGATAGATAGAGATAGGTAGGTAGGTAGATAGATAGATACAGATAGGTAGGTAGGTAGATTGATAGATACAGATAGGTAGGTAGGTAGGTAGATAGATAGATAGAGATAGATAGGTTGGTAGATTGATAGAGACAGATAGGTAGGTAGGTAGATAGATAGATACACATAGGTAGGTAGGTAGATAGATAAATACAGATAGGTAGGTAGGTAGGTAGATAGATAGAGATAGGTAGGTAGGTAGATAGATAGATAGAGATAGGTAGGTAGGTAGATAGATAAATACAGATAGATAGGTAGGTAGGTAGATAGATAGATACAGATAGGTAGGTAGGTAGATAGATAGATAGAGATAGGTGGGTAGGTAGATAGATAAATACAGATAGGTACGTAGGTAGATAGATAGAGATAGGTAGGTAGGTAGATTGATAGATACAGATAGGTAGGTAGGTAGATTGATAGATACAGATAGGTAGGTAGGTAGGTAGGTAGATAGATACAGATAGGTAGGTATGTAGATTGATAGATACAGATAGATAGATACAGATATGTAGGTAGGTAGATAGAAAGAGATAGGTAGGTAGGTAGATAGATAAATACAGATAGGTAGGTAGGTAGGTAGATAGATAGAGATAGGTAGGTAGGTAGATAGATAGATAGAGATAGGTAGGTAGGTAGATAGATAGATACAGATAGATAGGTAGATAGATAAATACAGATAGGTAGGTAGGTAGATAGATAGAGATAGGTAGGTAGGTAGATAGATAGATACAGATAGGTAGGTAGGTAGATAGAGATAGGTAGGTAGGTCGATAGATAGATAGAGATAGGTAGGTAGGTAGATTGATAGATACAGATAGGTAGGTAGGTAGATTGATAGATACATATAGGTAGGTAGGTAGATAGATAGATACAGATAGGTAGGTAGGTAGATAGATAGATAGAGATAGATAGGTAGGTAGATTGATTGAGACAGATAGGTAGGTAGATAGATAGATAGAGATAGGTAGGTAGGTAGATTGATAGATACAGATAGGTAGGTAGGTAGATAGATAGATACAGATAGGTAGGTAGGTAGATTGATAGATACAGATAGATAGATAGAGATATGTAGGTAGGTAGATAGAAAGAGATAGGTAGGTAGGTAGATAGATAAATAGAGATAGGTAGGTAGGTAGGTAGGTAGATAGATAGAGATAGGTAGGTAGGTAGATAGATAGATAGAGATAGGTAGGTAGGTAGATAGATAGATACAGATAGATAGGTAGATAGATAAATACAGATAGGTAGGTAGGTAGATAGATAGAGATAGGTAGGTAGGTAGATAGATAGATACAGATAGGTAGGTAGGTAGGTAGATAGATAGAGATAGGTAGGTAGGTCGATAGATAGATAGAGATAGGTAGGTAGGTAGATTGATAGATACAGATAGGTAGGTAGGTAGATTGATAGATACATATAGATAGGTAGGTAGGTAGGTAGATAGATAGATACAGATAGGTAGGTAGGTAGATAGATAGATAGAGATAGATAGGTAGGTAGATTGATTGAGACAGATAGGTAGGTAGATAGATAGATAGAGATAGGTAGGTAGGTAGATTGATAGATACAGATAGGTAGGTAGGTAGATAGATAGATACAGATAGGTAGGTAGGTATGTAGATAGATAGAGATAGGTAGGTAGGTAGATAGATAGAGATAGGTAGGTAGATAGATAGATAGGTAGGTAGGTAGGTAGATAGATAGATACAGATAGGTAGGTAGGTAGATAGATAAATACAGATAGGTAGGTAGGTAGATAGATAGATAGAGATAGGTAGGTAGGTAGATTGATAGATACAGATAGGTAGGTAGGTAGATTGATAGATACAGATAGGTAGGTAGGTAGGTAGATAGATAGATACAGATAGGTAGGTAGATAGATAGATAGAGATAGATAGGTAGGTAGATTGATAGAGACAGATAGGTAGGTAGGTAGATAGATAGATAGAGATAGGTAGGTAGGTAGATTGATAGATACAGATAGGTAGGTAGGTAGATAGATAGAGATAGGTAGGTAGGTAGGTAGGTAGATAGATAGATAGAGACAGCTAGGTAGGTAGATAGATAGATAGAGATAGGTAGGTAGGTAGATAGATAGAGATAGGTAGGTAGGTAGGTAGATAGATAGATACAGATATGTAGGTAGGTAGATAGATAGATATATAGAGATAGGTAGGTAGGTAGATAAATAGACATAGGTAGGTAGGTCGATAGATAGAGATAGGTAGGTAGCTAGATTGATAGATACAGATAGGTAGGTAGGTAGATAGATAGATAGAGATAGGTGGGTAGGTAGATAGATAAATACAGATAGGTAGGTAGGTAGATAGAAAGAGATAGGTAGGTAGGTAGATTGATAGATACAGATAGGTAGGTAGGTAGATAGACAGATACAGATAGGTAGGTAGGTAGATATATAGATAGAGATAGGTAGGTAGGTAGATAGATAAATACAGATAGGTAGGTAGGTAGGTAGATAGATAGAGATAGGTAGGTAGGTAGATAGATAGATAGAGATAGGTAGGTAGGTAGATTGATAGATACAGATAGGTAGGTAGATAGATAGATAGATACAGATAGGTAGGTAGGTAGGTAGATAGATAGAGATAGGTAGGTAGGTAGATAGATAGAGATAGGTAGGTAGATAGATAGATAGATAGATAGGTAGGTAGGTAGATAGATAGATACAGATAGGTAGGAAGGTAGATAGATAAATACAGATAGGTAGGTAGATAGATAGATAGAGATAGGTAGGTAGGTAGATTGATAGATACAGATAGGTAGGTAGGTAGATTGATAGATACAGATAGGTAGGTAGGTAGGTAGATAGATAGATACAGATAGGTAGGTAGATAGATAGATAGAGATAGATAGGTAGGTAGATTGATAGAGACAGATAGGTAGGTAGGTAGATAGATAGATAGAGATAGGTAGGTAGGTAGATTGATAGATATCAGATAGGTAGGTAGGTAGATAGATAGAGATAGGTAGGTAGGTAGGTAGATAGATAGATAGAGACAGCTAGGTAGGTAGATAGATAGATAGAGATAGGTAGGTAGGTAGATAGATAGAGATAGTTAGGTAGGTAGATAGATAGATACAGATATGTAGGTAGGTAGATAGATAGATATATAGAGATAGGTAGGTAGGTAGATAAATAGACATAGGTAGGTAGTTCGATAGATAGAGATAGGTAGGTAGGTAGATTGATAGATACAGATAGGTAGGTAGGTAGATAGATAGATACAGATAGGTAGGTAGGTAGATAGATAGATAGAGATAGGTGGGTAGGTAGATAGATAAATGCAGATAGGTAGGTAGGTAGATAGATAGAGATAGGTAGGTAGGTAGATTGATAGATACAGATAGGTAGGTAGGTAGATAGACAGATACAGATAGGTAGGTAGGTAGATATATAGATAGAGATAGGTAGGTAGGTAGATAGATAAATACAGATAGGTAGGTAGGTAGGTAGATAGATAGAGATAGGTAGGTAGGTAGATAGATAGATAGAGATAGGTAGGTAGGTAGATTGATAGATACCGATAGGTAGGTAGGTAGATAGATAGATACAGATAGGTAGGTAGGTAGATAGATAAATACAGATAGGTAGGTAGGTAGATAGATAGATAGAGATAGGTAGGTATGTAGATTGATAGATACAGATAGGTAGGTAGGTAGATTGATAGATACAGATAGGTAGGTAGGTAGGTAGATAGATAGAGATAGGTAGGTAGGTAGATAGATAGATAGAGATAGGTAGGTAGGTAGATAGATAGATACAGATAGGTAGGTAGGTAGATTGATAGATACAGATAGGTAGGTAGGTAGGTAGATAGATAGATACAGATAGGTAGGTAGGTAGATAGATAGATAGAGATAGATAGGTTGGTAGATTGATAGAGACAGATAGGTAGGTAGGTAGATAGATAGATACAGATAGGTAAGTAGGTAGATAGATAAATACAGATAGGTAGGTAGGTAGATAGATACAGATAGGTAGGTAGGTAGATTGATAGATACAGATAGGTAGGTAGGTAGATAGATAGATACAGATAGGTAGGTAGGTAGATAGATAGATAGAGATAGTTAGGTAGGTAGATAGATAACTACAGATAGGTAGGTAGGTAGATAGAGATAGGTAGGTAGGTAGATAGATAGATAGAGATAGGTAGGTAGGTAGATTGATAGATACAGATAGGTAGGTAGGTAGATAAATAGATACAGATAGGTAGGTAGGTAGATAAATACAGATTGGTAGGTAGGTAGATAGATAGATAGAGATAGGTAGGTATGTAGATTGATAGATACAGATAGGTAGGTAGGTAGATTGATAGATACAGATAGGTAGGTAGGTAGATTGATAGATACAGATAGGTAGGTAGGTAGATAGATAGATACAGATAGGTAGGTAGGTATATAGATAGATAGAGATAGGTAGGTAGGTAGATTGATAGATACAGATAGGTAGGTAGGTAGATTGATAGATACAGATAGGTAGGTAGGTAGGTAGGTAGGTAGATAGATAGATACAGATAGGTAGGTAGGTAGATAGATAGATAGAGATAGATAGGTTGGTAGATTGATAGAGACAGATAGGTAGGTAGGTAGATAGATAGATACAGATAGGTAGGTAGGTAGATAGATAGAGATAGGTAGGTAGGTAGGTAGATAGATAGAGATAGGTAGGTAGGTAGATAGATAGAGATAGGTAGGTAGATAGATAGATACAGATAGGTAGGTAGGTAGATTGATAGATACAGATAGGTAGGTAGGTAGGTAGGTAGATAGATACAGATAGGTAGGTAGGTAGGTAGAGAGATAGAGATAGGTAGGTAGGTAGATAGATAGATAAAGATAGGTAGGTAGGTAGATAGATAGATACAGATAGGTAGGTAGGTAGATAGATAAATACAGATAGGTAGGTAGGTAGATAGATAGATAGAGATAGATAGGTAGGTAGATTGATAGAGATAGGTAGGTAGGTAGGTAGGTAGATAGATAGATAGTGATAGGTAGGTAGGTAGATAGATAGATAGATAGATAGATAGATAGAGATAGGTACGTTGGTAGGTAGGTAGATAGATAGATACAGATATGTAGGTAGGTAGATAGATAGATAGAAATAGGTAGGTAGGTAGATTGATAGATAGAGATAGGTAGGTAGGTAGATAGATAGAGATAGGTAGGTAGGTAGATAGATAGATACAGATAGGTACGTAGATAGATAGATAGATAGATAGATAGATAGATAGATAGATAGATAGATAGATAGATAGATAGATAGATAGAGAGAGATAGGTAGGTAGGTAGATAGATAGATACAGATAGGTAGGTAGGTAGATAGATAGAGATAGGTAGGTAGGTAGATAGATACAGATAGGTAGGTAGGTAGATAGATAGATAGAGATAGGTAGGTAGGTAGATTGATAGATACAGATAGGTAGGTAGGTAGATTGATAGATAGAGATAGGTAGGTAGGTAGATAGATAGAGATAGGTAGGTAGGTAGGTAGGTAGGTAGGTAGAAATAGTTAGGTAGGTAGGTAGATAGAAAGAGATAGGTAGGTAGGTAGATAGATAGATACAGATAGCTAGGTAGATAGATAGATAGAGATAGGTAGGTAGGTAGATTGATAGATACAGATAGGTAGGTAGGTAGATAGATAGATACAGATAGGTAGGTAGGTAGATAGATAAATACAGATAGGTAGGTAGGTAGATAGATAGATACAGATAGGTAGGTAGATAGATAGATAGAGATAGGTAGGTAGGTAGATAGATAGACATAGGTAGGTAGGTAGATTGATAGATACAGATAGGTAGGTAGGTAGATAGATAGAGATAGGTAGGTAGATAGATTCATACAGATATGTAGGTAGGTAGATAGATAGAGATAGGGAGGTAGGTCGATAGATAGATAGAGATAGGTAGGTAGGTAGATTGATAGATACAGATAGGTAGGTAGATAGATAGATACACATAGGTAGGTAAGTAGATAGATAAATACAGATAGGTAGGTAGGTAGATAGATAGATAGAGATAGGTAGGTAGGTAGATTGATAGATACAGATAGGTAGGTAGGTAGATTGATGGATACAGATAGGTAGGTAGGTAGATAGATAGATACAGATAGGTAGGTAGGTAGATAGATAGATAGATAGAGATAGGTAGGTAGGTAGATAGATAGATAGAGATAGGTAGGTAGGTAGATAGATAGATAGAGATAGGTAGGTAGGTAGATTGATAGATACAGATAGGTAGGTAGGTAGATTGATAGATACAGATAGGTAGGTAGGAGATAGATAGATACAGATATGTAGGTAGGTAGATAGATAGATAGATAGAGATAGGTAGGTAGGTAGATAGATAGATAGAGATAGGTAGGTAGGTAGATAGATAGATACAGATAGGTAGGTAGGTAGATAAATACAGATAGGTAGGTAGGTAGATAGATAGATAGAGATAGGTAGGTATGTAGATTGATAGATACCGATAGGTAGGTAGGTAGATAGACAGATACAGATTGGTAGGTAGGTAGGTAGATAGATAGAGATAGGTAGGTAGGTAGATAGATAGAAACAGATAGGTAGGTAGGTAGGTAGATAGATAGAGATAGGTAGGTAGGTCGATAGATAGATACAGATAGGTAGGTAGGTAGATAGATAGATACAGATAGGTAGGTAGGTAGATAGATAGATAGAGATAGGTAGGTAGGTAGATTGATAGATACAGACAGGTAGGTAGGTAGATTGATAGATACAGATAGGTAGGTAGGTAGGTAGATAGATAGGTAGGTCGATAGATAGATACAGATAGGTAGGTAGGTAGATAGATAGATACAGATAGGTAGGTAGGTAGATAGATAGAGATAGGTAGGTAGGTAGATTGATAGATACAGACAGGTAGGTAGGTAGATTGATAGATACAGATAGGTAGGTAGGTAGGTAGATAGATAGATACAGATAGGTAGGTAGGTAGATAGATAGATAGAGATATATAGGTAGATAGATTGATTGAGACAAATAGGTAGGTAGATAGATAGATAGAGATAGGTAGGTAGGTAGATTGATAGATACAGATAGGTAGGTAGGTAGATAGATAGATACAGATAGGTAGGTAGGTAGGTAGATAATTAGAGATAGGTAGGTAGGTAGGTAGATAGATAGAGATAGGTAGGTAGGTAGATAGATAGATACAGATAGGTAGGTAGGTAGATAGATAGATACAGATAGGTAGGTAGGTAGATAGATAAATACAGATAGGTAGGTAGGTAGAGAGATAGATAGAGATAGGTAGGTAGGTAGATTGATAGATACAGATAGGTAGGTAGGTAGATTGATAGATACAGATAGGTAGGTAGTTAGATAGATAGATACAGATAGGTAGGTAGGTAGATAGATAGATAGAGATGGGTAGGTAGCTAGATAGATAAATACAGATACGTAGGTAGGTAGGTAGATAGATAGAGATAGGTAGGTAGGTAGATAGATAGATACCGATAGGTAGGTAGGTAGATAGACAGATACAGATTGGTAGGTAGGTAGGTAGATTGATAGATACAGATAGGTAGGTAGGTAGATTGATAGATACAGATAGGTAGGTAGGTAGGTAGATAGATAGATACAGATAGGTAGGTAGGTAGATAGATAGATAGAGATAGATAGGTAGGTAGATTGATTGAGACAGATAGGTAGGTAGATAGATAGATAGATAGAGATAGGTAGGTAGGTAGATTGATAGATAGAGATAGGTAGGTAGGTAGATAGATAGATACAGATAGGTAGGTAGGTAGGTAGATAGATAGAGATAGGTAGGTAGGTAGTTAGATAGATAGAGATAGGTAGGTAGGTAGATAGATAGATACAGATAGGTAGGTAGGTAGATAGATAGATGCAGATAGGTAGGTAGGTAGATAGATAAATACAGATAGGTAGGTAGGTAGAGAGATAGATAGAGATAGGTAGGTAGGTAGATTGATAGATACAGATAGGTAGGTAGGTAGATTGATAGAGAGATAGGTAGGTAGGTAGATAGATAGACATAGGTAGGTAGGTAGATTGATAGATACAGATAGGTAGGTAGGTAGATTGATAGATACAGATAGGTAGGTAGGTACATAGATAGAGATAGGTAGGTAGATAGATAGATACAGATATGTAGGTAGGTAGATAGATAGAGATAGGGAGGTAGGTCGATAGATAGATACAGATAGGTAGGTAGGTAGATTGATAGATACAGATAGGTAGGTAGGTAGATAGATAGATACAGATAGGTAGGTAGGTAGGTAGGTAGATAGATAGATAGATAGATAGATAGATAGATAGATAGATAGATAGATAGATAGAGATAGGTAGGTATGTAGATAGATAGATACAGATAGGTAGGTAGGTAGATAGATAGAGATAGGTAAGTAGGTAGATAGATACAGATAGGTAGGTAGGTAGATAGATAGATAGAGAGAGGTAGGTAGGTAGATAGATAGAGATAGGTAGGTAGGTAGGTAGGTAGGTAGGTAGGTAGAAATAGTTAGGTAGGTAGGTAGATAGAAAGAGATAGGTAGGTAGGTAGATTGATAGATACAGATAGGTAGGTAGGTAGATAGATAGATACAGATAGGTAGGTAGGTAGATAGATAAATACAGATAGGTAGGTAGGTAGATAGATAGACATAGGTAGGTAGGTAGATTGATAGATACAGATAGGTAGGTAGGTAGATAGATAGAGATAGGTAGGTAGATAGATAGATACAGATATGTAGGTAGGTAGGTAGATAGAGATAGGGAGGTAGATCGATAGATAGATAGAGATAGGTAGGTAGGTAGATTGATAGATACAGATAGGTAGGTAGATAGATAGATACACATAGGTAGGTAGGTAGATAGATAAATACAGATAGGTAGGTAGGTAGATAGATAGATAGAGATAGGTAGGTAGGTAGATTGATAGATACAGATAGGTAGGTAGGTAGATTGATAGATACAGGTAGGTAGGTAGGTAGATAGATACAGATAGGTAGGTAGGTAGATTGATAGATACAGATAGGTAGGTAGGTAGATAGATAGATACAGATATGTAGGTAGGTAGATAGATAGATAGATAGAGATAGGTAGGTAGGTAGATAGATAGATAGAGATAGGTAGGTAGATAGATAGATACAGATAGGTAGGTAGGTAGATAAATACAGATAGGTAGGTAGGTAGATAGATAGATAGAGATAGGTAGGTATGTAGATTGATAGATACCGATAGGTAGGTAGGTAGATAGACAGATACAGATTGGTAGGTAGGTAGGTAGATAGATAGAGATAGGTAGGTAGGTAGATAGATAGAAACAGATAGGTAGGTAGGTAGGTAGGTAGGTAGGTAGATAGATAGAGATAGGTAGGTAGGTCGATAGATAGATACAGATAGGTAGGTAGGTAGATTGATAGATACAGATAGGTAGGTAGGTAGATAGATAGATACAGATAGGTAGGTAGGTAGATAGATAGAGATAGGTAGGTAGGTAGATTGATAGATACAGATAGGTAGGTAGGTAGATTGATAGATACAGATAGGTAGGTAGGTAGGTAGGTAGATAGATAGATACAGATAGGTAGGTAGGTAGATAGATAGATAGAGATAGATAGGTAGGTAGATTGATTGAGACAGATAGGTAGGTAGATAGATAGATAGAGATAGGTAGGTAGGTAGATTGATAGATAGAGATAGGTAGGTAGGTAGATAGATAGATACAGATAGGTAGGTAGGTAGGTAGATAGATAGAGATAGGTAGGTAGGTAGTTAGATAGATAGAGATAGGTAGGTAGGTAGATAGATAGATACAGATAGGTAGGTAGGTAGATAGATAGATACAGATAGGTAGGTAGGTAGATAGATAGAGATAGGTAGGTAGGTAGATAGATACAGATAGGTAGGTAGGTAGATAGATAGATAGAGATAGGTAGGTAGGTAGATAGATAGAGATAGGTAGGTAGGTAGGTAGGTAGGTAGGTAGAAATAGTTAGGTAGGTAGGTAGATAGAAAGAGATAGGTAGGTAGGTAGATTGATAGATACAGATAGGTAGGTAGGTAGATAGATAGATACAGATAGGTAGGTAGGTAGGTAGATAAATACAGATAGGTAGGTAGGTAGATAGATAGATACAGATAGGTAGGTAGGTAGATAGATAGATAGAGATAGGTAGGTAGGTAGATAGATAGACATAGGTAGGTAGGTAGATTGATAGATACAGATAGGTAGGTAGGTAGATAGATAGAGATAGGTAGGTAGATAGATAGATACAGATATGTAGGTAGGTAGGTAGATAGAGATAGGGAGGTAGATCGATAGATAGATAGAGATAGGTAGGTAGGTAGATTGATAGATACAGATAGGTAGGTAGATAGATAGATACACATAGGTAGGTAGGTAGATAGATAAATACAGATAGGTAGGTAGGTAGATAGATAGATAGAGATAGGTAGGTAGGTAGATTGATAGATACAGATAGGTAGGTAGGTAGATTGATAGATACAGGTAGGTAGGTAGGTAGATAGATACAGATAGGTAGGTAGGTAGATTGATAGATACAGATAGGTAGGTAGGTAGATAGATAGATACAGATATGTAGGTAGGTAGATAGATAGATAGATAGAGATAGGTAGGTAGGTAGATAGATAGATAGAGATAGGTAGGTAGGTAGATAGATAGATACAGATAGGTAGGTAGGTAGATAAATACAGATAGGTAGGTAGGTAGATAGATAGATAGAGATAGGTAGGTATGTAGATTGATAGATACCGATAGGTAGGTAGGTAGATAGACAGATACAGATTGGTAGGTAGGTAGGTAGATAGATAGAGATAGGTAGGTAGGTAGATAGATAGAAACAGATTGGTAGGTAGGTAGGTAGGTAGGTAGATAGATAGAGATATGTAGGTAGGTCGATAGATAGATACAGATAGGTAGGTAGGTAGATTGATAGATACAGATAGGTAGATAGGTAGATAGATAGATACAGATAGGTAGGTAGGTAGATAGATAGAGATAGGTAGGTAGGTAGATTGATAGATACAGATAGGTAGGTAGGTAGATTGATAGATACAGATAGGTAGGTAGGTAGGTAGATAGATAGATACAGATAGGTAGGTAGGTAGATAGATAGATAGAGATAGATAGGTAGGTAGATTGATTGAGACAGATAGGTAGGTAGATAGATAGATAGATAGAGATAGGTAGGTAGGTAGATTGATAGATAGAGATAGGTAGGTAGGTAGATAGATAGATACAGATAGGTAGGTAGGTAGGTAGATAGATAGAGATAGGTAGGTAGGTAGTTAGATAGATAGAGATAGGTAGGTAGGTAGATAGATAGATACAGATAGGTAGGTAGGTAGATAGATAGATGCAGATAGGTAGGTAGGTAGATAGATAAATACAGATAGGTAGGTAGGTAGAGAGATAGATAGAGATAGGTAGGTAGGTAGATTGATAGATACAGATAGGTAGGTAGGTAGATTGATAGATAGAGATAGGTAGGTAGGTAGATAGATAGACATAGGTAGGTAGGTAGATTGATAGATACAGATAGGTAGGTAGGTAGATTGATAGATACAGATAGGTAGGTAGGTACATAGATAGAGATAGGTAGGTAGATAGATAGATACAGATATGTAGGTAGGTAGATAGATAGAGATAGGGAGGTAGGTCGATAGATAGATACAGATAGGTAGGTAGGTAGATTGATAGATACAGATAGGTAGGTAGGTAGATAGATAGATACAGATAGGTAGGTAGGTAGGTAGGTAGATAGATAGATAGATAGATAGATAGATAGAGATAGGTAGGTAGGTAGATAGATAGATACAGATAGGTAGGTAGGTAGATAGATAGAGATAGGTAAGTAGGTAGATAGATACAGATAGGTAGGTAGGTAGATAGATAGATAGAGATAGGTAGGTAGGTAGATAGATAGAGATAGGTAGGTAGGTAGGTAGGTAGGTAGGTAGGTAGAAATAGTTAGGTAGGTAGGTAGATAGAAAGAGATAGGTAGGTAGGTAGATTGATAGATACAGATAGGTAGGTAGGTAGATAGATAGATACAGATAGGTAGGTAGGTAGATAGATAAATACAGATAGGTAGGTAGGTAGATAGATAGACATAGGTAGGTAGGTAGATTGATAGATACAGATAGGTAGGTAGGTAGATAGATAGAGATAGGTAGGTAGATAGATAGATACAGATATGTAGGTAGGTAGGTAGATAGAGATAGGGAGGTAGATCGATAGATAGATAGAGATAGGTAGGTAGGTAGATTGATAGATACAGATAGGTAGGTAGATAGATAGATACACATAGGTAGGTAGGTAGATAGATAAATACAGATAGGTAGGTAGGTAGATAGATAGATAGAGATAGGTAGGTAGGTAGATTGATAGATACAGATAGGTAGGTAGGTAGATTGATAGATACAGGTAGGTAGGTAGGTAGATAGATACAGATAGGTAGGTAGGTAGATTGATAGATACAGATAGGTAGGTAGGTAGATAGATAGATACAGATATGTAGGTAGGTAGATAGATAGATAGATAGATAGAGATAGGTATGTAGGTAGATAGATAGATAGAGATAGGTAGGTAGGTAGATAGATAGATACAGATAGGAAGGTAGGTAGATCAATACAGATAGGTAGGTAGGTAGATAGATAGATAGAGATAGGTAGGTATGTAGATTGATAGATACCGATAGGTAGGTAGGTAGATAGACAGATACAGATTGGTAGGTAGGTAGGTAGATAGATAGAGATAGGTAGGTAGGTAGATAGATAGAAACAGATAGGTAGGTAGGTAGGTAGGTAGGTAGATAGATAGAGATAGGTAGGTAGGTCGATAGATAGATACAGATAGGTAGGTAGGTAGATTGATAGATACAGATAGGTAGGTAGGTAGATAGATAGATACAGATAGGTAGGTAGGTAGATAGATAGAGATAGGTAGGTAGGTAGATTGATAGATACAGATAGGTAGGTAGGTAGATTGATAGATACAGATAGGTAGGTAGGTAGGTAGATAGATAGATACAGATAGGTAGGTAGGTAGATAGATAGATAGAGATAGATAGGTAGGTAGATTGATTGAGACAGATAGGTAGGTAGATAGATAGATAGAGATAGGTAGGTAGGTAGATTGATAGATAGAGATAGGTAGGTAGGTAGATAGATAGATACAGATAGGTAGGTAGGTAGGTAGATAGATAGAGATAGGTAGGTAGGTAGTTAGATAGATAGAGATAGGTAGGTAGGTAGATAGATAGATACAGATAGGTAGGTAGGTAGATAGATAGATGCAGATAGGTAGGTAGGTAGATAGATAAATACAGATAGGTAGGTAGGTAGAGAGATAGATAGAGATAGGTAGGTAGGTAGATTGATAGATACAGATAGGTAGGTAGGTAGATTGATAGATACAGATAGGTAGGTAGGTAGATAGATAGATACAGATAGGTAGGTAGGTAGATAGATAGATAGAGATAGGTAGGTAGCTAGATAGATAAATACACATACGTAGGTAGGTAGGTAGATAGATAGAGATAGGTAGGTAGGTAGGTAGATAGATAGATAGAGATAGGTAGGTAGGTAGATAGATAGAGATAGGTAGGTAGGTAGAAATAGTTAGGTAGGTAGGTAGATAGAAAGAGATAGGTAGGTAGGTAGATAGATAGATACAGATAGCTAGGTAGATAGATAGATAGAGATAGGTAGGTAGGTAGATTGATAGATACAGATAGGTAGGTAGGTAGATAGATAGATACAGATAGGTAGGTAGGTAGATAGATAAATACAGACAGCTAGGTAGGTAGATAGATAGATACAGATAGGTAGGTAGGTAGATTGATATATACAGATAGGTAGGTAGGTAGGTAGATAGATAGATACAGATAGGTAGGTAGGTAGGTAGAGAGATAGAGATAGGTAGGTAGGTAGATAGATAGATAGATAGAGATAGGTAGGTAGGTAGGTAGGTAGATAGATAAATACAGATAGGTAGGTAGGTAGATAGATAGATAGAGATAGATATGTAGGTAGATTAATAGAGATAGGTAGGTAGGTAGGTAGGTAGATAGATAGAGATAGGTAGGTAGGTAGATAGATAGAGATAGGTAGGTAGGTAGGTAGATAGATAGAGATATGTAGGTAGGTAGGTAGATAGATAGAAATATGTAGGTAGGTAGATTGATAGATAGAGATAGGTAGGTAGGTAGATAGATACAGATAGGTAGGTAGGTAGGTAGATAGATACAGATAGGTAGGTAGGTAGATTGATAGATACAGATAGGTAGGTAGGTAGATAGATAGATACAGATATGTAGGTAGGTAGATAGATAGATAGATAGAGATAGGTAGGTAGGTAGATAGATAGATAGAGATAGGTAGGTAGGTAGATAGATAGATACAGATAGGTAGGTAGGTAGATAAATACAGATAGGTAGGTAGGTAGATAGATAGATAGAGATAGGTAGGTATGTAGATTGATAGATACCGATAGGTAGGTAGGTAGATAGACAGATACAGATTGGTAGGTAGGTAGGTAGATAGATAGAGATAGGTAGGTAGGTAGATAGATAGAAACAGATTGGTAGGTAGGTAGGTAGGTAGGTAGATAGATAGAGATATGTAGGTAGGTCGATAGATAGATACAGATAGGTAGGTAGGTAGATTGATAGATACAGATAGGTAGATAGGTAGATAGATAGATACAGATAGGTAGGTAGGTAGATAGATAGAGATAGGTAGGTAGGTAGATTGATAGATACAGATAGGTAGGTAGGTAGATTGATAGATACAGATAGGTAGGTAGGTAGGTAGATAGATAGATACAGATAGGTAGGTAGGTAGATAGATAGATAGAGATAGATAGGTAGGTAGATTGATTGAGACAGATAGGTAGGTAGATAGATAGATAGATAGAGATAGGTAGGTAGGTAGATTGATAGATAGAGATAGGTAGGTAGGTAGATAGATAGATACAGATAGGTAGGTAGGTAGGTAGATAGATAGAGATAGGTAGGTAGGTAGTTAGATAGATAGAGATAGGTAGGTAGGTAGATAGATAGATACAGATAGGTAGGTAGGTAGATAGATAGATGCAGATAGGTAGGTAGGTAGATAGATAAATACAGATAGGTAGGTAGGTAGAGAGATAGATAGAGATAGGTAGGTAGGTAGATTGATAGATACAGATAGGTAGGTAGGTAGATTGATAGATAGAGATAGGTAGGTAGGTAGATAGATAGACATAGGTAGGTAGGTAGATTGATAGATACAGATAGGTAGGTAGGTAGATTGATAGATACAGATAGGTAGGTAGGTACATAGATAGAGATAGGTAGGTAGATAGATAGATACAGATATGTAGGTAGGTAGATAGATAGAGATAGGGAGGTAGGTCGATAGATAGATACAGATAGGTAGGTAGGTAGATTGATAGATACAGATAGGTAGGTAGGTAGATAGATAGATACAGATAGGTAGGTAGGTAGGTAGGTAGGTAGATAGATAGATAGATAGATAGATAGATAGATAGATAGATAGATAGATAGATAGATAGATAGAGATAGGTAGGTAGGTAGATAGATAGATACAGATAGGTAGGTAGGTAGATAGATAGAGATAGGTAAGTAGGTAGATAGATACAGATAGGTAGGTAGGTAGATAGATAGATAGAGATAGGTAGGTAGGTAGATAGATAGAGATAGGTAGGTAGGTAGGTAGGTAGGTAGGTAGGTAGGTAGAAATATTTAGGTAGGTAGGTAGATAGAAAGAGATAGGTAGGTAGGTAGATTGATAGATACAGATAGGTAGGTAGGTAGATAGATAGATACAGATAGGTAGGTAGGTAGATAGATAAATACAGATAGGTAGGTAGGTAGATAGATAGACATAGGTAGGTAGGTAGATTGATAGATACAGATAGGTAGGTAGGTAGATAGATAGAGATAGGTAGGTAGATAGATAGATACAGATATGTAGGTAGGTAGGTAGATAGAGATAGGGAGGTAGATCGATAGATAGATAGAGATAGGTAGGTAGGTAGATTGATAGATACAGATAGGTAGGTAGATAGATAGATACACATAGGTAGGTAGGTAGATAGATAAATACAGATAGGTAGGTAGGTAGATAGATAGATAGAGATAGGTAGGTAGGTAGATTGATAGATACAGATAGGTAGGTAGGTAGATTGATAGATACAGGTAGGTAGGTAGGTAGATAGATACAGATAGGTAGGTAGGTAGATTGATAGATACAGATAGGTAGGTAGGTAGATAGATAGATACAGATATGTAGGTAGGTAGATAGATAGATAGATAGATAGAGATAGGTATGTAGGTAGATAGATAGATAGAGATAGGTAGGTAGGTAGATAGATAGATAGAGATAGGTAGGTAGGTAGATAGATAGATACAGATAGGAAGGTAGGTAGATCAATACAGATAGGTAGGTAGGTAGATAGATAGATAGAGATAGGTAGGTATGTAGATTGATAGATACCGATAGGTAGGTAGGTAGATAGACAGATACAGATTGGTAGGTAGGTAGGTAGATAGATAGAGATAGGTAGGTAGGTAGATAGATAGAAACAGATAGGTAGGTAGGTAGGTAGGTAGGTAGGTAGATAGATAGAGATAGGTAGGTAGGTCGATAGATAGATACAGATAGGTAGGTAGGTAGATTGATAGATACAGATAGGTAGGTAGGTAGATAGATAGATACAGATAGGTAGGTAGGTAGATAGATAGAGATAGGTAGGTAGGTAGATTGATAGATACAGATAGGTAGGTAGGTAGATTGATAGATACAGATAGGTAGGTAGGTAGGTAGATAGATAGATACAGATAGGTAGGTAGGTAGATAGATAGATAGAGATAGATAGGTAGGTAGATTGATTGAGACAGATAGGTAGGTAGATAGATAGATAGAGATAGGTAGGTAGGTAGATTGATAGATAGAGATAGGTAGGTAGGTAGATAGATAGATACAGATAGGTAGGTAGGTAGGTAGATAGATAGAGATAGGTAGGTAGGTAGTTAGATAGATAGAGATAGGTAGGTAGGTAGATAGATAGATACAGATAGGTAGGTAGGTAGATAGATAGATGCAGATAGGTAGGTAGGTAGATAGATAAATACAGATAGGTAGGTAGGTAGAGAGATAGATAGAGATAGGTAGGTAGGTAGATTGATAGATACAGATAGGTAGGTAGGTAGATTGATAGATACAGATAGGTAGGTAGGTAGATAGATAGATACAGATAGGTAGGTAGGTAGATAGATAGATAGAGATAGGTAGGTAGCTAGATAGATAAATACACATACGTAGGTAGGTAGGTAGATAGATAGAGATAGGTAGGTAGGTAGGTAGATAGATAGATAGAGATAGGTAGGTAGGTAGATAGATAGAGATAGGTAGGTAGGTAGAAATAGTTAGGTAGGTAGGTAGATAGAAAGAGATAGGTAGGTAGGTAGATAGATAGATACAGATAGCTAGGTAGATAGATAGATAGAGATAGGTAGGTAGGTAGATTGATAGATACAGATAGGTAGGTAGGTAGATAGATAGATACAGATAGGTAGGTAGGTAGATAGATAAATACAGATAGCTAGGTAGGTAGATAGATAGATACAGATAGGTAGGTAGGTAGATTGATATATACAGATAGGTAGGTAGGTAGGTAGATAGATAGATACAGATAGGTAGGTAGGTAGGTAGAGAGATAGAGATAGGTAGGTAGGTAGATAGATAGATAGATAGAGATAGGTAGGTAGGTAGATAGATAGATACAGATAGGTAGGTAGGTAGATAGATAAATACAGATAGGTAGGTAGGTAGATAGATAGATAGAGATAGATATGTAGGTAGATTAATAGAGATAGGTAGGTAGGTAGGTAGGTAGATAGATAGAGATAGGTAGGTAGGTAGATAGATAGAGATAGGTAGGTAGGTAGGTAGATAGATAGAGATATGTAGGTAGGTAGGTAGATAGATAGAAATATGTAGGTAGGTAGATTGATAGATAGAGATAGGTAGGTAGGTAGATAGATACAGATAGGTAGGTAGGTAGGTAGATAGATAGATAGATAGATAGATAGATAGATAGATAGATAGATAGATAGATAGATAGATAGATAGATAGATAGATAGATAGATAGATAGATAGATAGATCGAGATAGGTAGGTAGGTAGATAGATAGATACAGATAGGTAGGTAGATAGATAGAGATAGGTAGGTAGCTAGATAGATAGATACAGATAGGTAGGTAGGTAGATAGATAGATAGGATAGGTAGGTAGGTAGATTGATAGATACAGATAGGTAGGTAGGTAGATTGATAGATACAGATAGGTAGGTAGGTAGATAGATAGATACAGATAGGTAGGTAGGTAGGTAGATAGATAGATAGATAGATAGATAGATAGATAGATAGATAGATAGATAGATAGATAGAGATAGGTAGGTAGGTAGATAGATAGATACAGATAGGTAGGTAGGTAGATAGATAGAGATAGGTAGGTAGGTAGATACATACAGATAGGTAGGTAGGTAGATAGACAGATAGAGATAGGTAGGTAGGTAGGTAGGTAGGTAGGTAGAAATAGTTAGGTAGGTAGATAGATAGAAAGAGATAGGTAGGTAGGTAGATTGATAGATACAGATAGGTAGGTAGGTAGATAGATAGATACAGATAGGTAGGTAGGTAGATAGATAAATACAGATAGGTAGGTAGGTAGATAGATAGATACAGATAGGTAGGTAGGTAGATAGATAGATAGAGATAGGTAGGTAGGTAGATAGATAGACATAGGTAGGTAGGTAGATTGATAGATACAGATAGGTAGGTAGGTAGATAGATAGAGATAGGTAGGTAGATAGATAGATACAGATATGTAGGTAGGTAGGTAGATAGAGATAGGGAGGTAGATCGATAGATAGATAGAGATAGGTAGGTAGGTAGATTGATAGATACAGATAGGTAGGTAGATAGATAGATACACATAGGTAGGTAGGTAGATAGATAAATACAGATAGGTAGGTAGGTAGATAGATAGATAGAGATAGGTAGGTAGGTAGATTGATAGATACAGATAGGTAGGTAGGTAGATTGATAGATACAGGTAGGTAGGTAGGTAGATAGATACAGATAGGTAGGTAGGTAGATTGATAGATACAGATAGGTAGGTAGGTAGATAGATAGATACAGATATGTAGGTAGGTAGATAGATAGATAGATAGAGATAGGTAGGTAGGTAGATAGATAGATAGAGATAGGTAGGTAGGTAGATAGATAGATACAGATAGGTAGGTAGGTAGATAAATACAGATAGGTAGGTAGGTAGATAGATAGATAGAGATAGGTAGGTATGTAGATTGATAGATACCGATAGGTAGGTAGGTAGATAGACAGATACAGATTGGTAGGTAGGTAGGTAGATAGATAGAGATAGGTAGGTAGGTAGATAGATAGAAACAGATAGGTAGGTAGGTAGGTAGGTAGATAGATAGAGATAGGTAGGTAGGTCGATAGATAGATACAGATAGGTAGGTAGGTAGATTGATAGATACAGATAGGTAGGTAGGTAGATAGATAGATACAGATAGGTAGGTAGGTAGATAGATAGAGATAGGTAGGTAGGTAGATTGATAGATACAGATAGGTAGGTAGGTAGATTGATAGATACAGATAGGTAGGTAGGTAGGTAGATAGATAGATACAGATAGGTAGGTAGGTAGATAGATAGATAGAGATAGATAGGTAGGTAGATTGATTGAGACAGATAGGTAGGTAGATAGATAGATAGATAGAGATAGGTAGGTAGGTAGATTGATAGATAGAGATAGGTAGGTAGGTAGATAGATAGATACAGATAGGTAGGTAGGTAGGTAGATAGATAGAGATAGGTAGGTAGGTAGTTAGATAGATAGAGATAGGTAGGTAGGTAGATAGATAGATACAGATAGGTAGGTAGGTAGATAGATAGATGCAGATAGGTAGGTAGGTAGATAGATAAATACAGATAGGTAGGTAGGTAGAGAGATAGAGATAGGTAGGTAGGTAGATTGATAGATACAGATAGGTAGGTAGGTAGATTGATAGATACAGATAGGTAGGTAGGTAGATAGATAGATACAGATAGGTAGGTAAGTAGATAGATAGATAGAGATAGGTAGGTAGCTAGATAGATAAATACAGATACGTAGGTAGGTAGGTAGATAGATAGAGATAGGTAGGTAGGTAGGTAGATAGATAGATAGAGATAGGTAGGTAGGTAGATAGATAGAGATAGGTAGGTAGGTAGAAATAGTTAGGTAGGTAGGTAGATAGAAAGAGATAGGTAGGTAGGTAGGTAGATAGATACAGATAGCTAGGTAGATAGATAGATAGAGATAGGTAGGTAGGTAGATTGATAGATACAGATAGGTAGGTAGGTAGATAGATAGATACAGATAGGTAGGTAGGTAGATAGATAAATACAGATAGCTAGGTAGGTAGATAGATAGATACAGATAGGTAGGTAGGTAGATTGATATATACAGATAGGTAGGTAGGTAGGTAGATAGATAGAGATAGGTAGGTAGGTAGATAGATAGATAGAGATAGGTAGGTAGGTAGGTAGATAGATAGAAATATGTAGGTAGGTAGATTGATAGATAGAGATAGGTAGGTAGGTAGATAGATACAGATAGGTAGGTAGGTAGGTAGATAGATAGATAGATAGATAGATAGATAGATAGATAGATAGAGATAGGTAGGTAGGTAGATAGATAGATACAGATAGGTAGGTAGATAGATAGAGATAGGTAGGTAGGTAGGTAGAGAGATAGAGATAGGTAGGTAGGTAGATAGATAGATAGATAGAGATAGGTAGGTAGGTAGATAGATAGATACAGATAGGTAGGTAGGTAGATAGATAAATACAGATAGGTAGGTAGGTAGATAGATAGATAGAGATAGATATGTAGGTAGATTAATAGAGATAGGTAGGTAGGTAGGTAGGTAGATAGATAGAGATAGGTAGGTAGGTAGATAGATAGAGATAGGTAGGTAGGTAGGTAGATAGATAGAGATATGTAGGTAGGTAGGTAGATAGATAGAAATATGTAGGTAGGTAGATTGATAGATAGAGATAGGTAGGTAGGTAGATAGATACAGATAGGTAGGTAGGTAGGTAGATAGATAGATAGATAGATAGATAGATAGATAGATAGATAGATAGATAGATAGATAGATAGATAGATAGAGATAGGTAGGTAGGTAGATAGATAGATACAGATAGGTAGGTAGATAGATAGAGATAGGTAGGTAGGTAGATAGATAGATACAGATAGGTAGGTAGGTAGATAGAGATAGGTAGGTAGCTAGATAGATAGATACAGATAGGTAGGTAGGTAGATAGATAGATAGGATAGGTAGGTAGGTAGATTGATAGATACAGATAGGTAGGTAGGTAGATTGATAGATACAGATAGGTAGGTAGGTAGATAGATAGATACAGATAGGTAGGTAGGTAGATAGATAGATAGAGATAGGTAGGTAGCTAGATAGATAAATACAGATACGTAGGTAGGTAGGTAGATAGATAGAGATAGGTAGGTAGGTAGATAGATAGATAGATAGGTAGGTAGGTAGATTGATAGATACAGATAGGTAGGTAGATAGATAGATACACATAGGTAGGTAGGTAGTTAGAGAAATATAGATAGGTAGGTAGATAGATAGATAGAGATAGGTAGGTAGGTTGATTGATAGATAGAGATAGGTAGGTAGGTAGATAGATAGATACAGATAGGTAGGTAGGTAGGTAGATAGATAGATAGATAGATAGATAGATAGATAGATAGATAGATAGATAGAGATAGGTAGGTAGGTAGATAGATAGATACAGATAGGTAGGTAGGTAGGTAGATAGATATAGATAGATAGGTAGGTAGATTGATAGAGACAGATAGGTAGGTAGGTAGATAGATAGATAGAGATAGGTAGGTAGGTAGATTGATAGATAGAGATAGTTAGGTAGGTAGATAGATAGATAGAGATAGGTAGGTAGGTAGGTGGATAGATAGAGACAGCTAGGTAGGTAGATAGATAGATAGAGATAGGTAGGTAGGTAGGTAGATAGATAGAGATAGGTAGGTAGGTAGATAGATAGATACAGATATGTAGGTAGGTAGATAGATAGATAGAGATAGGTAGGTAGGTAGATAGATAGAGATAGGTAGGTAGGTCGATAGATAGATAGAGATAGGTAGGTAGGTAGATTGATAAATACAGATAGGTAGGTAGGTAGATAGATAGATACAGATAGGTAGGTAGGTAGATAGATAGATAGAGATAGGTGGGTAAGTAGATAGATAAATACAGATAGGTAGGTAGGTAGATAGATAGAGATAGGTAGGTAGGTAGATTGATAGATACAGATAGGTAGGTAGGAAGATAGACAGATACAGATAGGTAGTTAGGTAGATATATAGATAGAGATAGGTAGGTAGGTAGATAGATAAATACAGATAGGTAGGTAGGTAGATTGATAGATAGAGATAGGTAGGTAGGTAGATAGATAGATACAGATAGGTAGGTAGGTAGATAGATAGAGATAGGGAGGTAGGTTGATAGATAGATAGAGATAGGTAGGTATGTAGATTGATAGATACAGATAGGTAGGTAGGTAGATTGATAGAGACAGATAGGTAGGTAGGTAGATTGATAGATACAGATAGGTAGGTAGTTAGATAGATAGATAGATAGAGATAGATAGGTAGGTAGATTGATAGAGACAGATAGGTAGGTAGGTAGATAGATAGAGATAGGTAGGTAGGTAGATAGATAGATAGAGATAGGTAGGTAGGTATATAGATAGATAGAGATAGGTAGGTAGGTAGGTAGATAGATAGATATAGGTAGGTAGGTAGATAGATAGATACAGATATGTAGGTAGGTAGATAGATAGATAGAGATAGGTAGGTAGGTAGATAGATAGAGATAGGTAGGTAGGTCGATAGATAGATACAGATAGGTAGGTAGGTAGATTGATAGATACAGATAGGTAGGTAGGTAGATAGATACAGATAGGTAGGTAGGTAGATAGATAGATAGAGATAGGTGGGTAGATAGATAGATAAATACAGATAGGTAGGTAGGTAGGTAGATAGATAGAGATAGGTAGGTAGGTAGATAGAGAGATAGAGATAGGTAGGTAGGTAGATTGATAGATACAGATAGGTAGGTAGGTAGATAGATAGATACAGATAGGTAGGTAGGTAGATAGATATATACAGATAGGTAGGTAGGTAGATAGATAGATAGACATAGGTAGGTATGTAGATTGATAGATAAAGATAGGTAGGTAGGTAGATTGATAGATACAGATAGGTAGGTAGGTAGATTGATAGATACAGATAGGTAGGTAGGTAGATAGACAGATACAGATAGGTAGGTAGGTAGATATATAGATAGAGATAGGTAGGTAGGTAGATATATAGAGATAGGTAGGTAGGTCGATAGATAGATACAGATAGGTAGGTAGGTAGATTGATAGATACAGATAGGTAGGTAGGTAGATAGATAGATACAGATAGGTAGGTAGGTAGATAGATAGATAGAGATAGGTGGGTAGGTAGATAGATAAATACAGATAGGTAGGTAGGTAGATAGATAGATAGAGATAGGTAGGTAGGTAGATTGATAGATACAGATAGGTAGGTAGGTAGATAGATAGATACAGATAGGTAGGTAGGTAGATAGATAAATACAGATAGGTAGGTATGTAGATAGATAGATAGAGATAGGTAGGTATGTAGATTGATAGATAAAGATATGTAGGTAGGTAGATAGATAGATAGAGGTAGGTAGGTAGTTATATAGATAGATAGAGATAGGTAGGTAGGTAGGTAGATAGAGAGATATAGGTAGGTAGATAGATAGATAGATACAGATATGTGGGTAGGTAGATAGATAGATAGAGATAGGTAGGTAGGTAGATAGATAGAGATAGGTAGGTAGGTCGATAGATAGATACAGATAGGTAGGTAGGTAGATTGATAGATACAGATAGGTAGGTAGGTAGATAGATAGATACAGATAGGTAGGTAGGTAGATAGATAGATAGAGATAGGTGGGTAGATAGATAGATAAATACAGATAGGTAGGTAGGTAGGTAGATAGATAGAGATAGGTAGGTAGGTAGATAGATAGATAGAGATAGGTAGGTAGGTAGATTGATAGATACAGATAGGTAGGTAGGTAGATAGATATATACAGATAGGTAGGTAGGTAGATAGATAGATAGAGATAGGTAGGTATGTAGATTGATAGATAAAGATAGGTAGGTAGGTAGATTGATAGATACAGATAGGTAGGTAGGTAGATAGAAAGAGATAGGTAGGTAAGTAGGTAGATAGATAGATACAGATAGGTAGGTAGGTAGATAGAGAGATACAGATAGGTAGGTAGGTAGATAGACAGATACAGATAGGTAGGTAGATAGATAGATAGAGATATGTAGGTATGTAGATTGATAGATAAAGATAGGTAGGTAGGTAGATTGATAGATACAGATAGGTAGGTAGGTAGATTGATAGATACAGATAGGTAGATAGGTAGATAGACAGATACAGATAGGTAGGTAGGTAGATATATAGATAGAAATAGGTAGGTAGGTAGATATATAGAGATAGGTAGGTAGGTCGATAGATAGATACAGATAGGTAGGTAGGTAGATTGATAGATACAGATAGGTAGGTAGGTAGATAGATAGATACAGATAGGTAGGTAGGTAGATAGATAGATAGAGATAGGTGGGTAGGTAGATAGATAAATACAGATAGGTAGGTAGGTAGATTGATAGATAAAGATAGGTAGGTAGGTAGCTTGATAGATACAGATAGGTAGGTAGGTAGATAGAAAGAGATAGGTAGGTAAGTAGGTAGATAGAGAAATACAGATAGGTAGGTAGGTAGATAGATAGATAGATATAGGTAGGTATGTAGATTGATAGATACAGATAGGTAGGTAGGTAGATTGATAGATACAGATAGGTAGGTAGGTAGATTGATAGATACAGATAGGTAGGTAGGTAGATTGATAGATACAGATAGGTAGGTAGGTAGATAGATAGAAAGAGATAGGTAGGTAAGTAGGTAGATAGATAGATACAGATAGGTATGTAGATAGATAGATACAGATAGGTATGTAGATAGATAGATAGATAGATAGATAGATAGATAGATAGATAGATAGATAGATAGATAGATAGATAGATAGAGATAGGTAGGTAGGTAGATAGATAGATACAGATAGGTAGGTAGGTATGATAGATAGAGATAGGTAGGTAGGTAGATAGATAGAGATAGGTAGGTAGGTAGGTAGGTAGGTAGAGATAGGTAGGTAGGTAGGTAGATAGAAAGAGATAGGTAGGTAGGTAGGTAGATAGATAGATACAGATAGGTAGGTAGGTAGATAGATAGATAGATAGATAGATAGAGATAGGTAGGTAGGTAGGTAGATAGATAGAGATAGATAGGTAGGTAGATTGATAGAGACAGATAGGTAGGTAGGTAGATAGATAGAAATAGATAGGTAGGTAGGTAGGTAGATAGATAGATAGAAATAGGTAGGTAGGTATATTGATAGATAGAGATAGGTAGGTAGGTAGATAGATAGAGATAGGTAGGTAGATAGATAGATAGATACAGATAGGTAAGTAGGTAGGTAGATAGATAGAGATAGGTAGGTAGGTAGATAGATAGACATAGGTAGGTAGGTAGATTGATAGATACAGATAGGTAGGTAGGTAGATAGATAGATACAGATACGTAGGTAGGTAGATAGATAGATACAGATAGGTAGGTAGGTAGATAGATAAATACAGATAGGTAGGTAGGTAGATAGATAGATAGAGATAGGTAGGTAGGTAGATTGATAGATACAGATAGGTAGGTAGATAGATAGATAGATACAGATAGGTAGGTAGGTAGATAGATAAATACAGATAGGTAGGTAGATAGAAAGATAGATATAGATAGGTATGTAGATTGATAGATACAGATAGGTAGGTAGGTAGATTGATAGATACAGATAGGTAGGTAGGTAGATTGATAGATACAGATAGGTAGGTAGGTAGATAGACAGATACAGATAGGTAGGTAGGTAGATAGATAGATAGAGATAGGTAGGTAGGTAGATTGATAGATACAGATAGGTAGGTAGGTAGATAGATAGATACAGATAGGTAGGTAGGTAGATAGATAAATACAGATAGGTAGGTAGGTAGATAGATAGATAGATATAGGTAGGTATGTAGATTGATAGATACAGATAGGTAGGTAGGTAGATTGATAGATACAGATAGGTAGGTAGGTAGATTGATAGATACAGATAGGTAGGTAGGTAGATAGACAGATACAGATAGGTAGGTAGGTAGATAGATAGATAGAGATAGGTAGGTAGGTAGATTGATAGATACAGATAGGTAGGTAGGTAGATAGATAGATACAGATAGGTAGGTAGGTAGATAGATAAATACAGATAGGTAGGTAGGTAGATTGATAGATACAGATAGGTAGGTAGGTAGATTGATAGATACAGATAGGTAGGTAGGTAGATAGACAGATACAGATAGGTAGGTAGGTAGATATATAGATAGAGATAGGTAGGTAGGTAGATATATAGAGATAGGTAGGTAGGTCGATAGATAGATACAGATAGGTAGGTAGGTAGATTGATAGATACAGATAGGTAGGTAGGTAGATAGATAGATACAGATAGGTAGGTAGGTAGATAGATAGATAGAGATAGGTGGGTAGGTAGATAGATAAATACAGATAGGTAGGTAGGTAGATAGATAGATAGAGATAGGTAGGTAGGTAGATTGATAGATACAGATAGGTAGGTAGGTAGATAGATAGATACAGATAGGTAGGTAGGTAGATAGATAAATACAGATAGGTAGGTATGTAGATAGATAGATAGAGATAGGTAGGTATGTAGATTGATAGATAAAGATATGTAGGTAGGTAGATAGATAGATAGAGGTAGGTAGGTAGGTATATAGATAGAAAGAGATAGGTAGGTAGGTAGGTAGATAGAGAGATATAGGTAGGTAGATAGATATAGATATGTAGGTAGGTAGATAGATAGATAGAGATAGGTAGGTAGGTAGATAGATAGAGATAGGTAGGTAGGTCGATAGATAGATACAGATAGGTAGGTAGGTAGATTGATAGATACAGATAGGTAGGTAGGTAGATAGATACAGATAGGTAGGTAGGTAGATAGATAGATAGAGATAGGTGGGTAGATAGATAGATAAATACAGATAGGTAGGTAGGTAGGTAGATAGATAGAGATAGGTAGGTAGGTAGATAGATAGATAGAGATAGGTAGGTAGGTAGATTGATAGATACAGATAGGTAGGTAGGTAGATAGATAGATACAGATAGGTAGGTAGGTAGATAGATATATACAGATAGGTAGGTAGGTAGATAGATAGATACAGATAGGTAGGTATGTAGATTGATAGATAAATATAGGTAGGTAGGTAGATTGATAGATACAGATAGGTAGGTAGGTAGATAGAAAGAGATAGGTAGGTAAGTAGGTAGATAGATAGATACAGATAGGTAGGTAGGTAGATAGAGAGATACAGATAGGTAGGTAGGTAGATAGACAGATACAGATAGGTAGGTAGATAGATAGATAGAGATATGTAGGTATGTAGATTGATAGATAAAGATAGGTAGGTAGGTAGGTAGATTGATAGATACAGATAGGTAGGTAGGTAGATTGATAGATACAGATAGGTAGGTAGGTAGATAGACAGATACAGATAGGTAGGTAGGTAGATATATAGATAGAAATAGGTAGGTAGGTCGATAGATAGATACAGATAGGTAGGTAGGTAGATTGATAGATACAGATAGGTAGGTAGGTAGATAGATAGAGATAGGTAGGTAGGTAGGTAGATAGATAGATAGAGATAGGTGGGTAGGTAGATATATAAATACAGATAGGTAGGTAGGTAGATTGATAGATAAAGATAGGTAGGTAGGTAGATTGATAGATACAGATAGGTAGGTAGGTAGATAGATAGATAGATATAGGTAGGTATGTAGATTGATAGATACAGATAGGTAGGTAGGTAGATTGATAGATACAGATAGGTAGGTAGGTAGATTGATAGATACAGATAGGTAGGTAGGTAGATAGACAGATACAGATAGGTAGGTAGGTAGATAGATAGATAGAGATAGGTAGGTAGGTAGATTGATAGATACAGATAGGTAGGTAGGTAGATAGATAGATACAGATAGGTAGGTAGGTAGATAGATAAATACAGATAGGTAGGTAGGTAGATAGATAGATAGATAGATATAGGTAGGTATGTAGATTGATAGATACAGATAGGTAGGTAGGTAGATAGAAAGAGATAGGTAGGTAAGTAGGTAGATAGATAAATACAGATAGGTAGGTAGGTATGTATGTAGGTAGGTATGTAGATATAGGTAGGTATGTAGATTGATAGATACAGATAGGTAGGTAGGTAGATTGATAGATACAGATAGGTAGGTAGGTAGATTGATAGATACAGATAGGTAGGTAGGTAGATTGATAGATACAGATAGGTAGGTAGGTAGATTGATAGATATAGATAGGTAGGTAGGTAGATAGATAGAAAGAGATAGGTAGGTAAGTAGGTAGATAGATAGATACAGATAGGTATGTAGATAGATAGATAGATAGATAGATAGATAGATAGATAGATAGATAGATAGATAGATAGATAGAGATAGGTAGGTAGGTAGATAGATAGATAGAGATAGGTAGGTAGGTAGATAGATAGAGATAGGTAGGTAGGTAGGTAGGTAGAGATAGGTAGGTAGGTAGGTAGATAGAAAGAGATAGGTAGGTAGGTAGGTAGATAGATAGATACAGATAGGTAGGTAGGTAGATAGATAGATAGAGATAGGTAGGTAGGTAGATAGATAGATACAGATAGGTAGGTAGTTAGATTGATAGATAGAGATAGGTAGGTAGGTAGATAGATAGAGATAGGTAGGTAGGTAGGTAGAGATAGGTAGGTAGGTAGGTAGATAGAAAGAGATAGGTAGGTAGGTAGGTAGATAGATAGATACAGATAGGTAGGTAGGTAGATAGATAGATAGAGATAGGTGGGTAGGTAGATAGATAAATACAGATAGGTAGGTAGGTAGATTGATAGATAAAGATAGGTAGGTAGGTAGATTGATAGATACAGATAGGTAGGTAGGTAGATAGAAAGAGATAGGTAGGTAAGTAGGTAGATAGATAAATACAGATAGGTAGGTAGGTAGATAGATAGATAGATATAGGTAGGTATGTAGATTGATAGATACAGATAGGTAGGTAGGTAGATTGATAGATACAGATAGGTAGGTAGGTAGATTGATAGATACAGATAGGTAGGTAGGTAGATTGATAGATACAGATAGGTAGGTAGGTAGATTGATAGATACAGAAAGGTAGGTAGGTAGATAGATAGAAAGAGATAGGTAGGTAAGTAGGTAGATAGATAGATACAGATAGGTATGTAGATAGATAGATAGATAGATAGATAGATAGATAGATAGATAGATAGAGATAGGTAGGTAGGTAGATAGATAGATACAGATAGGTAGGTAGGTAGATAGATAGATAGAGATAGGTAGGTAAGTAGGTAGATAGATAGATACAGATAGGTATGTAGATAGATAGATAGATAGATAGATAGATAGATAGATAGATAGATAGATAGATAGATAGATACAGATAGGTATGTAGATAGATAGATAGATAGATAGATAGATAGATAGATAGATAGATAGATAGATAGATAGATAGATAGATAGAGATAGGTAGGTAGGTAGATAGATAGATACAGATAGGTAGGTAGGTAGATAGATAGAAAGAGATAGGTAGGTAAGTAGGTAGATAGATAGATACAGATAGGTATGTAGATAGATAGATAGATAGATAGATAGATAGATAGATAGATAGATAGATAGATAGATAGATAGATAGATAGATAGATAGATAGATAGATACAGATAGGTAGGTAGGTAGATAGACAGATACAGATAGGTAGGTAGGTAGATAGATAGATAGAGATAGGTAGGTAGGTAGATTGATAGATACAGATAGGTAGGTAGGTAGATAGATAGATACAGATAGGTAGGTAGGTAGATAGATAAATACAGATAGGTAGGTAGGTAGATTGATAGATACAGATAGGTAGGTAGGTAGATTGATAGATACAGATAGGTAGGTAGGTAGATAGACAGATACAGATAGGTAGGTAGGGAGATATATAGATAGAGATAGGTAGGTAGGTAGATATATAGAGATAGGTAGGTAGGTCGATAGATAGATACAGATAGGTAGGTAGGTAGATTGATAGATACAGATAGGTAGGTAGGTAGATAGATAGATACAGATAGGTAGGTAGGTAGATAGATAGATAGAGATAGGTGGGTAGGTAGATAGATAAATACAGATAGGTAGGTAGGTAGATAGATAGATAGAGATAGGTAGGTAGGTAGATTGATAGATACAGATAGGTAGGTAGGTAGATAGATAGATACAGATAGGTAGGTAGGTAGATAGATAAATACAGATAGGTAGGTATGTAGATAGATAGATAGAGATAGGTAGGTATGTAGATTGATAGATAAAGATATGTAGGTAGGTAGATAGATAGATAGAGGTAGGTAGGTAGGTATATAGATAGAAAGAGATAGGTAGGTAGGTAGGTAGATAGAGAGATATAGGTAGGTAGATAGATAGATAGATAGATATAGATATGTAGGTAGGTAGATAGATAGATAGAGATAGGTAGGTAGGTAGATAGATAGAGATAGGTAGGTAGGTCGATAGATAGATACTGATAGGTAGGTAGGTAGATTGATAGATACAGATAGGTAGGTAGGTAGATAGATACAGATAGGTAGGTAGGTAGATAGATAGATAGAGATAGGTGGGTAGATAGATAGATAAATACAGATAGGTAGGTAGGTAGGTAGATAGATAGAGATAGGTAGGTAGGTAGATAGATAGATAGAGATAGGTAGGTAGGTAGATTGATAGATACAGATAGGTAGGTAGGTAGATAGATAGATACAGATAGGTAGGTAGGTAGATAGATATATACAGATAGGTAGGTAGGTAGATAGATAGATACAGATAGGTAGGTATGTAGATTGATAGATAAATATAGGTAGGTAGGTAGATTGATAGATACAGATAGGTAGGTAGGTAGATAGAAAGAGATAGGTAGATAAGTAGGTAGATAGATAGATACAGATAGGTAGGTAGGTAGATAGAGAGATACAGATAGGTAGGTAGGTAGATAGACAGATACAGATAGGTAGGTAGATAGATAGATAGAGATATGTAGGTATGTAGATTGATAGATAAAGATAGGTAGGTAGGTAGGTAGATTGATAGATACAGATAGGTAGGTAGGTAGATTGATAGATACAGATAGGTAGGTAGGTAGATAGACAGATACAGATAGGTAGGTAGGTAGATATATAGATAGAAATAGGTAGGTAGGTCGATAGATAGATACAGATAGGTAGGTAGGTAGATTGATAGATACAGATAGGTAGGTAGGTAGATAGATAGAGATAGGTAGGTAGGTAGGTAGATAGATAGATAGAGATAGGTGGGTAGGTAGATATATAAATACAGATAGGTAGGTAGGTAGATTGATAGATAAAGATAGGTAGGTAGGTAGATTGATAGATACAGATAGGTAGGTAGGTAGATTGATAGATACAGATAGGTAGGTAGGTAGATAGACAGATACAGATAGGTAGGTAGGTAGATAGATAGATAGAGATAGGTAGGTAGGTAGATTGATAGATACAGATAGGTAGGTAGGTAGATAGATAGATACAGATAGGTAGGTAGGTAGATAGATAAATACAGATAGGTAGGTAGGTAGATAGATAGATAGATAGATATAGGTAGGTATGTAGATTGATAGATACAGATAGGTAGGTAGGTAGATAGAAAGAGATAGGTAGGTAAGTAGGTAGATAGATAAATACAGATAGGTAGGTAGGTATGTATGTAGGTAGGTATGTAGATATAGGTAGGTATGTAGATTGATAGATACAGATAGGTAGGTAGGTAGATTGATAGATACAGATAGGTAGGTAGGTAGATTGATAGATACAGATAGGTAGGTAGGTAGATTGATAGATACAGATAGGTAGGTAGGTAGATTGATAGATACAGATAGGTAGGTAGGTAGATAGATAGAAAGAGATAGGTAGGTAAGTAGGTAGATAGATAGATACAGATAGGTATGTAGATAGATAGATAGATAGATAGATAGATAGATAGATAGATAGATAGATAGATAGATAGATAGATAGATAGATAGATAGATAGAGATAGGTAGGTAGGTAGATAGATAGAGATAGGTAGGTAGGTAGGTCGATAGATAGATACTGATAGGTAGGTAGGTAGATTGATAGATACAGATAGGTAGGTAGGTAGATAGATACAGATAGGTAGGTAGGTAGATAGATAGATAGAGATAGGTGGGTAGATAGATAGATAAATACAGATAGGTAGGTAGGTAGGTAGATAGATAGAGATAGGTAGGTAGGTAGATAGATAGATAGAGATAGGTAGGTAGGTAGATTGATAGATACAGATAGGTAGGTAGGTAGATAGATAGATACAGATAGGTAGGTAGGTAGATAGATATATACAGATAGGTAGGTAGGTAGATAGATAGATACAGATAGGTAGGTATGTAGATTGATAGATAAATATAGGTAGGTAGGTAGATTGATAGATACAGATAGGTAGGTAGGTAGATAGAAAGAGATAGGTAGATAAGTAGGTAGATAGATAGATACAGATAGGTAGGTAGGTAGATAGAGAGATACAGATAGGTAGGTAGGTAGATAGACAGATACAGATAGGTAGGTAGATAGATAGATAGAGATATGTAGGTATGTAGATTGATAGATAAAGATAGGTAGGTAGGTAGGTAGATTGATAGATACAGATAGGTAGGTAGGTAGATTGATAGATACAGATAGGTAGGTAGGTAGATAGACAGATACAGATAGGTAGGTAGGTAGATATATAGATAGAAATAGGTAGGTAGGTCGATAGATAGATACAGATAGGTAGGTAGGTAGATTGATAGATACAGATAGGTAGGTAGGTAGATAGATAGAGATAGGTAGGTAGGTAGGTAGATAGATAGATAGAGATAGGTGGGTAGGTAGATATATAAATACAGATAGGTAGGTAGGTAGATTGATAGATAAAGATAGGTAGGTAGGTAGATTGATAGATACAGATAGGTAGGTAGGTAGATTGATAGATACAGATAGGTAGGTAGGTAGATAGACAGATACAGATAGGTAGGTAGGTAGATAGATAGATAGAGATAGGTAGGTAGGTAGATTGATAGATACAGATAGGTAGGTAGGTAGATAGATAGATACAGATAGGTAGGTAGGTAGATAGATAAATACAGATAGGTAGGTAGGTAGATAGATAGATAGATAGATATAGGTAGGTATGTAGATTGATAGATACAGATAGGTAGGTAGGTAGATAGAAAGAGATAGGTAGGTAAGTAGGTAGATAGATAAATACAGATAGGTAGGTAGGTATGTATGTAGGTAGGTATGTAGATATAGGTAGGTATGTAGATTGATAGATACAGATAGGTAGGTAGGTAGATTGATAGATACAGATAGGTAGGTAGGTAGATTGATAGATACAGATAGGTAGGTAGGTAGATTGATAGATACAGATAGGTAGGTAGGTAGATTGATAGATACAGATAGGTAGGTAGGTAGATAGATAGAAAGAGATAGGTAGGTAAGTAGGTAGATAGATAGATACAGATAGGTATGTAGATAGATAGATAGATAGATAGATAGATAGATAGATAGATAGATAGATAGATAGAGATAGGTAGGTAGGTAGATAGATAGATACAGATAGGTAGGTAGGTAGATTGATAGATAGAGATAGGTAGGTAGGTAGATAGATAGAGATAGGTAGGTAGGTAGGTAGGTAGAGATAGGTAGGTAGGTAGGTAGATAGAAAGAGATAGGTATGTAGGTAGGTAGGTAGATAGATAGATACAGATAGGTAGGTAGGTAGATAGATAGATAGATAGAGATAGGTAGGTAGGTAGATAGATAGATACAGATAGGTAGGTAGGTAGATTGATAGATAGAGATAGGTAGGTAGGTAGATAGATAGAGATAGGTAGGTAGGTAGGTAGGTAGAGATAGGTAGGTAGGTAGGTAGATAGAAAGAGATAGGTAGGTAGGTAGGTAGATAGATAGATACAGATAGGTAGGTAGGTAGATAGATAGATACAGATAGGTAGGTAGGTAGATAGATAGATAGAGATAGGTGGGTAGGTAGATAGATAAATACAGATAGGTAGGTAGGTAGATTGATAGATAAAGATAGGTAGGTAGGTAGATTGATAGATACAGATAGGTAGGTAGGTAGATAGAAAGAGATAGGTAGGTAAGTAGGTAGATAGATAAATACAGATAGGTAGGTAGGTAGATAGATAGATAGATATAGGTAGGTATGTAGATTGATAGATACAGATAGGTAGGTAGGTAGATTGATAGATACAGATAGGTAGGTAGGTAGATTGATAGATACAGATAGGTAGGTAGGTAGATTGATAGATACAGATAGGTAGGTAGGTAGATTGATAGATACAGATAGGTAGGTAGGTAGATAGATAGAAAGAGATAGGTAGGTAAGTAGGTAGATAGATAGATACAGATAGGTATGTAGATAGATAGATAGATAGATAGATAGATAGATAGATAGATAGATAGATAGATAGATAGAGATAGGTAGGTAGGTAGATAGATAGATACAGATAGGTAGGTAGGTAGATTGATAGATAGAGATAGGTAGGTAGGTAGATAGATAGAGATAGGTAGGTAGGTAGGTAGGTAGGTAGGTAGAGATAGGTAGGTAGGTAGGTAGATAGAAAGAGATAGGTAGGTAGGTAGGTAGATAGATAGATACAGATAGGTAGGTAGGTAGATAGATAGATAGATAGAGATAGGTAGGTAGGTAGATAGATAGAGATAGATAGGTAGGTAGATTGATAGAGACAGATAGGTAGGTAGACAGATAGGTAGGTAGGTAGATAGATAGAAATAGATAGGTAGGTAGGTAGGTAGATAGATAGATAGAAATAGGTAGGTAGGTAGATTGATAGATAGAGATAGGTAGGTAGGTAGATAGATAGAGATAGGTAGGTAGGTAGGTAGATAGATAGATAGAGATAGGTAGGTAGGTAGATTGATAGATACAGATAGGTAGGTAGGTAGATAGACAGATACAGATAGGTAGGTAGGTAGATAGATAGATAGAGATAGGTAGGTAGGTAGATTGATAGATACAGATAGGTAGGTAGGTAGATAGATAGATACAGATAGGTAGGTAGGTAGATAGATAAATACAGATAGGTAGGTAGGTAGATAGATAGATAGATAGATATAGGTAGGTATGTAGATTGATAGATACAGATAGGTAGGTAGGTAGATAGAAAGAGATAGGTAGGTAAGTAGGTAGATAGATAAATACAGATAGGTAGGTAGGTATGTATGTAGGTAGGTATGTAGATATAGGTAGGTATGTAGATTGATAGATACAGATAGGTAGGTAGGTAGATTGATAGATACAGATAGGTAGGTAGGTAGATTGATAGATACAGATAGGTAGGTAGGTAGATTGATAGATACAGATAGGTAGGTAGGTAGATAGATAGAAAGAGATAGGTAGGTAAGTAGGTAGATAGATAGATACAGATAGGTATGTAGATAGATAGATAGATAGATAGATAGATAGATAGATAGATAGATAGATAGATAGATAGATAGATAGATAGATAGATAGATAGATAGAGATAGGTAGGTAGGTAGATAGATAGATACAGATAGGTAGGTAGGTAGATTGATAGATAGAGATAGGTAGGTAGGTAGATAGATAGAGATAGGTAGGTAGGTAGGTAGGTAGAGATAGGTAGGTAGGTAGGTAGATAGAAAGAGATAGGTAGGTAGGTAGGTAGATAGATAGATACAGATAGGTAGGTAGGTAGATAGATAGATAGATAGAGATAGGTAGGTAGGTAGATAGATAGATACAGATAGGTAGGTAGGTAGATTGATAGATAGAGATAGGTAGGTAGGTAGATAGATAGAGATAGGTAGGTAGGTAGGTAGAAATAGGTAGGTAGGTAGGTAGATAGAAAGAGATAGGTAGGTAGGTAGGTAGATAGATAGATACAGATAGGTAGGTAGGTAGATAGATAGATACAGATAGGTAGGTAGGTAGATAGATAGATAGAGATAGGTGGGTAGGTAGATAGATAAATACAGATAGGTAGGTAGGTAGATTGATAGATAAAGATAGGTAGGTAGGTAGATTGATAGATACAGATAGGTAGGTAGGTAGATAGAAAGAGATAGGTAGGTAAGTAGGTAGATAGATAAATACAGATAGGTAGGTAGGTAGATAGATAGATAGATATAGGTAGGTATGTAGATTGATAGATACAGATAGGTAGGTAGGTAGATTGATAGATACAGACAGGTAGGTAGGTAGATTGATAGATACAGATAGGTAGGTAGGTAGATTGATAGATACAGATAGGTAGGTAGGTAGATAGATAGAAAGAGATAGGTAGGTAAGTAGGTAGATAGATAGATACAGATAGGTATGTAGATAGATAGATAGATAGATAGATAGATAGATAGATAGATAGATAGATAGATAGATAGATAGAGATAGGTAGGTAGGTAGATAGATAGATACAGATAGGTAGGTAGGTAGATTGATAGATAGAGATAGGTAGGTAGGTAGATAGATAGAGATAGGTAGGTAGGTAGGTAGGTAGGTAGGTAGACATAGGTAGGTAGGTAGGTAGATAGAAAGAGATAGGTAGGTAGGTAGGTAGATAGATAGATACAGATAGGTAGGTAGGTAGATACATAGATAGATAGAGATAGGTAGGTAGGTAGATAGATAGAGATAGATAGGTAGGTAGATTGATAGAGACAGATAGGTAGGTAGGTAGATAGATAGAAATAGATAGGTAGGTAGGTAGGTAGATAGATAGATAGAAATAGGTAGGTAGGTAGATTGATAGATAGAGATAGGTAGGTAGGTAGATAGATAGAGATAGGTAGGTAGGTAGGTAGATAGATAGATAGAGATAGGTGGGTAGGTAGATAGATAAATACAGATAGGTAGGTAGGTAGATTGATAGATAAAGATAGGTAGGTAGGTAGATTGATAGATACAGATAGGTAGGTAGGTAGATAGATAGATAGATATAGGTAGGTATGTAGATTGATAGATACAGATAGGTAGGTAGGTAGATTGATAGATACAGATAGGTAGGTAGGTAGATTGATAGATACAGATAGGTAGGTAGGTAGATAGACAGATACAGATAGGTAGGTAGGTAGATAGATAGATAGAGATAGGTAGGTAGGTAGATTGATAGATACAGTTAGGTAGGTAGGTAGATAGATAGATAGAGATAGGTGGGTAGGTAGATAGATAAATACAGATAGGTAGGTAGGTAGATTGATAGATAAAGATAGGTAGGTAGGTAGATTGATAGATACAGATAGGTAGGTAGGTAGATAGAAAGAGATAGGTAGGTAAGTAGGTAGATAGATAAATACAGATAGGTAGGTAGGTAGATAGATAGATAGATAGATATAGGTAGGTATGTAGATTGATAGATACAGATAGGTAGGTAGGTAGATTGATAGATACAGATAGGTAGGTAGGTAGATAGATAGAAAGAGATAGGTAGGTAAGTAGGTAGATAGATAGATACAGATAGGTATGTAGATAGATAGATAGATAGATAGATAGATAGATAGATAGATAGATAGATAGATAGATAGATAGATAGGTAGGTAGGTAGATAGATAGATACAGATAGGTAGGTAGGTAGATTGATAGATAGAGATAGGTAGGTAGGTAGATAGATAGAGATAGGTAGGTAGGTAGGTAGGTAGAGATAGGTAGGTAGGTAGATAGAAAGAGATAGGTAGGTAGGTAGGTAGATAGATAGATACAGATAGGTAGGTAGGTAGATAGATAGATAGATAGATAGAGATAGGTAGGTAGGTAGGTAGATAGATAGAGATAGATAGGTAGGTAGATTGATAGAGACAGATAGGTAGGTAGGTAGATAGATAGAAATAGATAGGTAGGTAGGTAGGTAGATAGATAGATAGAAATAGGTAGGTAGGTAGATTGATAGATAGAGAGGTAGGTAGGTAGATAGATAGATATAGGTAGGTATCTAGTAGATAGATACAGATAGGTAAGTAGGTAGGTAGATAGATAGAGATAGGTAGGTAGGTAGATAGATAGATAGATAGACATAGGTAGGTAGGTAGATTGATAGATACAGATAGGTAGGTAGGTAGATAGATAGATACAGATACGTAGGTAGGTAGATAGATAGATAGATATAGGTAGGTATGTAGATTGATAGATACAGATAGGTAGGTAGGTAGATTGATAGATACAGATAGGTAGGTAGGTAGATTGATAGATACAGATAGGTAGGTAGGTAGATAGACAGATACAGATAGGTAGGTAGGTAGATAGATAGATAGAGATAGGTAGGTAGGTAGATTGATAGATACAGATAGGTAGGTAGGTAGATAGATAGATACAGATAGGTAGGTAGGTAGATAGATAAATACAGATAGGTAGGTAGGTAGATAGATAGATAGATATAGGTAGGTATGTAGATTGATAGATACAGATAGGTAGGTAGGTAGATTGATAGATACAGATAGGTAGGTAGGTAGATTGATAGATACAGATAGGTAGGTAGGTAGATAGACAGATACAGATAGGTAGGTAGGTAGATAGATAGATAGAGATAGGTAGATAGGTAGATTGATAGATACAGATAGATAGGTAGGTAGATAGATAGATACAGATAGGTAGGTAGGTAGATTGATAGATACAGATAGGTAGGTAGGTAGATTGATAGATACAGATAGGTAGGTAGGTAGATAGACAGATACAGATAGGTAGGTAGGTAGATATATAGATAGAGATAGGTAGGTAGGTAGATATATAGAGATAGGTAGGTAGGTCGATACATAGATACAGATAGGTAGGTAGGTAGATTGATAGATACAGATAGGTAGGTAGGTAGATAGATAGATACAGATAGGTGGGTAGGTAGATAGATAGATAGAGATAGGTGGGTAGGTAGATAGATAAATACAGATAGGTAGGTAGGTAGATAGATAGATAGAGATAGGTAGGTAGGTAGATTGATAGATAGAGATAGGTAGGTAGGTAGATAGATAGATACAGATAGGTAGGTAGGTAGATAGATAAATACAGATAGGTAGGTATGTAGATAGATAGATAGAGATAGGTAGGTATGTAGATTGATAGATAAAGATATGTAGGTAGGTAGATAGATAGATAGATAGATAGAGGTAGGTAGGTAGGTATATAGATAGATAGAGATAGGTAGGTAGGTAGGTAGGTAGAGAGATATAGGTAGGTAGATAGATAGATAGATACAGATATGTAGGTAGGTAGATAGATAGATAGAGATAGGTAGGTAGGTAGATAGATAGAGATAGGTAGGTAGGTCGATAGATAGATACAGATAGGTAGGTAGGTAGATTGATAGATACAGATAGGTAGGTAGGTAGATAGATAGATACAGATAGGTAGGTAGGTAGATAGATAGATAGAGATAGGTGGGTAGATAGATAGATAAATACAGATAGGTATGTAGGTAGGTAGATAGATAGAGATAGGTAGGTAGGTAGATAGATAGATAGATAGAGATAGGTAGGTAGGTAGATTGATAGATACAGATAGGTAGGTAGGTAGATAGATAGATACAGATAGGTAGGTAGGTAGATAGATATATACAGATAGGTAGGTAGGTAGATTGATAGATACAGATAGGTAGGTATGTAGATTGATAGATAAAGATAAGTAGGTAGGTAGATTGATAGATACAGATAGGTAGATAGGTAGATAGAAAGAGATAGGTAGGTAAGTAGGTAGATAGATAGATACAGATAGGTAGGTAGGTAGATAGAGAGATACAGATAGGTAGGTAGGTAGATAGACAGATACAGATAGGTAGGTAGATAGATAGATAGAGATATGTAGGTATGTAGATTGATAGATAAAGATAGGTAGGTAGGTAGGTAGATTGATAGATACAGATAGGTAGGTAGGTAGATTGATAGATACAGATAGGTAGGTAGGTAGATAGACAGATACAGATAGGTAGGTAGGTAGATATATAGATAGAAATAGGTAGGTATGTCGATAGATAGATACAGATAGGTAGGTAGGTAGATTGATAGATACAGATAGGTAGGTAGGTAGATAGATAGATACAGATAGGTAGGTAGGTAGATAGATAGATAGAGATAGGTGGGTAGGTAGATAGATAAATACAGATAGGTAGGTAGGTAGATTGATAGATAAAGATAGGTAGGTAGGTAGATTGATAGATACAGATAGGTAGGTAGGTAGATAGAAAGAGATAGGTAGGTAAGTAGGTAGATAGATAAATACAGATAGTTAGGTAGGTAGATAGATAGATAGATATAGGTAGGTATGTAGATTGATAGATACAGATAGGTAGGTAGGTAGATTGATAGATACAGATAGGTAGGTAGGTAGATTGATAGATACAGATAGGTAGGTAGGTAGATTGATAGATACAGATAGGTAGGTAGGTAGATAGATAGAAAGAGATAGGTAGGTAAGTAGGTAGATAGATAGATACAGATAGGTATGTAGATAGATAGATAGATAGATAGATAGATAGATAGATAGATAGATAGATAGATAGATAGATAGATAGATAGATAGAGATAGGTAGGTAGGTAGATAGATAGATACAGATAGGTAGGTAGGTAGATTGATAGATAGAGATAGGTAGGTAGGTAGATAGATAGAGATAGGTAGGTAGGTAGGTAGGTAGGTAGGTAGGTAGGTAGAGATAGGTAGGTAGGTAGGTAGATAGAAAGAGATAGGTAGGTAGGTAGGTAGATAGATAGATACAGATAGGTAGGTAGGTAGATAGATAGATAGATAGAGATAGGTAGGTAGGTAGATAGATAGAGATAGATAGGTAGGTAGATTGATAGAGACAGATAGGTAGGTAGGTAGATAGATAGAAATAGATAGGTAGGTAGGTAGGTAGATAGATAGATAGAAATAGGTAGGTAGGTAGATTGATAGATAGAGATAGGTAGGTAGGTAGATAGATAGAGATAGGTAGGTAGATAGATAGATAGATACCGATAGGTAAGTAGGTAGGTAGATAGATAGAGATAGGTAGGTAGGTAGATAGATAGATAGACATAGGTAGGTAGGTAGATTGATAGATACAGATAGGTAGGTAGGTAGATAGATAGATACAGATACGTAGGTAGGTAGATAGATAGATACAGATAGGTAGGTAGGTAGATAGATAAATACAGATAGGTAGGTAGGTAGATAGATTGATAGAGATAGGTAGGTAGGTAGATTGATAGATACAGATAGGTAGGTAGGTAGATAGATAGATACAGATAGGTAGGTAGGTAGATAGATAAATACAGATAGGTAGGTAGGTAGATAGATAGATAGATAGATATAGGTAGGTATGTAGATTGATAGATACAGATAGGTAGGTAGGTAGATTGATAGATACAGATAGGTAGGTAGGTAGATTGATAGATACAGATAGGTAGGTAGGTAGATAGACAGATACAGATAGGTAGGTAGGTAGATAGATAGATAGAGATAGGTAGGTAGGTAGATTGATAGATACAGATAGGTAGGTAGGTAGATAGATAGATACAGATAGGTAGGTAGGTAGATAGATAAATACAGATAGGTAGGTAGGTAGATAGATAGATAGATATAGGTAGGTATGTAGATTGATAGATACAGATAGGTAGGTAGGTAGATTGATAGATACAGATAGGTAGGTAGGTAGATTGATAGATACAGATAGGTAGGTAGGTAGATAGACAGATACAGATAGGTAGGTAGGTAGATAGATAGATAGAGATAGGTAGGTAGGTAGATTGATAGATACAGATAGGTAGGTAGGTAGATAGATAGATACAGATAGGTAGGTAGGTAGATAGATAAATACAGATAGGTAGGTAGGTAGATAGATAAATAGATATAGGTAGGTATGTAGATTGATAGATACAGATAGGTAGGTAGGTAGATTGATAGATACAGATAGGTAGGTAGGTAGATTGATAGATACAGATAGGTAGGTAGGTAGATAGACAGATACAGATAGGTAGGTAGGTAGATTGATAGATACAGATAGGTAGGTAGGTAGATTGATAGATACAGATAGGTAGGTAGGTAGATAGATAGATACAGATAGGTAGGTAGGTAGATAGATAGAGATAGGTAGGTATGTAGATCGATAGATACAGATAGGTAGGTATGTAGATTGATAGATACAGATAGGTAGGTAGGTAGATTGATAGATACAGATAGGTAGGTAGGTAGATAGATAGAAAGAGATAGGTAGGTAAGTAGGTAGATAGATAGATACAGATAGGTATGTAGATAGATAGATAGATAGATAGATAGATAGATAGAGATAGGTAGGTAGGTAGATAGATAGATACAGATAGGTAGGTAGGTAGATTGATAGATAGAGATAGGTAGGTAGGTAGATAGATAGAGATAGGTAGGTAGGTAGGTAGGTAGAGATAGTTAGGTAGGTAGATAGAAAGAGATAGGTAGGTAGGTAGGTAGATAGATAGATACAGATAGGTAGGTAGGTAGATAGATAGATAGATAGATAGAGATAGGTAGGTAGGTAGATAGATAGAGATAGATAGGTAGGTAGATTGATAGAGACAGATAGGTAGGTAGGTAGATAGATAGAAATAGATAGGTAGGTAGGTAGGTAGGTAGATAGATAGATAGAAATAGGTAGGTAGGTAGATTGATAGATAGAGATAGGTAGGTAGGTAGATAGATAGAGATAGGTAGGTAGCTAGATAGGTAGATACAGATAGGTAAGTAGGTAGGTAGATAGATAGAGATAGGAAGGTAGGTAGATAGATAGATAGACATAGGTAGGTATGTAGATTGATAGATACAGATAGGTAGGTAGGTAGATAGATAGATACAGATATGTAGGTAGGTAGATAGATAGATACAGATAGGTAGGTAGGTAGATAGATAAATACAGATAGGTAGGTAGGTAGGTAGATAGATAGAGATAGGTAGGTAGGTAGATAGATAGATAGAGATAGGTAGGTAGATTGATTGATACAGATAGGTAGGTAGGTAGATAGATAGATAGAGATAGGTAGGTAGGTAGATTGATAGATACAGATAGGTAGGTAGGTAGATAGATAGATACAGATAGGTAGGTAGGTAGATAGATAAATACAGATAGGTAGGTAGGTAGATAGATAGATAGATATAGGTAGGTATGTAGATTGATAGATACAGATAGGTAGGTAGGTAGATTGATAGATACAGATAGGTAGGTAGGTAGATTGATAGATACAGATAGGTAGGTAGGTAGATAGATAGAAAGAGATAGGTAGGTAAGTAGGTAGATAGATAGATACAGATAGGTATGTAGATAGATAGATAGATAGATAGATAGATAGATAGATAGATAGATAGATAGATAGATAGATAGATAGATAGATAGATAGAGATAGGTAGGTAGGTAGATAGATAGATACAGATAGGTAGGAAGGTAGATTGATAGATAAAGATAGGTAGGTAGGTAGATAGATAGAGATAGGTAGGTAGGTAGGTAGGTAGGTAGAGATAGGTAGGTAGGTAGGTAGATAGAAAGAGATAGGTAGGTAGGTAGGTAGGTAGATAGATAGATAGATAGATAGAGATAGGTAGGTAGGTAGATAGATAGAGATAGATAGGTAGGTAGATTGATAGAGACAGATAGGTAGGTAGGTAGATAGATAGAAATAGATAGGTAGGTAGGTAGGTAGATAGATAGATAGAAATAGGTAGGTATGTAGATTGATAGATAGAGATAGGTAGGTAGGTAGATAGATAGAGATAGGTAGGTAGCTAGATAGATATATACAGAGGTAGGTAGGTAGATAGATAGATAGATATAGGTAGGTATGTATATTGATAGATACAGATAGGTAGGTAGGTAGATTGATAGATACAGATAGGTAGGTAGGTAGATTGATAGATACAGATAGGTAGGTAGGTAGATAGACAGATACAGATAGGTAGGTAGGTAGGTAGGTAGATCGATAGAGATAGGTAGGTAGGTAGATTGATAGATACAGATAGGTAGGTAGGTAGATTGATAGATACAGATAGGTAGGTAGGTAGATAGATAGAAAGAGATAGGTAGGTAAGTAGGTAGATAGATAGATACAGATAGGTATGTAGATAGATAGATAGATAGATAGATAGATAGATAGATAGATAGATAGATAGATAGATAGATAGATAGATAGATAGATAGAGATAGGTAGCTAGGTAGATAGATACAGATAGGTAGGTAGGTAGATTGATAGATAGAGATAGGTAGGTAGGTAGATAGATAGAGATAGGTAGGTAGGTAGGTAGGTAGGTAGGTAGAGATAGGTAGGTAGGTAGGTAGATAGAAAGAGATAGGTAGGTAGGTAGGTAGGTAGGTAGATAGATACAGATAGGTAGGTAGGTAGATAGATAGATAGATAGATAGAGATAGGTAGGTAGGTAGATAGATAGAAATAGATAGGTAGGTAGGTAGATAGATAGATAGAAATAGGTAGGTAGGTAGATTGATAGATAGAGATAGGTAGGTAGGTAGATAGATAGAGATAGGTAGGTAGCTAGATAGATAGATAGAGATAGGTAAGTAGGTAGGTAGATAGATAGAGATAGGTAGGTAGGTAGATAGATAGATAGACATAGGTAGGTAGGTAGATTGATAGATACAGATAGGTAGGTAGGTAGGTAGATAGATACAGATACGTAGGTAGGTAGATAGATAGATACAGATAGGTAGGTAGGTAGATAGATAAATACAGATAGGTAGGTAGATAGGTAGATAGATAGAGATAGGTAGGTAGGTAGATAGATAGATAGAGATAGGTAGGTAGGTAGATTGATTGATACAGATAGGTAGGTAGTTAGATAGATAGATAGAGATAGGTAGGTAGGTAGATAGATAGATACAGATAGGTAGGTAGGTAGATAGATAAATACAGATAGGTAGGTAGGTAGATAGATAGATAGATAGATATAGGTAGGTATGTATATTGATAGATACAGATAGGTAGGTAGGTAGATTGATAGATACAGATAGGTAGGTAGGTAGATAGACAGATACAGATAGGTAGGTAGGTAGATAGATAGATAGAGATAGGTAGGTAGGTAGATTGATAGATACAGATAGGTAGGTAGGTAGATAGATAGATACAGATAGGTAGGTAGGTAGATAGATAAATACAGATAGGTAGGTAGGTAGATAGATAGATAGATATAGGTAGGTATGTAGATTGATAGATACAGATAGGTAGGTAGGTAGATTGATAGATACAGATAGGTAGGTAGGTAGATTGATAGATACAGATAGGTAGGTAGGTAGATAGACAGATACAGATAGCTAGGTAGGTAGATAGATAGATAGAGATAGGTAGGTAGGTAGATTGATAGATACAGATAGGTAGGTAGGTAGATAGATAGATACAGATAGGTTGGTAGGTAGATAGATAAATACAGATAGGTAGGTAGGTAGATAGATAGATAGAGATAGGTAGGTATGTAGATTGATAGATACAGATAGGTAGGTATGTAGATTGATAGATACAGATAGGTAGGAAGGTAGGTAGATAGATACAGATAGGTAGGTAGGTAGATTGATAGATACAGATAGGTAGGTAGGTAGGTAGGTAGATAGATAGAGATAGGTAGGTAGGTAGATAGATAAATACAGATAGGTAGGTAGGTAGGTAGATAGATAGAGATAGGTAGGTAGGTAGATAGATAGATAGAGATAGGTAGGTAGGTAGATTGATAGATACAGATAGGTAGGTAGGTAGATAGATAGATACAGATAGGTAGGTAGGTAGATAGATAAATACAGATAGGTCGGTAGGTAGATAGATAGAGATAGGTAGTTATGTAGATTGATAGATACAGATCGGTAGGTAGGTAGATAGAGAGATACAGATAGGTAGGTAGGTAGATAGACAGATACAGATAGGTAGGTAGATAGATAGATAGAGATATGTAGGTAGGTAAATAGATAAATACAGATAGGTAGGTAGGTAGATAGATAGAGATAGGTAGGTAGGTAGATAGATAGATAGATAGAGATAGGTGGGTAGGTAGATAGATAGATACAGATAGGTAGGTAGGTAGATAGATAAATACAGATAGGTAGGTAGGTAGATAGATAGATAGAGATAGGTAGGTAGGTAGATTGATAGATAGATAGGTAGGTAGGTAGATTGATAGATACAGATAGGTAGGTAGGTAGATTGATAGATACAGATAGGTAGGAAGGTAGGTAGATAGATACAGATAGGTAGGTAGGTAGATAAATAAATACAGATAGGTTGGTAGGTAGATAGATAGATAGAGATAGGTAGGTATGTAGATTGATAGATACAGATAGGTAGGTAGGTAGATAGATAGATACAGATAGGTAGGTAGGTAGGTAGATAGACAGATACAGATAGGTAGGTAGGTAGATAGATAGATAGAGATATGTAGGTAGGTAAATAGATAAATACAGATAGGTAGGTAGGTAGGTAGATAGATAGAGATAGGTAGGTAGATAGATAGATAGATACAGATAGGTAGGTAGGTAGATAGATAAATACAGATAGGTAGGTATGTAGATAGATAGATAGAGATAGGTAGGTAGGTAGATTGATAGATACAGATAGGTAGGTAGGTAGATTGATAGATACAGATAGGTAGGTAGGTAGGTAGATAGATAGATACAGATAGGTAGGTAGGTAGATAGATAGATAGATAGATAGATAGAGATAGATAGGTAGGTAGATTGATAGAGACAGATAGTGTCAGAATCCAATCATATTTCATCTTTAATTATTAAATATAGAAACTCCCAATTCTGCCTTCTTTGGATTCTGCCATAAGAGGGAGAGAAGGGGGAGAACAAAGGGGCTTTATGGCCCTCACTTCCTTCAGTAGACTTCAAAGAGCTGAATGCTGAATGTGTGTTTATTGTAACCTATTGTAACCTCAAAGCGTTAGCACCAGAGAACATTAGCATTGACAAAGAAGAGTATTTGCCTTTCATGTAGTTATCTGAAGTCTCCATCCAGACGGAAGAAAGAAGAAACGGGGTGGAATTGTGATACTTGAAACTATCACTGGAAGGGGGGTTGATTGGGTGGGACTACTGGGGAACCCCTTAAAACCTTGAATGGGAGAGCTTGAACCCCAAGTCCTGTCTAGCATGCCTGCAACCATTTTCTCTTAATAAAGGATTCCTGTTGGAAGGACTATTCCAAGAGTTCTGTCTTCTTAAGATGCAAAGTGGGGTGGGTCCTTACATTAGACAGGACTTGCAAAATTAATCCACCTGGAAGGTAGACCCTTGCCGGGGGATTTTGCAAAAATTTACCATGTCAGACAACGAAGCAAGAGAGGGAGAAAACTCCCTGGAAAGAGAGCCGCTGACCCAGTTGGAACCTTGCCAGATGTTGGGATCCGAGAGGCCAGATTTCTCAGAAGAAGAAGTGGTGGAGACACAGGACCACAAGCCTCGCTGGTCGATGGGTGTTGGAAAGAAAAGCGAGTGGGGAAAGGAATCAAGAAAAGTGACCCTGAGACGGGGGACCAAGCAACCAGAATGGAAGCAGGAGATGGAGAAATCCCTGCACGCAAGTGAAGAGGGAGGAAGCTGTATGCCGTACTCAGACTGGATCCTAGAGAAAGCTATTGACCTGATGAAGAGAACTCTCAGCTCCCTAGGAGAGGAGATTCCTGAGCCCTACGCCCGCCCCAGTTCCTGGAGCCACAAAGGGAGAGACACCGAGGGGGACGTGGAACCTGCAACCCCAGGGACATTTACTGATCCAGGAGCTCCCACCCCCTACCGGACCCAAGATGGAAATCTGGACGGAAGACACTACCACCCACAATGGAGGCACCGATCCATTCCAAGACGTCCACCGTTGGAGGTGAAATTCAAAGGGGAGCCAACACGCTTGGGGTTTTTCCTAACCCAAGTCCTCAGCTACATGGAGGAATATGGGCAGGACATCCCCAGCGACAAAGCCCGCATCCGGATCGTGCAATCTGCCCTGGATGGACCAGCTGCAGATTGGGTGGTGAACCTGCATGACTCCAATGCCCCAGAACTCAGTAACTTCAACCGTTTCATGTCCTCTTTGAGAAGACGATTTGAAGACCCCCTGGCTGATCGCAAAGCCCGTGAAAGAATAACAACGATGAGGCAGGGCAAACGCCCAGTGGCTGAGTATACACAAGAATTCCGGGCCATTGCCAGCAAACTGAATTGGCCAGAAGACATCCTCCTTGGCCGTTTCAAAGACGGACTAAACTATGATCTATATGATGCTTGCCTGCCCCGAGGAGACCCACATCGACTTGAGGAATGGTACGTCTTGGCAGAGGAAGCAGAGATCGACATATTGAAGAGGCATCGCCGAGGAAAACAATGGAGCCGCCCCCCGCCTGAGCTGACACACCAACCGGTGAAATCATCGGATACAGCCAAGAAGCAGATGGGGTGTTTCAAGTGCGGAAGAGAAGGGCATCGAGCTGTAGAATGCCGCTCAAAGGCCCCCCAGCACAACCCAGACAGATCCCCAATCAACAAACCCAGAGGGTATTCAGCTAAGCCAAAAGAAACAGCCATGAAAATGATGGAAATTGCAGAAACCCCCACCTCTGCTCACCAAGGGGAAAGAACTCCAGCCTACACCACAGGGACGGTGGATGCCTCAGATGACAGCTCGGAAGGCGAACCCCTGGTAAGTGGACGCATCACACCCATCTTCAAAACAGTGACTATATTAATCCCCCCCATGCCCGAAGCTGTGAAGGTGAAAGCCTTAATAGACTCTGGCTGCACCCGCTGCCTCATTAGCCCAACACTAGTGGGGAATCTGGGCATCCCATCCAGGAGACTGGAACAACCAATCTCATTTGGCCAGCTAGATGGATCCATAGCAGGGGGGGTGCCAGCTACCCTAGCCACTCTGCCAATACACCTCTCCCTGGGCAACCATGAAGAGGACTTAACGTTTGTGGTGACCCCAGGTATGGAATGCCCAATGATTCTAGGGATGGAATGGTTGAAAAAATGGAACCCCTGGGTAAATTGGAGGACGACAGAAATCAAATTCCCGAAGGGGGACCCTATGGACTTAAAACCCCAAGGGAGGCTACCAGAATCAAGAATAGAAAAAGCATCCATAGGAGAGGAAAAAAGATTAACAGAAATACCAGAGGAATATAGGGACCTTGCTGAAGTCTTCAGTGAGGAGAGGGCGAATGAGCTTCCCCCCCACCGACCCACAGACTGTACCATTGAATTCAAGCCTGGGGCAAAACTCCCGAAACCCAGATTATACTCCATGAGCCCAAAGGAGAAGGAGGAAATGGAAAGATTTATAAAAAAAAACCTGGAGAGAGGTTTCATTGAACCAGCTAAGCCTAAAGTGGCTGCCCCGGTCCTTTTTAGAGAGAAGAAGGATGGCTCTTTACGTTTATGCGTGGATTATAGGGCCCTGAACACAATCAGTGAAAGCAACCTATACCCGCTGCCCCTCATGAAAGACATGCTGTCACACCTATCGAAAGGGAAAATTTTTTCTAAACTAGACTTAAGGGAAGCTTACTATCGCGTGAGAATCAAGGAAGGGGACGAATGGAAGACTGCATTTAACTGCCCCATGGGGTGCTATCAATTCAAAGTCTTGCCATTTGGATTACAAGGGGGCCCTGCAGTCTTTATGCAATTAATCAATGACGTTCTAAGGGAGCACCTGTTTAAGGGGGTCCTTGTTTACTTGGACGACATTCTTATCTTTACCGAAACAAAAGAAGAACACGTCAAACTTGTCAGAGCGGTTTTAAAGAAGCTGAGAGCCGCTCACCTATATGCCAAACTCTCAAAATGCGAATTCCACCAGGAAAGGATAGACTACCTAGGCTATCGCATATCCCCACAGGGCATTGAAATGGACCCAGAGAAGGTCAGAGCAGTATTAGAATGGGCACCACCCCGCACAAGAAAGCAACTACAAAGTTTCCTGGGCTTTGCAAATTTTTACCGCCAATTCATCCCCTCATTTGCACAGATAGCCTTGCCCCTCACTAACTTACTAAAAACGAAGGGAACATCCTCAGTAAAACCTAGCCAGCCACTAACATGGACAATGGAGTGCCAAGCAGCGTTTGAGAGACTAAAGAGACTTTTTTCTGCCGAACCAGTACTAAGGCACCCAGACATGGACAAGCCCTTCATAATACAGGCAGATGCAAGTGATGTGGCAGTGGGGGCTGTGCTATTACAAGAAAATGATGATGCAGTATTGCAACCCTGTGCATATACATCCAAGAAACTCACGGAAACAGAACAGCGCTGGCCCGTATGGGAGAAGGAGGCTTATGGGATACGTTGGGCATTACTCACATGGCGACAGTTCCTGGAAGGCAACAAAATCCCCTTCCAGGTGTGGACTGATCACAAAAATTTGGAAGCCCTGAAAACTTCCAGGAAACTCAATCCCAAACAAGCCCGCTGGTCCCAGCATTTTCACCAATTCCAATTTAAGCTCAAACATTTACCAGGAAGAAAGAACTTCCTGGCAGATGCACTATCTCGCATGCCCCAATATAACAGCGCACGAACCACAGACTCTAGACCAATAATGGCAGAGTCACAACTGGCAGCGCCAGTAACCACAAGAACCCAAGCCAAAATAAAACCACAACTGGACAGCCAAACTGGGATTGAATTCAGAAGAAGTTTGGAAACAGATGATTGGTTCCAGAAAAACAAACATGTGTGCACAATGAGAGACGGATTGCCTTGGGTAGGGGAAAAGTTATATATACCAACAACTCAAAGACTAACTTTCATGCAACTTTGCCATGACACAAAATCAGCAGGGCATTTTGGATTTGTAAAAACTTTACACTTAATTAAACGGCAATTTTGGTGGCCATCAATAAAAAAGGACATAGAAAGTTATGTTGCCAGCTGCCCAACCTGTGCATCAGCAAAGAGGTTGCAAGGGAAATCGCCAGGGCTGTTACAACCAGTGGCAAGTCCCTCAGCCCCCTGGAGGGAAATAGCCATGGATTTTATAGTGGAATTGCCTGAAAGCAATGGGAATACTGTTATCTGGACAGTCACGGACCTATTTTCCAAACAGGTGCACTTTATCCCTTGCCAAAAAATTCCCACTGCAAAGGCCTTAGCAAAACTTTTCATCCAGCACATTTACAGATTGCACGGGGCACCCCAACGCATCATCTCTGATAGGGGAGTGCAATTTACGTCTGCATTTTGGAAGGAATTTTTATCCCTCTTAGGAACCACTCAGGGACTGACATCTAGCCACCACCCTCAAGGAAATGGAGGGGCTGAAAAAATGAACTCAGTACTTAAGCAATATTTAAGATGTTTTCTTAGTTTCCAGCAGACCGAGTGGGCGGACTTACTCCCTTTTGCAGAAGTTGCCTACAATAATGCAGTCCACTCCAGCACAGGTTACACTCCTTTTCAAATAGCCACCGGTCAAAGTTTCAACCCCATGCCAGAATTAACCCCAAACGAACCAACGATCCCCTCGCTGAAAGAATGGATGGAAAAATTACAAAACACCTGGCCAATAGTCAGAAAAGCACTAGATGAAGCTAGGCAGGCTTACAAAACACAAGCCGATAAAAAAAGGGTTGAGCCTACACCATTCATTATAGGAGAAATGGTGTACTTATCTACAAAATACCTAAAGTCCCTACAGCCCTGTAAAAAACTTGGACCAAAATACATAGGACCTTTTCCAATTAAAAGAATCATAAATCCAGTAACAGTAGAATTAGAATTACCCAAAAATCTCAGGCAAATACACCCAATTTTTCATTGCAGCTTGCTGAAAAGAGAGCATCAGTCACCTCTACGGCCAAAAATCCCCCCCCCACCACCTCCAATCATGGTGGAGGGTGAACAACACTTCGAAATAAAGGAAGTCCTTGACTCTAGGAGATATCATGGAGCAACTCAGTACCTAGTTGCCTGGAAACACCTCCCTCCCTCACAAAATGAGTGGGTCCATAAACGTCATGTCAGAGCCCCGAAGCTATTTTTTTTTTTTTTATTGAAATTTTTCAAAAGTTTTACAAATAAACATCCACCCCCCCTCCCAAACCACCCTCCCCCCCCCGACTTCCCAGAACTGAGTATAGGATTTTTTTAACAAATTTTTTTAAAAAGAATAACGTTTACAATTTTTAAGATATTTAACAATAATAATAAGAATCCCAATAATAATATATGTAATAATAATGTGCATAACATAAATTTAAAATGAATAATATATACTAAGAAAGAGAGAGAGAAAGAAAAAGGAAAGAAAAGAAAGAAAGGGAAAAAAAAAAGGGAAAAAAAAATACAAGTTATAAGAAAGCTAAATAATATTTTCCCATATCCAAATTTTGTTGTATGAAGTTTATCCATTTTTCCCATACCACGAAAAATTTCTCTTGGGATTGGTCTTTTAAAAAAGCCGAAATCTTTGCCATTTCTGCCAAATATGAGACTTTATAAAACCATTCTTGTAAAGTAGGCAAAGATTCCTTCTTCCAGTATTGTCCTATTAACAGCCTAGCGGCTGTAATCAGGTTTAACATCAATATAACCTCTTTAGCATCACAATCACTAACAATACCTAATAAAAATAATTGCGGAGTAAATTTTACCCTCCTTTTAAAAATTCTTTGAATATTCCACCATATCTTAATCCAAAAAGCTTTTATATGCTTGCACGTCCACCACATATGGTAATAAGTAGCATCCAAGTATCCACATCTCCAACATTTCGGTTGTAGATTAGGGTACATAATAGACATTTTCTTTGGATCAAGGTGCCATCTATAAAACATCTTATAAAAATTCTCTCTTAAATTTTGCGCTTGTGTGAATTTAACATTTCTTATCCAGATGAATTCCCAAGTGTCCATTGAGATCGTTTCACCAATATTCTGTGCCCATTTAATCATACAATCTTTAACTAGTTCAGGTTCTGAATCCAATTCAACTAATACCCCATAAACTCTCTTAATATGGGTTGGCCTTTGATCTCTAACTTGCTTTAAAAAAATTCCATCTTCTCTAAGCCAGCCCATTTTACAATCCATCTTCCATCTATCCGCTATTTGTCTATATTGGAACCATGAATAAGTTAAATTTTCATGTATTAATTCTTCCAAAGATTTTAGCTCCCAATCTTGACCATCCCATCTAAGTAATTGTGCATAAGAGACCATATCCATATTAACCCCTTTCCTTATACCCTCTATGGCATGCCGAGGTATAGCCCATAATGGTATTTTAAAATCACTTTTATAATATTTTCTCCACACTCTAAGCAGAGAGATTCTTATAATGTGAGACTTAAAAACCCGATCCACTTTTTTATCAAATATTAAATAGGCATGCCATCCAAAAAGTAGGTCCCAACCTTCCAAATGAAGTATTTCTCTATTTGTTAAATTCACCCAGTCGCTAATCAATGTCAATACTACAGCATCATAATACAATTTCACATTTGGTACCTTGAGTCCACCTCTCTCACGAAAATCTTGCATTATTTTCAGTTTCACCCTTGGTTTTTTCCCTGCCCAAACAAATTTGTTAATACCTTTTTGCCATTCCTCTAAATTACATTCATTCTTTAAAATAGGTAACATTTGAAACAAGAAAATAAACTTTGGCAGAACATTCATTTTAATAACTGCAATTCTACCCATAAGGGATAACTGTAAATTATTCCAATTTTTTAAATCCTTCTGTACCTCCATCCACAACTTTTCATAATTATTTTTATACAGTTTTGCATTAGAAGCAGATAATGTAACCCCCAAATATTTTACCTTATCAGCAATTTCAAAATCTGTTAAATTAACTAAAACCTGTTTGTCACCATTAGTCATATTTTTAGCTAGTATTTTAGTCTTATTATTGTTAATTTTAAAACCAGAAACACTTCCATATTGTTGAATCAATTGTAACAATTTTACCACCGAACAAGTAGGTTGAAATAAAGTAACAACCAAGTCATCTGCAAAGGCTCTTAACTTATATTCCTTTTTATTAATTTCTATTCCTTTTATTTCTTGAGACTCCCGAATTTTAATCAACAAAATTTCCAATGTTAAAACGAACAATAACGGGGATAACGGACATCCCTGTCTTGTTCCTTTTTCTATTACAAAAGCCTCTGACAAACCCCCATTTACAATTAGTTGGGCAGTCTGTTTTTGATATATATTAGATAATACTTGTAATATATTTTGTCCAAAATTCATCTCTTTAATTAAGCATAACATAAACTGCCAATTCACTTGGTCAAAGGCTTTTTCGGCATCCAAAAATATCAGGCCTGCAGGGACTTGGTTATTCTTTTCTAAATACTCTAATAAATTAATAATTTGTCTCACATTATTTTTCATATACCTTCCAGTTATAAAGCCCGATTGATCCTTATGTATAAGCTGCTGCAAAATCCCCATAAGCCTATTAGCTAAAATTTTTGCAAAAATCTTGTAATCCACATTTAAAAGAGATATAGGCCTATAATTTTTAGGCAAAGTAAGATCTTGATTATCTTTTGGAATCAATGATATAAATGCATTACGCCAGGATGGAGGGATCTCTAATCCCTGTAGTAAGTTATTAAACAATTCACACAACGGTTGAGTCATCTCTTCTACTAAAGTTTTATAATAGATAGATGTCAACCCATCCGTACCCGGCGCTTTGCCCAATTTCAAGTGTTTAATAGCTGTAACAATTTCTTCCTTAGTGATTAAACCATTAATCTCTTTTTCCTGATCTTCTGTTAATTTAGGAAAATTAACTTTACCTAAGTAATTATTTATGTCTGTAACTTGAATGTTAGTACTCTTGTATAATTTTTGGTAATATTCTAAAAAAGATTTCTTAATCAATTCTTTCTGATAGACCAATTTACCATTATAATTTATTTTATCTATATTCCTCTGTTTCTGTTTCTTTCTTAACTGATAAGCCAACCATCTCCCTGGTTTATTAGCATTACAAAATGTGTTTTGTTTCATATATAATAAATTAGTTGCAGCTTGATCAGCCACCAACATGTTAAATTGTGCTTTTAACAGTTTTAAAGCTCCTTTCACCTTCTCATCTAAAGGATTTATATTTAAAAGTTTCTCTTTTAATTTAATCTCCTCTTCTAAGTCTTTACGTTTCTTAGTCTGTTTTTGTCTATGCAAGGTATTCATTTTTATCAAAATACCACGCATAAAAGCTTTACTTGCATCCCACACCATTGACATTGATGTTCCCTTATTCATATTTAAAGCAAAGTATTCCTTTAAACATTCCTTTAATTTGTGAACATTTTTTTCTTGTTTAAATAAGTTCTCATTCACCCTCCAGGATCTCCTATCTTCTTTCTCTGCAAACAGTTCCATCCAGACTGGACTATGATCAGACAATGTCCTAGGAAAAATTTTTACGTTCTTCACCCTGTTGTATAAATCTGTTGTAATCAAAAAGAAATCAATTCTTGAGAGAGAATGGTGTCTATCTGAAAAAAAAGTAAAGTCCCTTTCTTCTTGATTACGTTCACGCCAATAGTCTCTCAATTCCCAGTCTTCTTTCATATCAAAGAAGGCTTTAGGTAGTTTAGCCTGTTTAAAAAAAGTAGAAGAGCCTTTTTTGTCCTTTTGTATATCTAAGACGCCATTCCAATCTCCCATTAAAATCACAGATCTATAGTCCAACAAAGTTATTTTCTGATGTAACAACCTATAAAATTGCTCCTGTTGCTGGTTTGGTGCATACAGCCCCACAATAAGAATTTTCTTACCATATAAGCCAAGTTCAAGCATAACATATCTTCCATGAGGATCTGATTCTAAGAGGGTAGCAGATAAATTCTGTTTGACATATATTACCACACCCCCTTTTTTCCCAGGGGCGGGAGATACAAAATGAGATCCCAGGCGAGGATTATTTAAATATTTTTGATCTTTAGCTGTGACATGAGTTTCTTGCAAACAAATAATATCATTGTTATGTTGTTTCAAATAATGATAAATTTTTCTTCTCTTTTGAGGAATGTTTAATCCATTAACATTCCAGGACAGGAGCTTTGCCATCTCCCTTGGCCTTAAGCCTGGAGAAGATCCGCTCAAATTCTGCTGCTGATGAATATGTTGCAGAGCTTTTGGGTCTTGCTCCTCCCACCGGCACTGTAGCAGTTTGCTGACTAGATTCTTCAATTTCTTTTTCTTTTTTCTGTTGTTCTTTTTCTTTACGTTTATGTGCTGCACGGGTCATTCTCTGTTCTTTAACCTCTGGTTGAGACATCCATACCACCTGTCCAGCAGCCATCATCCCTGTACTTTCAGATTTCTGTTCCATCTCTTTATCACTCAAGACTTTATGCATCATGGGCAATGGAGAGCCTGCACCCAGGACCGTTTTATAAAATTCCTTAGCTTTAGCAACTGTATTAAGTCTATAACGTGTCCCCGCATGGCTCAAAACAATGCCCGTCGGGATCTCCCATCTGAATGGCATTTGTCTTGCTTTAAGTTCATTTGCTAAAAAAGCAAAATCTTTTCTGCTTCTTAAAATTTTAGGTGGAATTTCCTTTAAGATAATAACATCTTGAGCAGCAATCTGAAATCTTTTATTGTAAAAAGTTTGGAGAATCTGATTTCGCAAGGACTTCTTAGCAAAATATATCACCACATCTCTAGGCAAATTCCTCTGTTTTGCAATCCAAGAATTGACTCTATAGATTCTTTCCACATCCCCACGTAACTCTTCTTTATCTATATTCAAAATAACAGCCAAGTCATTAATCACCATTTCCATCACATCTTGAGTTTTATCTTCTTTCAGGCCCCTTATTCTCAAAGCATATTCCATCTGTCTGTACTGGAACATAAGAATATCATCTTGTGAGGTTTCCACTTTTTTCTCCATATCTTGAAATTTATAATCCAAAAGTTCAACAGTTTCTTCAATTTCCTCTACTCTGGAGTCCAGCTTCACAACCACTGAGGCCATTCCAGATAGAGCTAAAAGTATATCATCCCTCAAAATAGCATTATTCTGTTCTAAAAGCTCTTTCATCTCTTTCTTCATTTCCTCCTTAGTTTCAGATTTATTCTGATCCAAAAGTTGTTTCATTTCCTCCCTAAACTGTGACACAGCACTTACCATTATTTCTTTAATGTCTTGTGCTGATGTGCCAGATGGGGGGGGTGAAGGTGGAGTAGATTTAGGTTGCTGCACTGAGGGTATTATTTTAAGTTGTTGTTGCACAGTAGAAGTGGCAGGAGAAGAAGTTACTTTAGAAGTTACAATAGCTGGTTGTCGTTTTGAAGCCATTTTAATTTATCTTCCTTTCTTCATAAAAATACCAGTAAAAAATAAGTAGTCCAAAAAAAAATTAAAAACACGGTAAAATAGAATAAAATAAAATCAATCTAGAAGCTCCCCAACAATAAAAAAAAAGAGAAACTTAAAAAGGAAGAGAGTATTAAACAACAATTCAGCCAGTCCGTCTTTCAAAGGAAAAAACTTTCAAAACGCCATTTTACTTTCACTCTCACTTTTCCGCCCAAAAAGAAAGGGAAGCTCAAAAAAAATAAAATAAAAAAAAATCAGCGCATACTAAATAAACTAAATAAGCTAAAAAGAATAAAATAAAACTAAACTATAAATAAAATCCTTTAAACAGTTCTGTCCGGTTTAAGATTACTCACGGTTACTTTAAATACGGAGATGGTAGCGGCGTTTCGCTTTGTTTCCGAAGAAACAAAGACAGCTGAGAGGCGGAGAAGGCAATGAACTCCGAGGGAGCACTCTTTCTACCCCCCTAAAATAAAAATCCAGGGAGAGTTAAGAGGTTCTACCTCTATTCATGCGATCTCTACCCCTTCCCTTCGCCCGGGAAGGGGATTGCGAGCCGCGGGCCAGCTGATGAAAGCTGTGCTCCGCGGATCTGACACCTTCTCAGGAGGACGGCTACAAAGTAGCCGCCATCTCCACCGCTTCAACCACCGGAAGTCAGAGCCCCGAAGCTATTGAAGAAGTTTCACACAGAGTATCCTAACAAGCCTGACTAAATTTTATACTTGTGTTTTCTTTCAGGTGGATCTCTCTTATTTTTAAGAGGGGCCGGATGTCAGAATCCAATCATATTTCATCTTTAATTATTAAATATAGAAACTCCCAATTCTGCCTTCTTTGGATTCTGCCATAAGAGGGAGAGAAGGGGGAGAACAAAGGGGCTTTATGGCCCTCACTTCCTTCAGTAGACTTCAAAGAGCTGAATGCTGAATGTGTGTCTAGCATGCCTGCAACCATTTTCCCTTAATAAAGGATTCCTGTTGGAAGGACTATTCCAAGAGTTCTGTCTTCTTAAGATGCAAAGTGGGGTGGGTCCTTACAGATAGGTAGGTAGGTAGATAGATAGATAGAGATAGGTAGGTAGGTAGATTGATAGATACAGATAGGTAGGTAGATAGATAGAAAGAGATATGTAGGTAGGTAGGTAGATAGATAGATACAAATAGGTATGTAGATAGATAGATAGATAGATAGATAGACAGACAGACAGACAGACAGACAGACAGACAGACAGACAGACAGACAGATAGATAGATAGATAGATAGATAGATAGATAGAGATAGGTAGGTAGGTAGATAGATAGATACAGATAGGTAGGTAGGTAGATTGATAGATAGAGATAGGTAGGTAGGTAGATAGATAGAGATAGGTAGGTAGGTAGGTAGGTAGGTAGAGATAGTTAGGTAGGTAGGTAGATAGAAAGAGATAGGTAAGTAGGTAGGTAGATAGATAGATACAGATAGGTAGGTAGGTAGATAGATAGATAGAGATAGGTAGGTAGGTAGATAGATAGAGATAGATAGGTAGGTAGATTGATAGAGACAGATAGGTAGGTTGGTAGATAGATAGAAAGAGATAGGTAGGTAGGTAGATAGATAGATAGAAATAGGTAGGTAGGTAGATTGATAGATAGAGATAGGTAGGTAGGTAGATAGATAGAGATAGGTATGTAGCTAGATAGATAGATACAGATAGGTAGGTAGGTAGATAGATAGATAGAGATAGGTAGGTAGGTAGATAGATAGATAGACATAGGTAGGTAGGTAGATTGATAGATACAGATAGGTAGGTAGGTAGATAGATAGATACAGATAGGTAGGTAGGTAGATAGATAGATAGAGATAGGTAGGTAGGTAGGTAGATAAATACAGATAGGTAGGTAGGTAGATAGATAGATAGAGATAGGTAGGTAGGTAGATTGATAGATACAGATAGGTAGGTAGGTAGATTGATAGATACAGATAGGTAGGTAGGTAGGTAGATAGATAGATACAGATAGGTAGGTAGGTAGGTAGATAGATAGAGATAGATAGGTAGGTAGATTGATAGATACAGATAGGTAGGTAGGTAGATAGATAGAGATAGGTAGGTAGGTAGGTAGATAGATAGATACAGATAGGTAGGTAGGTAGATAGATAGATAGAGATAGGTAGGTAGGTAAATTGATAGATACAAATAGGTAGGTAGGTAGATAGATAGAAAGAGATAGGTAGGTAAGTAGGTAGATAGATAGATACAGATAGGTATGTAGATAGATAGATAGATAGATAGATAGATAGATAGATAGATAGATAGATAGAGATAGGTAGGTAGGTAGATAGATAGATACAGATAGGTAGGTAGGTAGATTGATAGATAGAGATAGGTAGGTAGGTAGATAGATAGAGATAGGTAGGTAGGTAGGTAGGTAGGTAGGTAGAGATAGTTAGGTAGGTAGGTAGATAGAAAGAGATAGGTAGGTAGGTATATAGATAGATACAGATAGGCAGGTAGGTAGATAGATAGATAGATAGAGATAGGTAGGTAGGTAGATAGATAGAGATAGATAGGTAGGTAGATTGATAGAGACAGATAGGTAGGTAGGTAGATAGATAGAAATAGATAGGTAGGTAGGTAGGTAGATAGATAGATAGAAATAGGTAGGTAGGTAGATTGATAGATAGAGATAGGTAGGTAGGTAGATAGATAGAGATAGGTAGGTAGCTAGATAGATACAGATAGGTAGGTAGATAGATAGAGATAGGTAGGTAGGTAGATAGATAGATAGACATAGGTAGGTAGGTAGATTGATAGATACAGATAGGTAGGTAGGTAGATAGATAGATACAGATATGTAGGTAGGTAGATAGATAGATACAGATAGGTAGGTAGGTAGATAGATAAATACAGATAGGTAGGTAGGTAGGTAGATAGATAGAGATAGGTAGGTAGATAGATAGATAGATAGAGATAGGTAGGTAGGTAGATTGATAGATACAGATAGGTAGGTAGGTAGATAGATAGATAGAGATAGGTAGGTAGGTAGATTGATAGATACAGATAGGTAGGTAGGTAGATAGATAGATACAGATAGGTAGGTAGGTAGATAGATAGATACAGATAGGTAGGTAGGTAGATAGATAAATACAGATAGGTAGGTAGGTAGGTAGATAGATAGAGATAGGTAGGTAGGTAGATAGATAGATAGATAGAGATGGGTAGGTAGGTAGATTGATAGATACAGATAGGTAGGTAGGTAGATAGATAGATAGATAGAGATAGGTAGGTAGGTAGATTGATAGATACAGATAGGTAGGTAGGTAGATAGATAGATACAGATAGGTAGGTAGGTAGATAGATAAATACAGATAGGTAGGTAGGTAGATAGATAGATAGATATAGGTAGGTATCTAGATTGATAGATACAGATAGGTAGTAGGTAGATTGATAGATACAGATAGGTAGGTAGGTAGATTGATAGATACAGATAGGTAGGTAGGTAGATAGACAGATAGGTAGATAGATAGATAGAGATAGGTAGGTAGGTAGATTGATAGATACAGATAGGTAGGTAGGTAGATAGATAGATACAGATAGGTAGGTAGGTAGGTAGATAGATAAATAAAGATAGGTAGGTAGGTAGATAGATAGATAGATATAGGTACGTATGTAGATTGATAGATACAGATAGGTAGGTAGGTAGATTGATAGATACAGATAGGTAGGTAGGTAGATTGATAGATACAGATAGGTAGGTAGGTAGATAGACAGATACAGATAGATAGGTAGGTAGATAGATAGAGATAGGTAGGTAGGTAGATTGATAGATACAGATAGGTAGGTAGGTAGATAGATAGATACAGATAGGTAGGTAGGTAGATAGATAAATACAGATAGGTAGGTAGGTAGATAGATAGATAGAGATAGGTAGGTATGTAGATTGATAGATACAGATAGGTAGGTATGTAGATTGATAGATACAGATAGGTAGATAGGTAGATTGATAGATACAGATAGGTAGGAAGGTAGGTAGATAGATACAGATAGGTAGGTAGGTAGATAGATAGAGATAGGTAGGTAGGTAGATAGATAGATACAGATAGGTAGGTAGGTAGATAGATAAATACAGATAGGTAGGTAGGTAGATAGATAGATAGAGATAGGTAGGTAGGTAGATTGATAGATAGGTAGGTAGGTAGATGGATAGATACAGATAGGTAGGTAGGTAGGTAGATAGATAGATACAGATAGGTAGGTAGGTAGGCAGATAGATAGATAGAGATAGGTAGGTAGGTAGATTGATAGATACAGATAGGTAGGTAGGTAGATAGATAGATAGACATAGGTAGGTAGGTAGGTAGATAGATACAGATAGGTAGGTAGGTAGATAGACAGATAGAGATAGGTACGTAGGTAGATTGATAGATGCAGATAGGTAGGTAGGTAGATAGATAGATACAGATAGGTAGGTAGGTAGATAGATAGAAAGAGATAGGTAGGTAAGTAGGTAGATAGATAGATACAGATAGGTATGTAGATAGATAGATAGATAGATAGATAGATAGATAGATAGATAGATAGATAGATAGATAGATAGATAGATAGAGATAGGTATGTAGGTAGATAGATAGATACAGATAGGTAGGTAGGTAGATTGATAGATAGAGATAGGTAGGTAGGTAGATAGATAGAGATAGGTAGGTAGGTAGGTAGGTAGGTAGAGATAGGTAGGTAGGTAGGTAGATAGAAAGAGATAGGTAGGTAGGTAGGTAGATAGATAGATAGATAGATAGAGATAGGTAGGTAGGTAGATAGATAGAGATAGATAGGTAGGTAGATTGATAGAGACAGATAGGTAGGTAGGTAGATAGATAGAAATAGATAGGTAGGTAGGTAGGTAGATAGATAGATAGAAATAGGTAGGTAGGTAGATTGATAGATAGAGATAGGTAGGTAGGTAGATAGATAGAGATAGGTAGGTAGCTAGATAGATAGATACAGATAGGTAAGTATGTAGGTAGATAGATAGAGATAGGTAGGTAGGTAGATAGATAGATAGACATAGGTAGGTAGGTAGATTGATAGATACAGATAGGTAGGTAGGTAGGTAGATAGATACAGATACGTAGGTAGGTAGATAGATAGATACAGATAGGTAGGTATGTAGATAGATAAATACAGATAGGTAGGTAGGTAGATTGATAGATACAGATAGGTAGGTAGGTAGATAGACAGATACAGATAGCTAGGTAGGTAGATAGATAGATAGAGATAGGTAGGTAGGTAGATTGATAGATACAGATAGGTAGGTAGGTAGATAGATAGATACAGATAGGTTGGTAGGTAGATAGATAAATACAGATAGGTAGGTAGGTAGATAGATAGATAGAGATAGGTAGGTATGTAGATTGATAGATACAGATAGGTAGGTATGTAGATTGATAGATACAGATAGGTGGGTAGGTAGATTGATAGATACAGATAGGTAGGAAGGTAGGTAGATAGATACAGATATGTAGGTAGGTAGATTGATAGATACAGATAGGTAGGTAGGTAGGTAGATAGATAGAGATAGGTAGGTAGGTAGATAGATAGATAGAGATAGGTAGGTAGGTAGATTGATAGATACAGATAGGTAGGTAGGTAGGTAGGTAGATAGATAGAGATGGGTAGGTAGGTAGATAGATAAATACAGATAGGTAGGTAGGTAGGTAGATAGATAGAGATAGGTAGGTAGGTAGATAGATAGAGATAGGTAGGTAGGTAGATTGATAGATACAGATAGGTAGGTAGGTAGATAGATAGATACAGATAGGTAGGTAGGTAGATAGATAGATACAGATAGGTAGGTAGGTAGATAGATAAAGATAGGTAGGTAGGTAGATAGATAGATACAGATAGGTAGGTAGGTAGATAGATAAATACAGATAGGTAGGTAGGTAGATAGATAGATAGATATAGGTAGGTATGTAGATTGATAGATACAGATAGGTAGGTAGGTAGATTGATAGATACAGATAGGTAGGTAGGTAGATTGATAGATACAGATAGGTAGGTAGGTAGATAGACAGATACAGATAGCTAGGTAGGTAGATAGATAGATAGAGATAGGTAGGTAGGTAGATTGATAGATACAGATAGGTAGGTAGGTAGATAGATAGATACAGATAGGTTGGTAGGTAGATAGATAAATACAGATAGGTAGGTAGGTAGATAGATAGATAGAGATAGGTAGGTATGTAGATTGATAGATACAGATAGGTAGGTATGTAGATTGATAGATACAGATAGGTGGGTAGGTAGATTGATAGATACAGATAGGTAGGAAGGTAGGTAGATAGATACAGATATGTAGGTAGGTAGATTGATAGATACAGATAGGTAGGTAGGTAGGTAGATAGATAGAGATAGGTAGGTAGGTAGATAGATAGATAGAGATAGGTAGGTAGGTAGATTGATAGATACAGATAGGTAGGTAGGTAGATAGATAGATACAGATAGGTAGGTAGGTAGATAGATAAATACAGATAGGTAGGTAGGTAGATAGATAGAGATAGGTAGGTATGTAGATTGATAGATACAGATAGGTAGGTAGATAGATAGAGAGATACAGATAGGTAGGTAGGTAGATAGACAGATACAGATAGGTAGGTAGATAGATAGATAGAGATATGTAGGTAGGTAAATAGATAAATACAGATAGGTAGGTAGGTAGATAGATAGAGATAGGAAGGTAGGTAGATAGATAGATAGATAGAGATAGGTAGGTAGGTAGATAGATAGATACAGATAGGTAGGTAGGTAGATAGATAAATACAGATAGGTAGGTAGGTAGATAGATAGATAGAGATAGATAGGTAGGTAGATTGATAGATAGATAGGTAGGTAGGTAGATTGATAGATACAGATAGGTAGGTAGGTAGATTGATAGATACAGATAGGTAGGAAGGTAGGTAGATAGATACAGATAGGTAGGTAGGTAGATAAATAAATACAGATAGGTTGGTAGGTAGATAGATAGATAGAGATAGGTAGGTATGTAGATTGATAGATACAGATAGGTAGGTAGGTAGATAGATAGATACAGATAAGTAGGTAGGTAGGTAGATAGACAGATACAGATAGGTAGGTAGGTAGATAGATAGATAGAGATATGTAGGTAGGTAAATAGATAAATACAGATAGGTAGGTAGGTAGGTAGATAGATAGAGATAGGTAGGTAGATAGATAGATAGATACAGATAGGTAGGTAGGTAGATAGACAGATACAAATAGGTAGGTAGGTAGATAGATAGATAGAGATATGTAGGTAGGTAAATAGATAAATACAGATAGGTAGGTAGGTAGGTAGATAGATAGAGATAGGTAGGTAGATAGATAGATAGATACAGATAGGTAGGTAGGTAGATAGATAAATACAGATAGGTAGGTATGTAGATAGATAGATAGAGATAGGTAGGTAGGTAGATTGATAGATACAGATAGGTAGGTAGGTAGATTGATAGATACAGATAGGTAGGTAGGTAGGTAGATAGATAGATACAGATAGGTAGGTAGGTAGATAGATAGATAGATAGAGATAGATAGGTAGGTAGATTGATAGAGACAGATAGGTAGGAAGGTAGATAGATAGATAGAGATATGTAGGTAGGTAGATTGATAGATACAGATAGGTAGGTAGGTAGATAGATAGAAAGAGATATGTAGGTAGGTAGGTAGATAGATAGATACAGATAGGTATGTAGATAGATAGATAGATAGATAGATAGATAGATAGATAGATAGATAGATAGATATAGGTAGGTAGGTAGATAGATAGATACAGATAGGTAGGTAGGTAGATTGATAGATAGAGATAGGTAGGTAGGTAGATAGATAGAGATAGGTAGGTAGGTAGGTAGGTAGGTAGAGATAGTTAGGTAGGTAGGTAGATAGAAAGAGATAGGTAGGTAGGTAGGTAGATAGATAGATACAGATAGGTAGGTAGGTAGATAGATAGATAGATAGAGATAGGTAGGTAGGTAGATAGATAGAGATAGATAGGTAGGTAGATTGATAGAGACAGATAGGTAGGTAGGTAGATAGATAGAAAGAGAGAGGTAGGTAGGTAGGTAGATAGATAGATAGATAGAAATAGGTAGGTAGGTAGATTGATAGATAGAGATAGGTAGGTAGATAGATAGAGATAGGTATGTAGCTAGATAGATAGATACAGATAGGTAGGTAGGTAGATAGATAGATAGAGATAGGTAGGTAGGTAGATAGATAGATAGACATAGGTAGGTAGGTAGATTGATAGATACAGATAGGTAGGTAGGTAGATAGATAGAGATAGGTAGGTAGGTAGGTAGATAAATACAGATAGGTAGGTAGGTAGATTGATAGATAGAGATAGGTAGGTAGGTAGATTGATAGATACAGATAGGTAGGTAGGTAGGTAGATTGATAGATACAGATAGGTAGGTAGGTAGATAGATAGATACAGATAGGTAGGTAGGTAGATAGATAAATACAGATAGGTAGGTAGGTAGATAGATAGAGATAGGTAGGTATGTAGATTGATAGATACAGATAGGTAGGTAGATAGATAGAGAGATACAGATAGGTAGGTAGGTAGATAGACAGATACAGATAGGTAGGTAGATAGATAGATAGAGATATGTAGGTAGGTAAATAGATAAATACAGATAGGTAGGTAGGTAGATAGATAGAGATAGGAAGGTAGGTAGATAGATAGATAGATAGAGATAGGTAGGTAGGTAGATAGATAGATACAGATAGGTAGGTAGGTAGATAGATAAATACAGATAGGTAGGTAGGTAGATAGATAGATAGAGATAGATAGGTAGGTAGATTGATAGATAGATAGGTAGGTAGGTAGATTGATAGATACAGATAGGTAGGTAGGTAGATTGATAGATACAGATAGGTAGGAAGGTAGGTAGATAGATACAGATAGGTAGGTAGGTAGATAAATAAATACAGATAGGTTGGTAGGTAGATAGATAGATAGAGATAGGTAGGTATGTAGATTGATAGATACAGATAGGTAGGTAGGTAGATAGATAGATACAGATAAGTAGGTAGGTAGGTAGATAGACAGATACAGATAGGTAGGTAGGTAGATAGATAGATAGAGATATGTAGGTAGGTAAATAGATAAATACAGATAGGTAGGTAGGTAGGTAGATAGATAGAGATAGGTAGGTAGATAGATAGATAGATACAGATAGGTAGGTAGGTAGATAGACAGATACAAATAGGTAGGTAGGTAGATAGATAGATAGAGATATGTAGGTAGGTAAATAGATAAATACAGATAGGTAGGTAGGTAGGTAGATAGATAGAGATAGGTAGGTAGATAGATAGATAGATACAGATAGGTAGGTAGGTAGATAGATAAATACAGATAGGTAGGTATGTAGATAGATAGATAGAGATAGGTAGGTAGGTAGATTGATAGATACAGATAGGTAGGTAGGTAGATTGATAGATACAGATAGGTAGGTAGGTAGGTAGATAGATAGATACAGATAGGTAGGTAGGTAGATAGATAGATAGATAGAGATAGATAGGTAGGTAGATTGATAGAGACAGATAGGTAGGAAGGTAGATAGATAGATAGAGATATGTAGGTAGGTAGATTGATAGATACAGATAGGTAGGTAGGTAGATAGATAGAAAGAGATATGTAGGTAGGTAGGTAGATAGATAGATACAGATAGGTATGTAGATAGATAGATAGATAGATAGATAGATAGATAGATAGATAGATAGATAGATAGATAGATAGATAGATAGATAGATATAGGTAGGTAGGTAGATAGATAGATACAGATAGGTAGGTAGGTAGATTGATAGATAGAGATAGGTAGGTAGGTAGATAGATAGAGATAGGTAGGTAGGTAGGTAGGTAGGTAGAGATAGTTAGGTAGGTAGGTAGATAGAAAGAGATAGGTAGGTAGGTAGGTAGATAGATAGATACAGATAGGTAGGTAGGTAGATAGATAGATAGATAGAGATAGGTAGGTAGGTAGATAGATAGAGATAGATAGGTAGGTAGATTGATAGAGACAGATAGGTAGGTAGGTAGATAGATAGAAAGAGAGAGGTAGGTAGGTAGGTAGATAGATAGATAGATAGAAATAGGTAGGTAGGTAGATTGATAGATAGAGATAGGTAGGTAGATAGATAGAGATAGGTATGTAGCTAGATAGATAGATACAGATAGGTAGGTAGGTAGATAGATAGATAGAGATAGGTAGGTAGGTAGATAGATAGATAGACATAGGTAGGTAGGTAGATTGATAGATACAGATAGGTAGGTAGGTAGATAGATAGAGATAGGTAGGTAGGTAGGTAGATAAATACAGATAGGTAGGTAGGTAGATTGATAGATAGAGATAGGTAGGTAGGTAGATTGATAGATACAGATAGGTAGGTAGGTAGATTGATAGATACAGATAGGTAGGTAGGTAGGTAGATAGATAGATACAGATAGGTAGGTAGGTAGGTAGATAGATAGAGATAGATAGGTAGGTAGATTGATAGATACAGATAGGTAGGTAGGTAGATAGATAGAGATAGGTAGGTAGGTAGGTAGATAGATAGATACAGATAGGTAGGTAGGTAGATAGATAGATAGAGATAGGTAGGTAGGTAAATTGATAGATACAGATAGGTAGGTAGGTAGATAGATAGAAAGAGATAGGTAGGTAAGTAGGTAGATAGATAGATACAGATAGGTATGTAGATAGATAGATAGATAGATAGATCGATAGAGATAGGTAGGTAGGTAGATAGATAGATACAGATAGGTAGGTAGGTAGATTGATAGATAGAGATAGGTAGGTAGGTAGATAGATAGAGATAGGTAGGTAGGTAGGTAGGTAGGTAGAGATAGTTAGGTAGGTAGGTAGATAGAAAGAGATAGGTAGGTAGGTAGGTATATAGATAGATACAGATAGGTAGGTAGGTAGATAGATAGATAGATAGATAGAGATAGGTAGGTAGGTAGATAGATACAGATAGGTAGGTAGGTAGATTGATAGATACAGATAGGTAGGTAGGTAGATTGATAGATACAGATAGGTAGGTAGGTAGGTAGATAGATAGATACAGATAGGTAGGTAGGTAGATAGATAGATAGATAGAGATAGATAGGTAGGTAGATTGATAGAGACAGATAGGTAGGAAGGTAGATAGATAGATAGAGATATGTAGGTAGGTAGATTGATAGATACAGATAGGTAGGTAGGTAGATAGATAGAAAGAGATATGTAGGTAGGTAGGTAGATAGATAGATACAGATAGGTATGTAGATAGATAGATAGATAGATAGATAGATAGATAGATAGATAGATAGATAGATAGATATAGGTAGGTAGGTAGATAGATAGATACAGATAGGTAGGTAGGTAGATTGATAGATAGAGATAGGTAGGTAGGTAGATAGATAGAGATAGGTAGGTAGGTAGGTAGGTAGGTAGAGATAGTTAGGTAGGTAGGTAGATAGAAAGAGATAGGTAGGTAGGTAGGTAGATAGATAGATACAGATAGGTAGGTAGGTAGATAGATAGATAGATAGAGATAGGTAGGTAGGTAGATAGATAGAGATAGATAGGTAGGTAGATTGATAGAGACAGATAGGTAGGTAGGTAGATAGATAGAAAGAGAGAGGTAGGTAGGTAGGTAGATAGATAGATAGATAGAAATAGGTAGGTAGGTAGATTGATAGATAGAGATAGGTAGGTAGATAGATAGAGATAGGTATGTAGCTAGATAGATAGATACAGATAGGTAGGTAGGTAGATAGATAGATAGAGATAGGTAGGTAGGTAGATAGATAGATAGACATAGGTAGGTAGGTAGATTGATAGATACAGATAGGTAGGTAGGTAGATAGATAGAGATAGGTAGGTAGGTAGGTAGATAAATACAGATAGGTAGGTAGGTAGATTGATAGATAGAGATAGGTAGGTAGGTAGATTGATAGATACAGATAGGTAGGTAGGTAGGTAGATTGATAGATACAGATAGGTAGGTAGGTAGATAGATAGATACAGATAGGTAGGTAGGTAGATAGATAAATACAGATAGGTAGGTAGGTAGATAGATAGAGATAGGTAGGTATGTAGATTGATAGATACAGATAGGTAGGTAGATAGATAGAGAGATACAGATAGGTAGGTAGGTAGATAGACAGATACAGATAGGTAGGTAGATAGATAGATAGAGATATGTAGGTAGGTAAATAGATAAATACAGATAGGTAGGTAGGTAGATAGATAGAGATAGGAAGGTAGGTAGATAGATAGATAGATAGAGATAGGTAGGTAGGTAGATAGATAGATACAGATAGGTAGGTAGGTAGATAGATAAATACAGATAGGTAGGTAGGTAGATAGATAGATAGAGATAGATAGGTAGGTAGATTGATAGATAGATAGGTAGGTAGGTAGATTGATAGATACAGATAGGTAGGTAGGTAGATTGATAGATACAGATAGGTAGGAAGGTAGGTAGATAGATACAGATAGGTAGGTAGGTAGATAAATAAATACAGATAGGTTGGTAGGTAGATAGATAGATAGAGATAGGTAGGTATGTAGATTGATAGATACAGATAGGTAGGTAGGTAGATAGATAGATACAGATAAGTAGGTAGGTAGGTAGATAGACAGATACAGATAGGTAGGTAGGTAGATAGATAGATAGAGATATGTAGGTAGGTAAATAGATAAATACAGATAGGTAGGTAGGTAGGTAGATAGATAGAGATAGGTAGGTAGATAGATAGATAGATACAGATAGGTAGGTAGGTAGATAGACAGATACAAATAGGTAGGTAGGTAGATAGATAGATAGAGATATGTAGGTAGGTAAATAGATAAATACAGATAGGTAGGTAGGTAGGTAGATAGATAGAGATAGGTAGGTAGATAGATAGATAGATACAGATAGGTAGGTAGGTAGATAGATAAATACAGATAGGTAGGTATGTAGATAGATAGATAGAGATAGGTAGGTAGGTAGATTGATAGATACAGATAGGTAGGTAGGTAGATTGATAGATACAGATAGGTAGGTAGGTAGGTAGATAGATAGATACAGATAGGTAGGTAGGTAGATAGATAGATAGATAGAGATAGATAGGTAGGTAGATTGATAGAGACAGATAGGTAGGAAGGTAGATAGATAGATAGAGATATGTAGGTAGGTAGATTGATAGATACAGATAGGTAGGTAGGTAGATAGATAGAAAGAGATATGTAGGTAGGTAGGTAGATAGATAGATACAGATAGGTATGTAGATAGATAGATAGATAGATAGATAGATAGATAGATAGATAGATAGATAGATAGATAGATAGATAGATAGATAGATAGATAGATAGATAGATAGATATAGGTAGGTAGGTAGATAGATAGATACAGATAGGTAGGTAGGTAGATTGATAGATAGAGATAGGTAGGTAGGTAGATAGATAGAGATAGGTAGGTAGGTAGGTAGGTAGGTAGAGATAGTTAGGTAGGTAGGTAGATAGAAAGAGATAGGTAGGTAGGTAGGTAGATAGATAGATACAGATAGGTAGGTAGGTAGATAGATAGATAGATAGAGATAGGTAGGTAGGTAGATAGATAGAGATAGATAGGTAGGTAGATTGATAGAGACAGATAGGTAGGTAGGTAGATAGATAGAAAGAGAGAGGTAGGTAGGTAGGTAGATAGATAGATAGATAGAAATAGGTAGGTAGGTAGATTGATAGATAGAGATAGGTAGGTAGATAGATAGAGATAGGTATGTAGCTAGATAGATAGATACAGATAGGTAGGTAGGTAGATAGATAGATAGAGATAGGTAGGTAGGTAGATAGATAGATAGACATAGGTAGGTAGGTAGATTGATAGATACAGATAGGTAGGTAGGTAGATAGATAGAGATAGGTAGGTAGGTAGGTAGATAAATACAGATAGGTAGGTAGGTAGATTGATAGATAGAGATAGGTAGGTAGGTAGATTGATAGATACAGATAGGTAGGTAGGTAGATTGATAGATACAGATAGGTAGGTAGGTAGGTAGATAGATAGATACAGATAGGTAGGTAGGTAGGTAGATAGATAGAGATAGATAGGTAGGTAGATTGATAGATACAGATAGGTAGGTAGGTAGATAGATAGAGATAGGTAGGTAGGTAGGTAGATAGATAGATACAGATAGGTAGGTAGGTAGATAGATAGATAGAGATAGGTAGGTAGGTAAATTGATAGATACAGATAGGTAGGTAGGTAGATAGATAGAAAGAGATAGGTAGGTAAGTAGGTAGATAGATAGATACAGATAGGTATGTAGATAGATAGATAGATAGATAGATCGATAGAGATAGGTAGGTAGGTAGATAGATAGATACAGATAGGTAGGTAGGTAGATTGATAGATAGAGATAGGTAGGTAGGTAGATAGATAGAGATAGGTAGGTAGGTAGGTAGGTAGGTAGAGATAGTTAGGTAGGTAGGTAGATAGAAAGAGATAGGTAGGTAGGTAGGTATATAGATAGATACAGATAGGTAGGTAGGTAGATAGATAGATAGATAGATAGAGATAGGTAGGTAGGTAGATAGATACAGATAGGTAGGTAGGTAGATTGATAGATACAGATAGGTAGGTAGGTAGGTAGATAGATACAGATAGGTAGGTAGGTAGATAAATAAATACAGATAGGTTGGTAGGTAGATAGATAGATAGAGATAGGTAGGTATGTAGATTGATAGATACAGATAGGTAGGTAGGTAGATAGATAGATACAGATAAGTAGGTAGGTAGGTAGATAGACAGATACAGATAGGTAGGTAGGTAGATAGATAGATAGAGATATGTAGGTAGGTAAATAGATAAATACAGATAGGTAGGTAGGTAGGTAGATAGATAGAGATAGGTAGGTAGATAGATAGATAGATACAGATAGGTAGGTAGGTAGATAGACAGATACAAATAGGTAGGTAGGTAGATAGATAGATAGAGATATGTAGGTAGGTAAATAGATAAATACAGATAGGTAGGTAGGTAGGTAGATAGATAGAGATAGGTAGGTAGATAGATAGATAGATACAGATAGGTAGGTAGGTAGATAGATAAATACAGATAGGTAGGTATGTAGATAGATAGATAGAGATAGGTAGGTAGGTAGATTGATAGATACAGATAGGTAGGTAGGTAGATTGATAGATACAGATAGGTAGGTAGGTAGGTAGATAGATAGATACAGATAGGTAGGTAGGTAGATAGATAGATAGATAGAGATAGATAGGTAGGTAGATTGATAGAGACAGATAGGTAGGAAGGTAGATAGATAGATAGAGATATGTAGGTAGGTAGATTGATAGATACAGATAGGTAGGTAGGTAGATAGATAGAAAGAGATATGTAGGTAGGTAGGTAGATAGATAGATACAGATAGGTATGTAGATAGATAGATAGATAGATAGATAGATAGATAGATAGATAGATAGATAGATAGATAGATAGATAGATAGATAGATAGATAGATATAGGTAGGTAGGTAGATAGATAGATACAGATAGGTAGGTAGGTAGATTGATAGATAGAGATCGGTAGGTAGGTAGATAGATAGAGATAGGTAGGTAGGTAGGTAGGTAGGTAGAGATAGTTAGGTAGGTAGGTAGATAGAAAGAGATAGGTAGGTAGGTAGGTAGATAGATAGATACAGATAGGTAGGTAGGTAGATAGATAGATAGATAGAGATAGGTAGGTAGGTAGATAGATAGAGATAGATAGGTAGGTAGATTGATAGAGACAGATAGGTAGGTAGGTAGATAGATAGAAAGAGAGAGGTAGGTAGGTAGGTAGATAGATAGATAGATAGAAATAGGTAGGTAGGTAGATTGATAGATAGAGATAGGTAGGTAGATAGATAGAGATAGGTATGTAGCTAGATAGATAGATACAGATAGGTAGGTAGGTAGATAGATAGATAGAGATAGGTAGGTAGGTAGATAGATAGATAGACATAGGTAGGTAGGTAGATTGATAGATACAGATAGGTAGGTAGGTAGATAGATAGAGATAGGTAGGTAGGTAGGTAGATAAATACAGATAGGTAGGTAGGTAGATTGATAGATAGAGATAGGTAGGTAGGTAGATTGATAGATACAGATAGGTAGGTAGGTAGATTGATAGATACAGATAGGTAGGTAGGTAGGTAGATAGATAGATACAGATAGGTAGGTAGGTAGGTAGATAGATAGAGATAGATAGGTAGGTAGATTGATAGATACAGATAGGTAGGTAGGTAGATAGATAGAGATAGGTAGGTAGGTAGGTAGATAGATAGATACAGATAGGTAGGTAGGTAGATAGATAGATAGAGATAGGTAGGTAGGTAAATTGATAGATACAGATAGGTAGGTAGGTAGATAGATAGAAAGAGATAGGTAGGTAAGTAGGTAGATAGATAGATACAGATAGGTATGTAGATAGATAGATAGATAGATAGATCGATAGAGATAGGTAGGTAGGTAGATAGATAGATACAGATAGGTAGGTAGGTAGATTGATAGATAGAGATAGGTAGGTAGGTAGATAGATAGAGATAGGTAGGTAGGTAGGTAGGTAGGTAGAGATAGTTAGGTAGGTAGGTAGATAGAAAGAGATAGGTAGGTAGGTAGGTATATAGATAGATACAGATAGGTAGGTAGGTAGATAGATAGATAGATAGAGATAGGTAGGTAGGTAGATAGATACAGATAGGTAGGTAGGTAGATTGATAGATACAGATAGGTAGGTAGGTAGGTAGATAGATAGATACAGATAGGTAGGTAGGTAGGTAGATAGATAGAGATAGGTAGGTAGATTGATAGATACAGATAGGTAGGTAGGTAGATAGATAGAGATAGGTAGGTAGCTAGATAGATAGATACAGATAGGTAGGTAGATAGATAGAGATAGGTAGGTAGGTAGATAGATAGATAGACATAGGTAGGTAGGTAGATTGATAGATACAGATAGGTAGGTAGGTAGATAGATAGATACAGATATGTAGGTAGGTAGATAGATAGATACAGATAGGTAGGTAGGTAGATAGATAAATACAGATAGGTAGGTAGGTAGGTAGATAGATAGAGATAGGTAGGTAGGTAGATAGATAGATAGAGATAGGTAGGTAGGTAGATTGATAGATACAGATAGGTAGGTAGGTAGATAGATAGATAGAGATAGGTAGGTAGGTAGATAGATAGATACAGATAGGTAGGTAGGTAGATAGATAGATACAGATAGGTAGGTAGGTAGATAGATAAATACAGATAGGTAGGTAGGTAGGTAGATAGAGATAGGTAGGTAGGTAGATAGATAGATAGAGATAGGTAGGTAGGTAGATTGATAGATACAGATAGGTAGGTAGGTAGATAGATAGATAGAGATAGGTAGGTAGGTAGATTGATAGATACAGATAGGTAGGTAGGTAGATAGATAGATACAGATAGGTAGGTAGGTAGATAGATAAATACAGATAGGTAGGTAGGTAGATAGATAGATAGATATAGGTAGGTATGTAGATTGATAGATACAGATAGGTAGTAGGTAGATTGATAGATACAGATAGGTAGGTAGGTAGATTGATAGATACAGATAGGTAGGTAGGTAGATAGACAGATACAGATAGGTAGGTAGGTAGATAGATAGATAGAGATAGGTAGGTAGGTAGATTGATAGATACAGATAGGTAGGTAGGTAGATAGATAGATACAGATAGGTAGGTAGGTAGATAGATAAATAAAGATAGGTAGGTAGGTAGATAGATAGATAGATAGATAGATATAGGTAGGTATGTAGATTGATAGATACAGATAGGTAGTAGGTAGATTGATAGATACAGATAGGTAGGTAGGTAGATTGATAGATACAGATAGGTAGGTAGGTAGATAGACAGATACAGATAGGTAGGTAGGTAGATAGATAGATAGAGATAGGTAGGTAGGTAGATTGATAGATACAGATAGGTAGGTAGGTAGATAGATAGATACAGATAGGTAGGTAGGTAGATAGATAAATAAAGATAGGTAGGTAGGTAGATAGATAGATAGATATAGGTAGGTATGTAGATTGATAGATACAGATAGGTAGGTAGGTAGATTGATAGACACAGATAGGTAGGTAGGTAGATTGATAGATACAGATAGGTAGGTAGGTAGATAGACAGATACAGATAGATAGGTAGGTAGATAGATAGATAGAGATAGGTAGGTAGGTAGGTAGATTGATAGATACAGATAGGTAGGTAGGTAGATAGATAGATACAGATAGGTAGGTAGGTAGATAGATAAATACAGATAGGTAGGTAGGTAGATAGATAGATAGATAGATATAGGTAGGTATGTAGATTGATAGATACAGATAGGTAGGTAGGTAGATTGATAGATACAGATAGGTAGGTAGGTAGATTGATAGATACAGATAGGTAGGTAGGTAGATAGATAGATAGAGATAGGTAGGTATGTAGATTGATAGATACAGATAGGTAGGTATGCAGATTGATAGATACAGATAGGTAGATAGGTAGATTGATAGATACAGATAGGTAGGAAGGGAGGTAGATAGATACAGATAGGTAGGTAGGTAGATAGATAGAGATAGGTAGGTAGGTAGATAGATAGATAGATAGAGATAGGTAGATAGATAGATACAGATAGGTAGGTAGGTAGATAGATAAATACAGATAGGTAGGTAGGTAGATAGATAGATAGATAGAGATAGGTAGGTAGGTAGATTGATAGATAGGTAGGTAGGTAGATTGATAGATACAGATAGGTAGGTAGGTAGATAGATAGATACAGATAGGTAGGTAGGTAGATAGATAAATAAAGATAGGTAGGTAGGTAGATAGATAGATAGATATAGGTAGGTATGTAGATTGATAGATACAGATAGGTAGGTAGGTAGATTGATAGATACAGATAGGTAGGTAGGTAGATTGATAGATACAGATAGGTAGGTAGGTAGATAGATAGATAGAGATAGGTAGGTATGTAGATTGATAGATACAGATAGGTAGGTATGCAGATTGATAGATACAGATAGGTAGATAGGTAGATTGATAGATACAGATAGGTAGGAAGGTAGGTAGATAGATACAGATAGGTAGGTAGGTAGATAGATAGAGATAGGTAGGTAGGTAGATAGATAGATAGATAGATAGAGATAGGTAGGTAGGTAGATAGATAGATACAGATAGGTAGGTAGGTAGATAGATAAATACAGATAGGTAGGTAGGTAGATAGATAGATAGAGATAGGTAGGTAGGTAGATTGATAGATAGGTAGGTAGGTAGATTGATTGATACAGATAGGTAGGTAGGTAGATAGATAAATAAAGATAGGTAGGTAGGTAGATAGATAGATAGATATAGGTAGGTATGTAGATTGATAGATACAGATAGGTAGGTAGGTAGATTGATAGATACAGATAGGTAGGTAGGTAGATTGATAGATACAGATAGGTAGGTAGGTAGATAGACAGATACAGATAGATAGGTAGGTAGATAGATAGATAGAGATAGGTAGGTAGGTAGATTGATAGATACAGATAGGTAGGTAGGTAGATAGATAGATACAGATAGGTAGGTAGGTTGATAGATAAATACAGATAGGTAGGTAGGTAGATAGATAGATAGAGATAGGTAGGTATGTAGATTGATAGATACAGATAGGTAGGTATGTAGATTGATAGATACAGATAGGTAGATAGGTAGATTGATAGATACAGATAGGTAGGAAGGTAGGTAGATAGATACAGATAGGTAGGTAGGTAGATAGATAGAGATAGGTAGGTAGGTAGATAGATAGATAGATAGAGATAGGTAGGTAGGTAGATAGATAGATACAGATAGGTAGGTAGGTAGATAGATAAATACAGATAGGTAGGTAGGTAGATAGATAGATAGAGATAGGTAGGTAGGTAGATTGATAGATAGGTAGGTAGGTAGATTGATAGATACAGATAGGTAGGTAGGTAGGTAGATAGATAGATAGAGATAGGTAGGTAGGTAGATTGATAGATACAGATAGGTAGGTAGGTAGATAGATAGATAGACATAGGTAGGTAGGTAGGTAGATAGATAGATACAGATAGGTAGGTAGGTAGATAGATAGATAGAGATAGGTAGGTAGGTAGATTGATAGATGCAGATAGGTAGGTAGGTAGATAGATAGATACAGATAGGTAGGTAGGTAGATAGATAGATAGAGATAGGTAGGTATGTAGATTGATAGATACAGATAGGTAGGTAGGTAGATAGATAGATACAGATAGGTAGATAGGTAGATAGACAGATACAGAAAGGTAGGTAGGTAGATAGATAGATAGAGATAGGTAGGTAGGTAGATTGATAGATACAGATAGGTAGGTGGGTAGATAGATAGATAGAGATAGGTAGGTAGGTAGATTGATAGATACAGATAGGTAGGTAGGTAGATAGATAGATACAGATAGGTAGGTAGGTAGATAGATAGAGATAGGTAGGTAGGTAGGTAGGTAGGTAGGTAGGTAGAGATAGTTAGGTAGGTAGGTAGATAGAAAGAGATAGGTAGGTAGGTAGGTAGGTAGATAGATAGATACAGATAGGTAGGTAGGTAGATAGATAGATAGAGATAGGTAGGGAGGTAGATAGATAGAGATAGGTAGGTAGGTAGGTAGGTAGGTAGAGATAGTTAGGTAGGTAGGTAGATAGAAAGAGATAGGTAGGTAGGTAGGTAGATAGATAGATACAGATAGGTAGGTAGGTAGATAGATAGATAGAGATAGGTAGGTAGGTAGATAGATAGAAAGAGATAGGTAGGTAGGTAGGTAGGTAGGTAGATAGATAGATAGAAATAGGTAGGTAGGTAGATTGATAGATAGAGATAGGTAGGTAGGTAGATAGATAGAGATAGGTATGTAGCTAGATAGATAGATACAGATAGGTAGGTAGGTAGATAGATAGATAGAGATATGTAGGTAGGTAGATAGATAGATAGACATAGGTAGGTAGGTAGATTGATAGATACAGATAGGTAGGTAGGTAGATAGATAGATAGAGATATGTAGGTAGGTAAATAGATAAATACAGATAGGTAGGTAGATAGATACAGATAGGTAGGTAGGTAGATAGATAGATATAGATAGGTAGGTAGGTAGATAGATAAATACAGATAGGTAGGTAGGTAGATAGATAGATAGATATAGGTAGGTATGTAGATTGATAGATACAGATAGGTAGGTAGGTAGATTGATAGATACAGATAGGTAGGTAGGTAGATTGATAGATACAGATAGGTAGGTAGGTAGATAGACAGATACAGATAGGTAGGTAGGTAGATAGATAGATAGAGATAGGTAGGTAGGTAGATTGATAGATACAGATAGGTAGGTAGGTAGATAGATAAATACAGATAGGTAGGTAGGTAGATAGATAGATAGATATAGGTAGGTATGTAGATTGATAGATACAGATAGGTAGGTAGGTAGATTGATAGATACAGATAAGTAGGTAGGTAGATTGATAGATACAGATAGGTAGGTAGGTAGATAGATAGATAGATAGAGATAGGTAGGTAGGTAGATTGATAGATACAAATAGGTAGGTAGGTAGATAGATAGATACAGATAGGTAGGTAGGTAGATAGATAAATACAGATAGGTAGGAAGGTAGATAGATAGATAGAGATAGGTAGGTATGTAGATCGATAGATACAGATAGGTAGGTATGTAGATTGATAGATACAGATAGGTAGGTAGGTAGATTGATAGATACAGATAGGTAGGTAGGTAGATAGATAGAAAGAGATAGGTAGGTAAGTAGGTAGATAGATAGATACAGATAGGTATGTAGATAGATAGATAGATAGATAGATAGATAGATAGAGATAGGTAGGTAGGTAGATAGATAGATACAGATAGGTAGGTAGGTAGATTGATAGATAGAGATAGGTAGGTAGGTAGATAGATAGAGATAGGTAGGTAGGTAGGTAGGTAGGTAGAGATAGTTAGGTAGGTAGGTAGATAGAAAGAGATAGGTAGGTAGGTAGGTAGATAGATAGATACAGATAGGTAGGTAGGTAGATAGATAGATAGATAGATAGATAGAGATAGGTAGGTAGGTAGATAGATAGAGATAGATAGGTAGGTAGATTGATAGAGACAGATAGGTAGGTAGGTAGATAGATAGAAATAGATAGGTAGGTAGGTAGGTAGATAGATAGATAGAAATAGGTAGGTAGGTAGATTGATAGATAGAGATAGGTAGGTAGGTAGATAGATAGAGATAGGTAGGTAGCTAGATAGATAGATACAGATAGGTAAGTAGGTAGGTAGATAGATAGAGATAGGTAGGTAGGTAGATAGATAGATAGACATAGGTAGGTAGGTAGATTGATAGATACAGATAGGTAGGTAGGTAGATAGATAGATACAGATATGTAGGTAGGTAGATAGATAGATACAGATAGGTAGGTAGGTAGATAGATAAATACAGATAGGTAGGTAGGTAGGTAGATAGATAGAGATAGGTAGGTAGGTAGATAGATAGATAGAGATAGGTAGGTAGGTAGATTGATAGATACAGATAGGTAGGTAGGTAGATAGATAAATACAGATAGGTAGGTAGGTAGATAGATAGATAGATATAGGTAGGTATGTAGATTGATAGATACAGATAGGTAGGTAGGTAGATTGATAGATACAGATAAGTAGGTAGGTAGATTGATAGATACAGATAGGTAGGTAGGTAGATAGATAGATAGAGATAGGTAGGTAGGTAGATTGATAGATACAGATAGGTAGGTAGGTAGATAGATAGATACAGATAGGTAGGTCGGTAGATAGATAAATACAGATAGGTAGGTAGGTAGATAGATAGATAGAGATAGGTAGGTATGTAGATCGATAGATACAGATAGGTAGGTATGTAGATTGATAGATACAGATAGGTAGGTAGGTAGATTGATAGATACAGATAGGTAGGTAGGTAGATAGATAGAAAGAGATAGGTAGGTAAGTAGGTAGATAGATAGATACAGATAGGTATGTAGATAGATAGATAGATAGATAGATAGATAGATAGATAGATAGATAGATAGATAGATAGATAGATAGATAGAGATAGGTAGGTAGGTAGATAGATAGATACAGATAGGTAGGTAGGTAGATTGATAGATAGAGATAGGTAGGTAGGTAGATAGATAGAGATAGGTAGGTAGGTAGGTAGGTAGGTAGAGATAGTTAGGTAGGTAAGTAGATAGAAAGAGATAGGTAGGTAGGTAGGTAGATAGATAGATACAGATAGGTAGGTAGGTAGATAGATAGATAGATAGATAGATAGATAGATAGATAGATAGATAGATAGATAGATAGAGATAGGTAGGTAGGTAGATAGATAGAGATATATAGGTAGGTAGATTGATAGAGACAGATAGGTAGGTAGGTAGATAGATAGAAATAGATAGGTAGGTAGGTAGGTAGATAGATAGATAGATAGAAATAGGTAGGTAGGTAGATTGATAGATAGAGATAGGTAGGTAGGTAGATAGAGATAGGTAGGTAGCTAGATAGATAGATACAGATAGGTAAGTAGGTAGGTAGATAGATAGAGATAGGTAGGTAGGTAGATAGATAGATAGACATAGGTAGGTAGGTAGATTGATAGATACAGATAGGTAGGTAGGTAGATAGATAGATACAGATATGTAGGTAGGTAGATAGATAGATACAGATAGGTAGGTAGGTAGATAGATAAATACAGATAGGTAGGTAGATAGATAGAGATAGGTAGGTAGGTAGATAGATAGATAGAGATAGGTAGGTAGGTAGATTGATTGATACAGATAGGTAGGTAGGTAGATAGATAGATAGAGATAGGTAGGTAGGTAGATTGATTGATACAGATAGGTAGGTAGGTAGATAGATAAATAAAGATAGGTAGGTAGGTAGATAGATAGATAGATATAGGTAGGTATGTAGATTGATAGATACAGATAGGTAGGTAGGTAGATTGATAGATACAGATAGGTAGGTAGGTAGATTGATAGATACAGATAGGTAGGTAGGTAGATAGACAGATACAGATAGATAGGTAGGTAGATAGATAGATAGAGATAGGTAGGTAGGTAGATTGATAGATACAGATAGGTAGGTAGGTAGATAGATAGATACAGATAGGTAGGTAGGTTGATAGATAAATACAGATAGGTAGGTAGGTAGATAGATAGATAGAGATAGGTAGGTATGTAGATTGATAGATACAGATAGGTAGGTATGTAGATTGATAGATACAGATAGGTAGATAGGTAGATTGATAGATACAGATAGGTAGGAAGGTAGGTAGATAGATACAGATAGGTAGGTAGGTAGATAGATAGAGATAGGTAGGTAGGTAGATAGATAGATAGATAGAGATAGGTAGGTAGGTAGATAGATAGATACAGATAGGTAGGTAGGTAGATAGATAAATACAGATAGGTAGGTAGGTAGATAGATAGATAGAGATAGGTAGGTAGGTAGATTGATAGATAGGTAGGTAGGTAGATTGATAGATACAGATAGGTAGGTAGGTAGGTAGATAGATAGATACAGATAGCTAGGTAGGTAGGTAGATAGATAGATAGAGATAGGTAGGTAGGTAGATTGATAGATACAGATAGGTAGGTAGGTAGATAGATAGATAGACATAGGTAGGTAGGTAGTAAGTAGATAGATAGATACAGATAGGTAGGTAGGTAGATAGATAGATAGAGATAGGTAGGTAGGTAGATTGATAGATGCAGATAGGTAGGTAGGTAGATAGATAGATACAGATAGGTAGGTAGGTAGATAGATAGATAGAGATAGGTAGGTATGTAGATTGATAGATACAGATAGGTAGGTAGGTAGATAGATAGATACAGATAGGTAGGTAGGTAGATAGACAGATACAGAAAGGTAGGTAGGTAGATAGATAGATAGAGATAGGTAGGTAGGTAGATTGATAGATACAGAAAGGTAGGTAGGTAGATTGATAGATACAGATAGGTAGGTAGGTAGATAGATAAATACAGATAGGTAGGTAGGTAGATAGATAGATAGAGATAGGTAGGTATGTAGATTGATAGATACAGATAGGTAGGTAGGTAGATAGATAAATACAGATAGGTAGGTAGGTAGGTAGATAGATAGAGATAGGTAGGTAGGTAGATAGATAGATAGAGATAGGTACGTAGGTAGATTGATAGATACAGATAGGTAGGTAGGTAGATAGATAGATAGAGATAGGTAGGTAGGTAGATTGATAGATACAGATAGGTAGGTAGGTAGATAGATAGATACAGATAGGTAGGTAGGTAGATAGATAGAGATAGGTAGGTAGGTAGGTAGGTAGGTAGAGATAGTTAGGTAGGTAGGTAGATAGAAAGAGATAGGTAGGTAGGTAGATAGATAGATACAGATAGGTAGGTAGGTAGATAGATAGATAGAGATAGGTAGGTAGGTAGATAGATAGAGATAGGTAGGTAGGTAGGTAGGTAGAGATAGTTAGGTAGGTAGGTAGATAGAAAGAGAAAGGTAGGTAGGTAGGTAGATAGATAGATACAGATAGGTAGGTAGGTAGATAGATAGATAGAGATAGGTAGGTAGGTAGATAGATAGAGATAGATAGGTAGGTAGATTGATAGAGACAGATAGGTAGGTAGGTAGATAGATAGAAAGAGATAGGTAGGTAGGTAGGTAGGTAGGTAGATAGATAGATAGAAATAGGTAGGTAGGTAGATTGATAGATAGAGATAGGTAGGTAGGTAGATAGATAGAGATAGGTATGTAGCTAGATAGATAGATACAGATAGGTAGGTAGGTAGATAGATAGATAGAGATAGGTAGGTAGGTAGATAGATAGATAGACATATGTAGGTAGGTAGATTGATAGATACAGATAGGTAGGTAGGTAGATAGATAGATAGAGATATGTAGGTAGGTAAATAGATAAATACAGATAGGTAGGTAGGTAGGTAGATAGATACAGATAGGTAGGTAGGTAGATAGATAGATACAGATAGGTAGGTAGGTAGATAGATAAATACAGATAGGTAGGTAGGTAGATAGATAGATATAGGTAGGTATGTAGATTGATAGATACAGATAGGTAGGTAGGTAGATTGATAGATACAGATAGGTAGGTAGGTAGATTGATAGATACAGATAGGTAGGTAGGTAGATAGACAGATACAGATAGGTAGGTAGGTAGATAGATAGATAGATAGAGATAGGTAGGTAGGTAGATTGATAGATACAGATAGGTAGGTAGGTAGATAGATAGATACAGATAGGTAGGTAGGTAGATAGATAAATACAGATAGGTAGGTAGGTAGATAGATAGATAGATATAGGTAGGTATGTAGATTGATAGATACAGATAGGTAGGTAGGTAGATTGATAGATACAGATAAGTAGGTAGGTAGATTGATAGATACAGATAGGTAGGTAGGTAGATTGATAGATACAGATAGGTAGGTAGGTAGATAGATAGATACAGATAGGTAGGTAGGTAGATAGATAAATACAGATAGGTAGGTAGGTAGATAGATAGATAGAGATAGGTAGGTATGTAGATCAATAGATACAGATAGGTAGGTATGTAGATTGATAGATACAGATAGGTAGGTAGGTAGATTGATAGATACAGATAGGTAGGTAGGTAGATAGATAGAAAGAGATAGGTAGGTAAGTAGGTAGATAGATAGATACAGATAGGTATGTAGATAGATAGATAGATAGATAGATAGATAGATAGATAGATAGATAGATAGATAGATAGATAGATAGATAGATAGATAGATAGATAGATAGAGATAGGTAGGTAGGTAGATAGATAGATACAGATAGGTAGGTAGGTAGATTGATAGATAGAGATAGGTAGGTAGGTATATAGATAGAGATAGGTAGGTAGGTAGGTAGGTAGGTAGAGATAGTTAGGTAGGTAGGTAGATAGAAAGAGATAGGTAGGTAGGTAGGTAGGTAGGTAGATAGATAGATACAGATAGGTAGGTAGGTAGATAGATAGATAGATAGAGATAGGTAGGTAGGTAGATAGATAGAGATAGATAGGTAGGTAGATTGATAGAGACAGATAGGTAGGTAGGTAGATAGATAGAAATAGATAGGTAGGTAGGTAGGTAGATAGATAGATAGAAATAGGTAGGTAGGTAGATTGATAGATAGAGATAGGTAGGTAGGTAGATAGATAGAGATAGGTAGGTAGCTAGATAGATAGATACAGATAGGTAAGTAGGTAGGTAGATAGATAGAGATAGGTAGGTAGATAGATAGATAGACATAGGTAGGTAGGTAGATTGATAGATACAGATAGGTAGGTAGGTAGATAGATAGATACAGATATGTAGGTAGGTAGATAGATAGATAGATACAGATAGGTAGATAGATAAATACAGATAGGTAGGTAGGTAGGTAGATAGATAGAGATAGGTAGGTAGGTAGATAGATAGATAGAGATAGGTAGGTAGGTAGATTGATTGATACAGATAGGTAGGTAGGTAGATAGATAGATAGAGATAGGTAGGTAGGTAGATTGATAGATACAGATAGGTAGGTAGGTAGATAGATAGATAGAGATAGGTAGGTAAGTAGATAGATAAATACAGATAGGTAGGTAGGTAGATAGATAGATAGATATAGGTAGGTATGTAGATTGATAGATACAGATAGGTATGTAGGTAGATTGATAGATACAGATAGGTAGGTAGGTAGATTGATAGATACAGATAGGTAGGTAGGTAGATAGACAGATACAGATAGGTAGGTAGGTAGATAGATAGATAGAGATAGGTAGGTAGGTAGATTGATAGATACAGATAGGTAGGTAGGTAGATAGATAGATACAGATAGGTAGGTAGGTAGATAGATAAATACAGATAGGTAGGTAGGTAGATAGATAGAAAGAGATAGGTAGGTAAGTAGGTAGATAGATAGATACAGATATGTATGTAGATAGATAGATAGATAGATAGATAGATAGATAGATAGATAGATAGATAGATAGATAGATAGATAGAGATAGGTAGGTAGGTAGATAGATAGATACAGATAGGTAGGTAGGTAGATTGATAGATAGAGATAGGTAGGTAGGTAGATAGATAGAGATAGGTAGGTAGGTAGGTAGGTAGGTAGGTAGGTAGGTAGGTAGAGATAGGTAGGTAGGTAGGTAGATAGAAAGAGATAGGTAGGTAGTTAGGTAGATAGATAGATACAGATAGGTAGGTAGGTAGATAGATAGATAGATAGAGATAGGTAGGTAGGTAGATAGATAGAGATAGATAGGTAGGTAGATTGATAGAGACAGATAGGTAGGTAGGTAGATAGATAGAAATAGATAGGTAGGTAGGTAGGTAGATAGATAGATAGAAATAGGTAGGTAGGTAGATTGATAGATAGAGATAGGTAGGTAGGTAGATAGATAGAGATAGGTAGGTAGCTAGATAGATAGATACAGATAGGTAAGTAGGTAGGTAGATAGATAGAGATAGGTAGGTAGGTAGATAGATAGATAGACATAGGTAGGTAGGTAGATTGATAGATACAGATAGGTAGGTAGGTAGGTAGATAGATACAGATACGTAGGTAGGTAGATAGATAGATACAGATAGGTAGGTAGGTAGATAGATAAATACAGATAGGTAGGTAGGTAGGTAGGTAGATAGAGATAGGTAGGTAGGTAGATAGATAGATAGAGATAGGTAGGTAGGTAGATTGATTGATACAGATAGGTAGGTAGGTAGATAGATAGATAGAGATAGGTAGGTAGGTAGATTGATAGATACAGATAGGTAGGTAGGTAGATAGATAGATACAGATAGGTAGGTAGGTAGATAGATAAATACAGATAGGTAGGTAGGTAGATAGATAGATAGATATAGGTAGGTATGTATATTGATAGATACAGATAGGTAGGTAGGTAGATAGACAGATACAGATAGGTAGGTAGGTAGGTAGATTGATAGATACAGATAGGTAGGTAGGTAGATTGATAGATACAGATAGGTAGGTAGGTAGATAGATAGAAAGAGATAGGTAGGTAAGTAGGTAGATAGATAGATACAGATAGGTATGTAGATAGATAGATAGATAGATAGATAGATAGATAGATAGATAGATAGATAGATAGATAGATAGATAGAGATAGGTAGCTAGGTAGATAGATAGATACAGATAGGTAGGTAGGTAGATTGATAGATAGAGATAGGTAGGTAGGTAGATAGATAGAGATAGGTAGGTAGGTAGGTAGGTAGGTAGGTAGAGATAGGTAGGTAGGTAGATAGAAAGAGATAGGTAGGTAGGTAGGTAGATAGATAGATACAGATAGGTAGGTAGGTAGATAGATAGATAGATAGAGATAGGTAGATAGGTAGATAGATAGAGATAGATAGGTAGGTAGATTGATAGAGACAGATAGGTAGGTAGGTAGATAGATAGAAATAGATAGGTAGGTAGGTAGGTAGATAGATAGATAGAAATAGGTAGGTAGGTAGATTGATATATAGAGATAGGTAGGTAGGTAGATAGATAGAGATAGGTAGGTAGCTAGATAGATAGATACAGATAGGTAAGTAGGTAGGTAGATAGATAGAGATAGGTAGGTAGGTAGATAGATAGATACAGATAGGTAGGTAGGTAGATTGATAGATACAGATAGGTAGGTAGGTAGGTAGATAGATACAGATACGTAGGTAGGTAGATAGATAGATACAGATAGGTAGGTAGGTAGATAGATAAATACAGATAGGTAGGTAGGTAGGTAGGTAGATAGAGATAGGTAGGTAGGTAGGTAGATAGATAGATAGAGATAGGTAGGCAGGTAGATTGATTGATACAGATAGGTAGGTAGGTAGATAGATAGATAGAGATAGGTAGGTAGGTAGATTGATAGATACAGATAGGTAGGTAGGTAGATAGATAGATACAGATAGGTAGGTAGGTAGATAGATAAATACAGATAGGTAGGTAGGTAGATAGATAGAAAGAGATAGGTAGGTAAGTAGGTAGATAGATAGATACAGATATGTATGTAGATAGATAGATAGATAGATAGATAGATAGATAGATAGATAGATAGATAGATAGAGATAGGTAGGTAGGTAGATAGATAGATACAGATAGGTAGGTAGGTAGATTGATAGATAGAGATAGGTAGGTAGGTAGATAGATAGAGATAGGTAGGTAGGTAGGTAGGTAGGTAGGTAGGTAGGTAGGTAGAGATAGGTAGGTAGGTAGGTAGATAGAAAGAGATAGGTAGGTAGGTAGGTAGATAGATAGATACAGATAGGTAGGTAGGTAGATAGATAGATAGATAGAGATAGGTAGGTAGGTAGATAGATAGAGATAGATAGGTAGGTAGATTGATAGAGACAGATAGGTAGGTAGGTAGATAGATAGAAATAGATAGGTAGGTAGGTAGGTAGATAGATAGATAGAAATAGGTAGGTAGGTAGATTGATAGATAGAGATAGGTAGGTAGGTAGATAGATAGAGATAGGTAGGTAGCTAGATAGATAGATACAGATAGGTAAGTAGGTAGGTAGATAGATAGAGATAGGTAGGTAGGTAGATAGATAGATAGACATAGGTAGGTAGGTAGATTGATAGATACAGATAGGTAGGTAGGTAGGTAGATAGATACAGATACGTAGGTAGGTAGATAGATAGATACAGATAGGTAGGTAGGTAGATAGATAAATACAGATAGGTAGGTAGGTAGGTAGGTAGATAGAGATAGGTAGGTAGGTAGATAGATAGATAGAGATAGGTAGGTAGGTAGATTGATTGATACAGATAGGTAGGTAGGTAGATAGATAGATAGAGATAGGTAGGTAGGTAGATTGATAGATACAGATAGGTAGGTAGGTAGATAGATAGATACAGATAGGTAGGTAGGTAGATAGATAAATACAGATAGGTAGGTAGGTAGATAGATAGATAGATATAGGTAGGTATGTATATTGATAGATACAGATAGGTAGGTAGGTAGATAGACAGATACAGATAGGTAGGTAGGTAGGTAGATTGATAGATACAGATAGGTAGGTAGGTAGATTGATAGATACAGATAGGTAGGTAGGTAGATAGATAGAAAGAGATAGGTAGGTAAGTAGGTAGATAGATAGATACAGATAGGTATGTAGATAGATAGATAGATAGATAGATAGATAGATAGATAGATAGATAGATAGATAGATAGATAGATAGATAGATAGAGATAGGTAGCTAGGTAGATAGATAGATACAGATAGGTAGGTAGGTAGATTGATAGATAGAGATAGGTAGGTAGGTAGATAGATAGAGATAGGTAGGTAGGTAGGTAGGTAGGTAGGTAGAGATAGGTAGGTAGGTAGATAGAAAGAGATAGGTAGGTAGGTAGGTAGATAGATAGATACAGATAGGTAGGTAGGTAGATAGATAGATAGATAGAGATAGGTAGATAGGTAGATAGATAGAGATAGATAGGTAGGTAGATTGATAGAGACAGATAGGTAGGTAGGTAGATAGATAGAAATAGATAGGTAGGTAGGTAGGTAGATAGATAGATAGAAATAGGTAGGTAGGTAGATTGATATATAGAGATAGGTAGGTAGGTAGATAGATAGAGATAGGTAGGTAGCTAGATAGATAGATACAGATAGGTAAGTAGGTAGGTAGATAGATAGAGATAGGTAGGTAGGTAGATAGATAGATACAGATAGGTAGGTAGGTAGATTGATAGATACAGATAGGTAGGTAGGTAGGTAGATAGATACAGATACGTAGGTAGGTAGATAGATAGATACAGATAGGTAGGTAGGTAGATAGATAAATACAGATAGGTAGGTAGGTAGGTAGGTAGATAGAGATAGGTAGGTAGGTAGGTAGATAGATAGATAGAGATAGGTAGGCAGGTAGATTGATTGATACAGATAGGTAGGTAGGTAGATAGATAGATAGAGATAGGTAGGTAGGTAGATTGATAGATACAGATAGGTAGGTAGGTAGATAGATAGATACAGATAGGTAGGTAGGTAGATAGATAAATACAGATAGGTAGGTAGGTAGATAGATAGAAAGAGATAGGTAGGTAAGTAGGTAGATAGATAGATACAGATATGTATGTAGATAGATAGATAGATAGATAGATAGATAGATAGATAGATAGATAGATAGATAGAGATAGGTAGGTAGGTAGATAGATAGATACAGATAGGTAGGTAGGTAGATTGATAGATAGAGATAGGTAGGTAGGTAGATAGATAGAGATAGGTAGGTAGGTAGGTAGGTAGGTAGGTAGGTAGGTAGAGATAGGTAGGTAGGTAGGTAGATAGAAAGAGATAGGTAGGTAGGTAGGTAGATAGATAGATACAGATAGGTAGGTAGGTAGATAGATAGATAGATAGAGATAGGTAGGTAGGTAGATAGATAGAGATAGATAGGTAGGTAGATTGATAGAGACAGATAGGTAGGTAGGTAGATAGATAGAAATAGATAGGTAGGTAGGTAGGTAGATAGATAGATAGAAATAGGTAGGTAGGTAGATTGATAGATAGAGATAGGTAGGTAGGTAGATAGATAGAGATAGGTAGGTAGCTAGATAGATAGATACAGATAGGTAAGTAGGTAGGTAGATAGATAGAGATAGGTAGGTAGGTAGATAGATAGATAGACATAGGTAGGTAGGTAGATTGATAGATACAGATAGGTAGGTAGGTAGGTAGATAGATACAGATACGTAGGTAGGTAGATAGATAGATACAGATAGGTAGGTAGGTAGATAGATAAATACAGATAGGTAGGTAGGTAGGTAGGTAGATAGAGATAGGTAGGTAGGTAGATAGATAGATAGAGATAGGTAGGTAGGTAGATTGATTGATACAGATAGGTAGGTAGGTAGATAGATAGATAGAGATAGGTAGGTAGGTAGATTGATAGATACAGATAGGTAGGTAGGTAGATAGATAGATACAGATAGGTAGGTAGGTAGATAGATAAATACAGATAGGTAGGTAGGTAGATAGATAGATAGATATAGGTAGGTATGTATATTGATAGATACAGATAGGTAGGTAGGTAGATAGACAGATACAGATAGGTAGGTAGGTAGGTAGATTGATAGATACAGATAGGTAGGTAGGTAGATTGATAGATACAGATAGGTAGGTAGGTAGATAGATAGAAAGAGATAGGTAGGTAAGTAGGTAGATAGATAGATACAGATAGGTATGTAGATAGATAGATAGATAGATAGATAGATAGATAGATAGATAGATAGATAGATAGATAGATAGATAGATAGAGATAGGTAGCTAGGTAGATAGATAGATACAGATAGGTAGGTAGGTAGATTGATAGATAGAGATAGGTAGGTAGGTAGATAGATAGAGATAGGTAGGTAGGTAGGTAGGTAGGTAGGTAGAGATAGGTAGGTAGGTAGATAGAAAGAGATAGGTAGGTAGGTAGGTAGATAGATAGATACAGATAGGTAGGTAGGTAGATAGATAGATAGATAGAGATAGGTAGATAGGTAGATAGATAGAGATAGATAGGTAGGTAGATTGATAGAGACAGATAGGTAGGTAGGTAGATAGATAGAAATAGATAGGTAGGTAGGTAGGTAGATAGATAGATAGAAATAGGTAGGTAGGTAGATTGATATATAGAGATAGGTAGGTAGGTAGATAGATAGAGATAGGTAGGTAGCTAGATAGATAGATACAGATAGGTAAGTAGGTAGGTAGATAGATAGAGATAGGTAGGTAGGTAGATAGATAGATACAGATAGGTAGGTAGGTAGATTGATAGATACAGATAGGTAGGTAGGTAGGTAGATAGATACAGATACGTAGGTAGGTAGATAGATAGATACAGATAGGTAGGTAGGTAGATAGATAAATACAGATAGGTAGGTAGGTAGGTAGGTAGATAGAGATAGGTAGGTAGGTAGATAGATAGATAGAGATAGGTAGGCAGGTAGATTGATTGATACAGATAGGTAGGTAGGTAGATAGATAGATAGAGATAGGTAGGTAGGTAGATTGATAGATACAGATAGGTAGGTAGGTAGATAGATAGATACAGATAGGTAGGTAGGTAGATAGATAAATACAGATAGGTAGGTAGGTAGATAGATAGATAGATATAGGTAGGTATGTATATTGATAGATACAGATAGGTAGGTAGGTAGATAGACAGATACAGATAGGTAGGTAGGTAGGTAGGTAGATAGATAGAGATAGGGAGGTAGGTAGATTGATAGATACAGATAGGTAGGTAGGTAGATTGATAGATACAGATAGGTAGGTAGGTAGGTAGATAGATAGAAAGAGATAGGTAGGTAAGTAGGTAGATAGATAGATACAGATAGGTATGTAGATAGATAGATAGATAGATAGATAGATAGATAGATAGATAGATAGATAGATAGATAGATAGATAGATAGATAGAGATAGGTAGCTAGGTAGATAGATAGATACAGATAGGTAGGTAGGTAGATTGATAGATAGAGATAGGTAGGTAGGTAGATAGATAGAGATAGGTAGGTAGGTAGGTAGGTAGGTAGAGATAGGTAGGTAGGTAGATAGAAAGAGATAGGTAGGTAGGTAGGTAGATAGATAGATACAGATAGGTAGGTAGGTAGATAGATAGATAGATAGAGATAGGTAGATAGGTAGATAGATAGAGATAGATAGGTAGGTAGATTGATAGAGACAGATAGGTAGGTAGGTAGATAGATAGAAATAGATAGGTAGGTAGGTAGGTAGATAGATAGATAGAAATAGGTAGGTAGGTAGATTGATATATAGAGATAGGTAGGTAGGTAGATAGATAGAGATAGGTAGGTAGCTAGATAGATAGATACAGATAGGTAAGTAGGTAGGTAGATAGATAGAGATAGGTAGGTAGGTAGATAGATAGATACAGATAGGTAGGTAGGTAGATAGATAAATACAGATAGGTAGGTAGGTAGATAGATAGATAGATATAGGTAGGTATGTAGATTGATAGATACAGATAGGTAGGTAGGTAGATTGATAGATACAGATAGGTAGGTAGGTAGATTGATAGATACAGATAGGTAGGTAGGTAGATAGACAGATACAGATAGGTAGGTAGGTAGATAGATAGATAGAGATAGGTAGGTAGGTAGATTGATAGATACAGATAGGTAGGTAGGTAGATAGATAGATACAGATAGGTAGGTAGGTAGATAGATAAATACAGATAGGTAGGTAGGTAGATAGATAGATAGATAGATATAGGTAGGTATGTAGATTGATAGATACAGATAGGTAGGTAGGTAGATTGATAGATACAGATAGGTAGGTAGGTAGTTTGATAGAGACAGATAGGTAGGTAGGTAGATAGATAGAAATAGATAGGTAGGTAGGTAGGTAGATAGATAGATAGAAATAGGTAGGTAGGTAGGTAGATTGATAGATAGAGATAGGTAGGTAGGTAGATAGATAGAGATAGGTAGGTAGCTAGATAGATAGATACAGATAGGTAAGTAGGTAGGTAGATAGATAGAGATAGGTAGGTAGGTAGATAGATAGATAGACATAGGTAGGTAGGTAGATTGATAGATACAGATAGGTAGGTAGGTAGGTAGATAGATACAGATACGTAGGTAGGTAGATAGATAGATACAGATAGGTAGGTAGGTAGATAGATAAATACAGATAGGTAGGTAGGTAGGTAGATAGATAGAGATAGGTAGGAAGGTAGATAGATAGATAGAGATAGGTAGGTAGGTAGATTGATTGATACAGATAGGTAGGTAGGTAGATAGATAGATAGAGATAGGTAGGTAGGTAGATTGATAGATAGAGATAGGTAGGTAGGTAGATAGATAGATACAGATAGGTAGGTAGGTAGATAGATAAATACAGATAGGTAGGTAGGTAGATAGATAGATAGATATAGGTAGGTATGTAGATTGATAGATACAGATAGGTAGGTAGGTAGATTGATAGATACAGATAGGTAGGTAGGTAGATTGATAGATACAGATAGGTAGGTAGGTAGATAGACAGATACAGATAGGTAGGTAGGTAGATAGATAGATAGAGATAGGTAGGTAGGTAGATTGATAGATACAGATAGGTAGGTAGGTAGATAGATAGATACAGATAGGTAGGTAGGTAGATAGATAAATACAGATAGGTAGGTAGGTAGATAGATAGATAGATAGATAGATATAGGTAGGTATGTAGATTGATAGATACAGATAGGTAGGTAGGTAGATTGATAGATACAGATAGGTAGGTAGGTAGATTGATAGAGACAGATAGGTAGGTAGGTAGATAGATAGAAATAGATAGGTAGGTAGGTAGGTAGATAGATAGATAGAAATAGGTAGGTAGGTAGGTAGATTGATAGATAGAGATAGGTAGGTAGGTAGATAGATAGAGATAGGTAGGTAGCTAGATAGATAGATACAGATAGGTAAGTAGGTAGGTAGATAGATAGAGATAGGTAGGTAGGTAGATAGATAGATAGACATAGGTAGGTAGGTAGATTGATAGATACAGATAGGTAGGTAGGTAGGTAGATAGATATAGATACGTAGGTAGGTAGATAGATAGATACAGATAGGTAGGTAGGTAGATAGATAAATACAGATAGGTAGGTAGGTAGGTAGATAGATAGAGATAGGTAGGAAGGTAGATAGATAGATAGAGATAGGTAGGTAGGTAGATTGATTGATACAGATAGGTAGGTAGGTAGATAGATAGATAGAGATAGGTAGGTAGGTAGATTGATAGATACAGATAGGTAGGTAGGTAGATAGATAGATACAGATAGGTAGGTAGGTAGATAGATAAATACAGATAGGTAGGTAGGTAGATAGATAGATAGATAGATATAGGTAGGTATGTATATTGATAGATACAGATAGGTAGGTAGGTAGATTGATAGATACAGATAGGTAGGTAGGTAGATTGATAGATACAGATAGGTAGGTAGGTAGATAGACAGATACAGATAGGTAGGTAGGTAGGTAGATAGATAGAGATAGGTAGGTAGGTAGATTGATAGATACAGATAGGTAGGTAGGTAGATTGATAGATACAGATAGGTAGGTAGGTAGATAGATAGAAAGAGATAGGTAGGTAAGTAGGTAGATAGATAGATACAGATAGGTATGTAGATAGATAGATAGATAGATAGATAGATAGATAGATAGATAGATAGATAGATAGATAGATAGAGATAGGTAGCTAGGTAGATAGATAGATACAGATAGGTAGGTAGGTAGATTGATAGATAGAGATAGGTAGGTAGGTAGATTGATAGATACAGATAGGTAGGTAGGTAGATTGATAGATACAGATAGGTAGGTATGTAGATTGATAGATACAGAGAGGTAGGTAGGTAGATTGATAGATACAGATAGGTAGGTAGGTAGATTGATAGATACAGATAGGTAGGTAGGTAGATAGACAGATACAGATAGGTAGGTAGGTAGATAGATAGATAGAGATAGGTAGGTAGGTAGATTGATAGATACAGATAGGTAGGTAGGTAGATAGATAGATACAGATAGGTAGGTAGGTAGATAGATAAATACAGATAGGTAGGTAGGTAGATAGATAGATAGATAGATAGATATAGGTAGGTATGTAGATTGATAGATACAGATAGGTAGGTAGGTAGATTGATAGATACAGATAGGTAGGTAGGTAGATTGATAGAGACAGATAGGTAGGTAGGTAGATAGATAGAAATAGATAGGTAGGTAGGTAGGTAGATAGATAGATAGAAATAGGTAGGTAGGTAGGTAGATTGATAGATAGAGATAGGTAGGTAGGTAGATAGATAGAGATAGGTAGGTAGCTAGATAGATAGATACAGATAGGTAAGTAGGTAGGTAGATAGATAGAGATAGGTAGGTAGGTAGATAGATAGATAGACATAGGAAGGTAGGTAGATTGATAGATACAGATAGGTAGGTAGGTAGGTAGATAGATATAGATACGTAGGTAGGTAGATAGATAGATACAGATAGGTAGGTAGGTAGATAGATAAATACAGATAGGTAGGTAGGTAGGTAGATAGATAGAGATAGGTAGGAAGGTAGATAGATAGATAGAGATAGGTAGGTAGGTAGATTGATTGATACAGATAGGTAGGTAGGTAGATAGATAGATAGAGATAGGTAGGTAGGTAGATTGATAGATACAGATAGGTAGGTAGGTAGATAGATAGATACAGATAGGTAGGTAGGTAGATAGATAAATACAGATAGGTAGGTAGGTAGATAGATAGATAGATAGATATAGGTAGGTATGTATATTGATAGATACAGATAGGTAGGTAGGTAGATTGATAGATACAGATAGGTAGGTAAGTAGATTGATAGATACAGATAGGTAGGTAGGTAGATAGACAGATACAGATAGGTAGGTAGGTAGGTAGATAGATAGAGATAGGTAGGTAGGTAGATTGTTAGATACAGATAGGTAGGTAGGTAGATTGATAGATACAGATAGGTAGGTAGGTAGATAGATAGAAAGAGATAGGTAGGTAAGTAGGTAGATAGATAGATACAGATAGGTATGTAGATAGATAGATAGATAGATAGATAGATAGATAGATAGATAGATAGATAGATAGATAGATAGATAGATAGATAGATAGATAGAGATAGGTAGCTAGGTAGATAGATAGATACAGATAGGTAGGTAGGTAGATTGATAGATAGAGATAGGTAGGTAGGTAGATAGATAGAGATAGGTAGGTAGGTAGGTAGGTAGGTAGGTAGAGATAGGTAGGTAGGTAGGTAGATAGAAAGAGATAGGTAGGTAGGTAGGTAGATAGATAGATACAGATAGGTAGGTAGGTATATAGATAGATAGATAGATAGATAGATAGATAGATAGAGATAGGTAGGTAGGTAGATAGCTAGAGATAGATAGGTAGGTAGATTGATAGAGACAGATAGGTAGGTAGGTAGATAGATAGAAATAGATAGGTAGGTAGGTAGGTAGATAGATAGATAGAAATAGGTAGGTAGGTAGATTGATAGATAGAGATAGGTAGGTAGGTAGATAGATAGAGATAGGTAGGTAGCTAGATAGATAGATACAGATAGGTAAGTAGGTAGGTAGATAGATAGAGATAGGTAGGTAGGTAGATAGATAGATAGACATAGGTAGGTAGGTAGATTGATAGATACAGATAGGTAGGTAGGTAGGTAGATAGTTACAGATACGTAGGTAGGTAGATAGATAGATACAGATAGGTAGGTAGGTAGATAGATAAATACAGATAGGTAGGTAGGTAGGTAGATAGATAGAGATAGGTAGGTAGGTAGATAGATAGATAGAGATAGGTAGGTAGGTAGATTGATTGATACAGATAGGTAGGTAGTTAGATAGATAGATAGAGATAGGTAGGTAGGTAGATTGATAGATACAGATAGGTAGGTAGGTAGATAGATAGATACAGATAGGTAGGTAGGTAGATAGATAAATAAAGATAGGTAGGTAGGTAGATAGATAGATAGATAGATATAGGTAGGTATGTATATTGATAGATACAGATAGGTAGGTAGGTAGATTGATAGATACAGATAGGTAGGTAGGTAGATTGATAGATACAGATAGGTATGTAGGTAGATAGACAGATACAGATAGGTAGGTAGGTAGATAGATAGATAGAGATAGGTAGGTAGGTAGATTGATAGATACAGATAGGTAGGTAGGTAGATAGATAGATACAGATAGGTAGGTAGGTAGATAGATAAATACAGATAGATAGGTAGGTAGATAGATAGATAGATAGATATAGGTAGGTATGTAGATTGATAGATACAGATAGGTAGGTAGGTAGATTGATAGATACAGATAGGTAGGTAGGTAGATTGATAGATACAGATAGGTAGGTAGGTAGATTGATAGATACAGATAGGTAGGTAGGTAGATAGATAGATACAGATAGGTTGGTAGGTAGATAGATAAATACAGATAGGTAGGTAGGTAGATAGATAGATAGAGATAGGTAGGTATGTAGATTGATAGATACAGATAGGTAGGTATGTAGATTGATAGATACAGATAGGTAGGTAGGTAGATTGATAGATACAGATAGGTAGGAATGTAGGTAGATAGATACAGATAGGTAGGTAGGTAGATTGATAGATACAGATAGGTAGGTAGGTAGGTAGGTAGGTAGATAGATAGAGATGGGTAGGTAGGTAGATAGATAAATACAGATAGGTAGGTAGGTAGGTAGATAGATAGAGATAGGTAGGTAGGTAGATAGATAGATAGAGATAGGTAGGTAGGTAGATTGATAGATACAGATAGGTAGGTAGGTAGATAGATAGATACAGATAGGTAGGTAGGTAGATAGATAAATACAGATAGGTAGGTAGGTAGATAGATAGAGATAGGTAGGTATGTAGATTGATAGATACAGATAGGTAGGTAGGTAGATAGAGAGATACAGATAGGTAGGTAGGTAGATAGACAGATACAGATAGGTAGGTAGATAGATAGATAGAGATATGTAGGTAGGTAAATAGATAAATACAGATAGGTAGGTAGGTAGATAGATAGAGATAGGTAGGTAGATAGATAGATAGATAGAGATAGGTAGGTAGGTAGATAGATAGATACAGATAGGTAGGTAGGTAGATAGATAAATACAGATAGGTAGGTAGGTAGATAGATAGATAGATATAGGTAGGTAGGTAGATTGATAGATAGATAGGTAGGTAGGTAGATTGATAGATACAGATAGGTAGGTATGTAGATTGATAGATACAGATAGGTAGGAAGGTAGGTAGATAGATACAGATAGGTAGGTAGGTAGATAAATAAATACAGATAGGTAGGTAGGTAGATAGATAGATAGAGATAGGTAGGTATGTAGATTGATAGATACAGATAGGTAGGTAGGTAGATAGATAGATACAGATAGGTAGGTAGGTAGATTGATAGATAGAGATAGGTAGGTAGGTAGATAGATAGAGATAGGTATGTAGCTAGATAGATAGATACAGATAGGTAGGTAGGTAGATAGATAGATAGAGATAGGTAGGTAGGTAGATAGATAGATAGACATAGGTAGGTAGGTAGATTGATAGATACAGATAGGTAGGTAGGTAGATAGATAGATACAGATAGGTAGGTAGGTAGATAGATAGATAGAGATAGGTAGGTAGGTAGGTAGATAAATACAGATAGGTAGGTAGGTAGATAGATAGATAGAGATAGGTAGGTAGGTAGATTGATAGATACAGATAGGTAGGTAGGTAGATTGATAGATACAGATAGGTAGGTAGGTAGGTAGATAGATAGATACAGATAGGTAGGTAGGTAGGTAGGTAGATAGAGATAGATAGGTAGGTAGATAGATAGATACAGATAGGTAGGTAGGTAGGTAGATAGATAGAGATAGGTAGGTAGGTAGGTAGATAGATAGATACAGATAGGTAGGTAGGTAGATAGATAGATAGATAGAGATAGGTAGGTAGGTAAATTGATAGATACAGATAGGTAGGTAGGTAGATAGATAGAAAGAGATAGGTAGGTAAGTAGGTAGATAGATAGATACAGATAGGTATGTAGATAGATAGATAGATAGATAGATAGAGATAGGTAGGTAGGTAGATAGATAGATACAGATAGGTAGGTAGGTAGATTGATAGATAGAGATAGGTAGGTAGGTAGATAGATAGAGATAGGTAGGTAGGTAGGTAGGTAGGTAGAGATAGTTAGGTAGGTAGGTAGATAGAAAGAGATAGGTAGGTAGGTAGGTATATAGATACAGATAGGTAGGTAGGTAGATAGATAGATAGATAGATAGAGATAGGTAGGTAGGTAGATAGATAGAGATAGATAGGTAGGTAGATTGATAGAGACAGATAGGTAGGTAGGTAGATAGATAGAAATAGATAGGTAGGTAGGTAGATAGATAGATACAGATAGGTAGGTAGGTAGATAGATAGATAGAGATAGGTAGGTAGGTATATAGATAGATAGACATAGGTAGGTAGGTAGATTGATAGATACACATAGGTAGGTAGGTAGATAGATAAATACAGATAGGTAGGTAGGTAGATAGATAAATACAGATAGGTAGGTAGGTAGATAGATAGATAGAGATAGGTAGGTATGTAGATTGATAGATACAGATAGGTAGGTAGGTAGATAGATAGATAGAGATAGGTAGGTAGGTAGATTGATAGATACAGATAGGTAGGTAGGTAGATAGATAGATACAGATAGGTAGGTAGGTAGATAGATAAATACAGATGGATAGGTAGGTAGATAGATAGATAGATAGATATAGGTAGGTATGTAGATTGATAGATACAGATAGGTAGGTAGGTAGATTGATAGATACAGATAGGTAGGTAGGTAGATTGATAGATACAGATAGGTAGGTAGGTAGATAGATAGATACAGATAGGTTGGTAGGTAGATAGATAAATACAGATAGATAGGTAGGTAGATAGATAGATAGAGATAGGTAGGTATGTAGATTGATAGATACAGATAGGTAGGTATGTAGATTGATAGATACAGATAGGTAGGTAGGTAGATTGATAGATACAGATAGGTAGGAAGGTAGGTAGATAGATACAGATAGGTAGGTAGGTAGATTGATAGATACAGATAGGTAGGTAGGTAGGTAGGTAGGTAGATAGATAGAGATGGGTAGGTAGGTAGATAGATAAATACAGATAGGTAGGTAGGTAGGTAGATAGATAGAGATAGGTAGGTAGGTAGATAGATAGATAGAGATAGGTAGGTAGGTAGATTGATAGATACAGATAGGTAGGTAGGTAGATAGATAGATACAGATAGGTAGGTAGGTAGATAGATAAATACAGATAGGTAGGTAGGTAGATAGATAGAGATAGGTAGGTATGTAGATTGATAGATACAGATAGGTAGGTAGGTAGATAGAGAGATACAGATAGGTAGGTAGGTAGATAGACAGATACAGATAGGTAGGTAGATAGATAGATAGAGATATGTAGGTAGGTAAATAGATAAATACAGATAGGTAGGTAGGTAGATAGATAGAGATAGGTAGGTAGATAGATAGATAGATAGAGATAGGTAGGTAGGTAGATAGATAGATACAGATAGGTAGGTAGGTAGATAGATAAATACAGATAGGTAGGTAGGTAGATAGATAGATAGATATAGGTAGGTAGGTAGATTGATAGATAGATAGGTAGGTAGGTAGATTGATAGATACAGATAGGTAGGTATGTAGATTGATAGATACAGATAGGTAGGTAGGTAGATAGACAGATACAGATAGGTAGGTAGATAGATAGATAGAGATATGTAGGTAGGTAAATAGATAAATACAGATAGGTAGGTATGTAGATTGATAGATACAGATAGGTAGGTAGGTAGATAGACAGATACAGATAGGTAGGTAGATAGATAGATACAGATAGGTAGGTAGGTAGATAGATAAATACAGATAGGTAGGTAGGTATATAGATAGAGATAGGTAGGTATGTAGATTGATAGATACAGATAGGTAGGTAGGTAGATAGAGAGATACAGATAGGTAGGTAGGTAGATAGACAGATACAGATAGGTAGGTAGATAGATAGATAGAGATATGTAGGTAGGTAAATAGATAAATACAGATAGGTAGGTAGGTAGATAGATAGAGATAGGTAGGTAGATAGATAGATAGATAGAGATAGGTAGGTAGGTAGATAGATAGATACAGATAGGTAGGTAGGTAGATAGATAAATACAGATAGGTAGGTAGGTAGATAGATAGATAGATATAGGTAGGTAGGTAGATAGATAGATAGAGATATGTAGGTAGGTAGATAGATAAATACAGATAGGTAGGTAGATAGATAGATAGATATAGGTAGGTAGGTAGATTGATAGATAGATAGGTAGGTAGGTAGATAGACAGATACAGATAGGTAGGTAGATAGATAGATAGAGATATGTAGGTAGGTAAATAGATAAATACAGATAGGTAGGTAGGTAGATAGATAGAGATAGGTAGGTAGATAGATAGATAGATAGAGATAGGTAGGTAGGTAGATAGATAGATACAGATAGGTAGGTAGGTAGATAGATAAATACAGATAGGTAGGTAGGTAGATAGACAGATACAGATAGGTAGGTAGGTAGATAGATAGATAGAGATATGTAGGTAGGTAGATAGATAAATACAGATAGGTAGGTAGATAGATAGATAGATAGATATAGGTAGGTAGGTAGATTGATAGATAGATAGGTAGGTAGGTAGATTGATAGATACAGATAGGTAGGTAGGTAGATTGATAGATACAGACAGGTAGGAAGGTAGGTAGATAGATACAGATAGGTAGGTAGGTAGATAAATAAATACAGATAGGTAGGTAGGTTGATAGATAGATAGAGATAGGTAGGTATGTAGATTGATAGATACAGATAGGTAGGTAGGTAGATAGATAGATACAGATAGGTAGGTAGGTAGATTGATAGATAGAGATAGGTAGGTAGGTAGATAGATAGAGATAGGTATGTAGCTAGATAGATAGATACAGATAGGTAGGTAGGTAGATAGATAGATAGAGATAGGTAGGTAGGTAGATAGATAGATAGACATAGGTAGGTAGGTAGATTGATAGATACAGATAGGTAGGTAGGTAGATAGATAGATACAGATAGGTAGGTAGGTAGATAGATAGATAGAGATAGGTAGGTAGGTAGGTAGATAAATACAGATAGGTAGGTAGGTAGATAGATAGATAGAGATAGGTAGGTAGGTAGATTGTTAGATACAGATAGGTAGGTAGGTAGATTGATAGATACAGATAGGTAGGTAGGTAGGTAGATAGATAGATACAGATAGGTAGGTAGGTAGGTAGATAGATAGAGATAGATAGGTAGGTAGATTGATAGATGCAGATAGGTAGGTAGGTAGATAGATAGAGATAGGTAGGTAGGTAGGTAGATAGATAGATACAGATAGGTAGGTAGGTAGATAGATAGATAGATAGAGATAGGTAGGTAGGTAAATTGATAGATACAGATAGGTAGGTAGGTAGATAGATAGAAAGAGATAGGTAGGTAAGTAGGTAGATAGATAGATACAGATAGGTATGTAGATAGATAGATAGATAGATAGATAGAGATAGGTAGGTAGGTAGATAGATAGATACAGATAGGTAGGTAGGTAGATTGATAGATAGAGATAGGTAGGTAGGTAGATAGATAGAGATAGGTAGGTAGGTAGGTAGGTAGGTAGAGATAGTTAGGTAGGTAGGTAGATAGAAAGAGATAGGTAGGTAGGTAGGTATATAGATACAGATAGGTAGGTAGGTAGATAGATAGATAGATAGATAGAGATAGGTAGGTAGGTAGATAGATAGAGATAGATAGGTAGGTAGATTGATAGAGACAGATAGGTAGGTAGGTAGATAGATAGAAATAGATAGGTAGGTAGGTAGGTAGATAGATAGATAGAAATAGGTAGGTAGGTAGATTGATAGATAGAGATAGGTAGGTAGGTAGATAGATAGAGATAGGTAGGTAGCTAGATAGATACAGATAGGCAGGTAGGTAGGTAGATAGATAGAGATAGGTAGGTAGGTAGATAGATAGATAGACATAGGTAGGTAGGTAGATTGATAGATACAGATAGGTAGGTAGGTAGATAGATAGATACAGATATGTAGGTAGGTAGATAGATAGATACAGATAGGTAGGTAGGTAGATAGATAAATACAGATAGGTAGGTAGGTAGGTAGATAGATAGAGATAGGTAGGTAGGTAGATAGATAGATAGAGATAGGTAGGTAGGTAGATTGATAGATACAGATAGGTAGGTAGGTAGATAGATAGATAGAGATAGGTAGGTAGGTAGATTGATAGATACAGATAGGTAGGTAGGTAGATAGATAGATACAGATAGGTAGGTAGGTAGATAGATAGATACAGATAGGTAGGTAGGTAGATAGATAAATACAGATAGGTAGGTAGGTAGGTAGATAGATAGAGATAGGTAGGTAGGTAGATTGATAGATACAGATAGGTAGGTAGGTAGATAGATAGATAGAGATAGGTAGGTAGGTAGATTGATAGATACAGATAGGTAGGTATGTAGATTGATAGATACAGATAGGTAGGTAGGTAGATAGATAGATACAGATAGGTAGGTAGGTAGATAGACAGATACAGATAGGTAGGTAGGTAGATAGATAGATAGAGATAGGTAGGTAGGTAGATTGATAGATACAGATAGGTAGGTAGGTAGATAGATAGATACAGATAGGTAGGTAGGTAGATAGATAAATACAGATGGGTAGGTAGGTAGATAGATAGATACAGATAGGTAGGTAGGTAGATAGACAGATACAGATAGGTAGGTAGGTAGATAGATAGATAGAGATAGGTAGGTAGGTAGATTGATAGATACAGATAGGTAGGTAGGTAGATAGATAGTTACAGATAGGTAGGTAGGTAGATAGATAAATACAGATGGGTAGGTAGGTAGATAGATAGATAGAGATAGGTAGGTATGTAGATTGATAGATACAGATAGGTAGGTAGGTAGATAGATAAATACAGATGGGTAGGTAGGTAGATAGATAGATACAGATAGGTAGGTAGGTAGATAGACAGATACAGATAGGTAGGTAGGTAGATAGATAGATAGAGATAGGTAGGTAGGTAGATTGATAGATACAGATAGGTAGGTAGGTAGATAGACAGATACAGATAGGTAGGTAGGTAGATAGATAGATAGAGATAGGTAGGTAGGTAGATTGATAGATACAGATAGGTAGGTAGGTAGATAGATAGTTACAGATAGGTAGGTAGGTAGATAGATAAATACAGATGGGTAGGTAGGTAGATAGATAGATAGAGATAGGTAGGTATGTAGATTGATAGATACAGATAGGTAGGTAGGTAGATAGATAAATAAAGATAGGTAGGTAGGTAGATAGATAAATACAGATAGGTAGGTAGGTAGGTAGATAGATAGAGATAGGTAGGTAGGTAGATTGATAGATACAGATAGGTAGGTAGGTAGATAGATAAATACAGATGGGTAGGTAGGTAGATAGATAGATAGAGATAGGTAGGTATGTAGATTGATAGATACAGATAGGTAGGTAGGTAGATAGATAAATACAGATAGGTAGGTAGGTAGATAGATAAATACAGATAGGTAGGTAGGTAGGTAGATAGATAGAGATAGGTAGGTAGGTAGATTGATAGATACAGATAGGTAGGTAGGTAGATAGATAAATACAGATAGGTAGGTAGGTAGATAGATAGAGATAGGTAGGTAGGTAGATAGATAGATACAGATAGGTAGGTAGGTAGATAGATAGATACAGATAGGTAGGTAGGTAGATAGATAAATACAGATAGGTAGGTAGGTAGATAGATAGATAGATATAGGTAGGTATGTAGATTGATAGATACAGATAGGTAGGTAGGTAGATAGATAAATACAGATAGGTAGGTAGGTAGGTAGATAGATAGAGATAGGTAGGTAGGTAGATTGATAGATACAGATAGGTAGGTAGGTAGATAGATAAATACAGATAGGTAGGTAGGTAGATAGATAGAGATAGGTAGGTAGGTAGATAGATAGATACAGATAGGTAGGTAGGTAGATAGATAGATACAGATAGGTAGGTAGGTAGATAGATAAATACAGATAGGTAGGTAGGTAGATAGATAGATAGATATAGGTAGGTATGTAGATTGATAGATACAGATAGGTAGGTAGGTAGATTGATAGATACAGATAGGTAGGTAGGTAGATTGATAGATACAGATAGGTAGGTAGGTAGATAGACAGATACAGATAGGTAGGTAGGTAGATAGATAGATAGAGACAGGTAGGTAGGTAGATTGATAGATACAGATAGGTAGGTAGGTAGATAGATAGATACAGATAGGTAGGTAGGTAGATAGATAAATACAGATAGGTATGTAGGTAGATAGATAGATAGAGATAGGTAGGTATGTAGATTGATAGATACAGATAGGTAGGTAGGTAGATTGATTGATACAGATAGGTAGGTAGGTAGATTGATAGATACAGATAGGTAGGAAGGTAGGTAGATAGATACAGATAGGTAGGTAGGTAGATTGATAGATACAGATAGGTAGGTAGGTATGTAGATAGATAGAGATAGGTAGATAGGTAGATAGATAAATACAGATAGGTAGGTAGGTAGGTAGATAGATAGATAGAGATAGGTAGGTAGGTAGATAGATAGATAGAGATAGGTAGGTAGGTAGATTGATAGATACAGATAGGTAGGTAGGTAGGTAGGTAGATAGATAGATACAGATAGGTAGGTAGGTAGGTAGATAGATAGAGATAGATAGGTAGGTAGATTGATAGATACAGATAGGTAGGTAGGTAGATAGATAGAGATAGGTAGGTAGGTAGGTAGATAGATAGATACAGATAGGTAGGTAGGTAGATAGATAGATAGAGATAGGTAGGTAGGTAAATTGATAGATACAGATAGGTAGGTAGGTAGATAGATAGAAAGAGATAGGTAGGTAAGTAGGTAGATAGATAGATACAGGTAGGTATGTAGATAGATAGATAGATAGATAGATAGATAGATAGATAGATAGATAGAGATAGGTAGGTAGGTAGATAGATAGATACAGATAGGTAGGTAGGTAGATTGATAGATAGAGATAGGTAGGTAGGTAGGTAGATAGATAGAGATAGGTAGGTAGGTAGGTAGGTAGAGATAGTTAGGTAGGTAGGTAGATAGAAAGAGATAGGTAGGTAGGTAGGTATATAGATAGATACAGATAGATAGGTAGGTAGATTGATAGATACAGATAGGTAGGTAGGTAGATTGATAGATACAGATAGGTAGGTAGGTAGGTAGATAGATACAGATAGGTAGGTAAGTAGATAGATAGATACAGATAGGTAGGTAGGTACATAGACAGATACAGATAGGTAGGTAGGTAGATAGATAGAGATATGTAGGTAGGTAAATAGATAAATACAGATAGGTAGGTAGGTAGATAGATAGAGATAGGTAGGTAGGTAGGTAGATAGATAGATAGATAGATAGAGATAGGTAGGTAGGTAGATAGATAGATACAGATAGGTAGGTAGGTAGATAGATAAATACAGATAGGTAGGTAGGTAGATAGATAGATAGAGATAGGTAGGTAGGTAGATTGATAGATACAGATAGGTAGGTAGGTAGGTAGATAGATAGATACAGATAGGTAGGTAGGTAGATAGATAGATAGAGATAGATAGGTAGGTAGATTGATAGAGACAGATAGGTAGGTAGGTAGATAGATAGATAGAGATAGGTAGGTAGGTAGATTGATAGATACAGATAGGTAGGTAGGTAGATAGATAGATAGAGATAGGTAGGTAGGTAGGTAGGTAGGTAGATAGATAGATACAGATAGGTAGGTAGGTAGATAGATAGATAGAGATAGGTAGGTAGGTAGATTGATAGATGCAGATAGGTAGGTAGGTAGATAGATAGATACAGATAGGTAGGTAGGTAGATAGATAGATAGAGATAGGTAGGTATGTAGATTGATAGATACAGATAGGTAGGTAGGTAGATAGACAGATACAGATAGGTAGGTAGGTAGATAGATAGATAGAGATAGGTAGGTAGGTAGATTGATAGATACAGATAGGTAGGTAGGTAGATAGATAGATACAGATAGGTAGGTAGGTAGATAGATAAATACAGATGGGTAGGTAGGTAGATAGATAGATAGAGATAGGTAGGTATGTAGATTGATAGATGCAGATAGGTAGGTAGGTAGATAGATAGATACAGATAGGTAGGTAGGTAGATAGATAGATAGATAGATAGATAGAGATAGGTAGGTATGTAGATTGATAGATACAGATAGGTAGGTAGGTAGATAGATAGATACAGATAGGTAGGTAGGTAGATAGACAGATAGAGATAGGTAGGTAGGTAGATAGATAGATAGAGATAGGTAGGTAGGTAGATTGATAGATACAGATAGGTAGGTAGGTAGATAGATAGATACAGATAGGTAGGTAGGTAGATAGATAAATACAGATAGGTAGGTAGGTAGATAGAAAGATAGATATAGGTAGGTATGAAGATTGATAGATACAGATAGGTAGGTAGGTAGATTGATAGATATAGATAGGTAGGTAGGTAGATTGATAGATACAGATAGGTTGGTAGGTAGATAGACAGATACAGATAGGTAGGTAGGTAGATAGATAGATAGAGACAGGTAGGTAGGTAGATTGATAGATACAGATAGGTAGGTAGGTAGATAGATAGATACAGATAGGTAGGTAGGTAGATAGAGAAATACAGATAGGTAGGTAGGTAGATAGATAGATAGAGATAGGTAGGTATGTAGATTGATAGATACAGATAGGTAGGTAGGTAGATTGATTGATACAGATAGGTAGGTAGGTAGATTGATAGATACAGATATGTAGGAAGATAGGTAGATAGATACAGATAGGTAGGTAGGTAGATTGATAGATACAGATAGGTAGGTAGGTATGTAGATAGATAGAGATAGGTAGATAGGTAGATAGATAAATACAGATAGGTAGGTAGGTAGGTAGATAGATAGAGATAGGTAGGTAGGTAGATTGATAGATACAGATAGGTAGGTAGGTAGATAGATAGATAGAGATAGGTAGGTAGGTAGGTAGATAGATAGATAAAGATAGGTAGGTAGGTAGATAGATAGATAGAGATAGGTAGGTAGGTAAATTGATAGATACAGATAGGTAGGTAGGTAGATAGATAGAAAGAGATAGGTAGGTAGGTAGATAGATACAGATAGGTAGGTAGATTGATAGATAGAGATAGGTAGGTAGGTAGATAGATAGAGATAGGTAGGTAGGTAGGTAGGTAGGTATGTAGAGATAGGTAGGTAGGTAGATAGAAAGAGATAGGTAGGTAGGTAGGTAGATAGATAGATACAGATAGGTAGATAGAGATAGTTAGGTAGGTAGATAGATAGATAGAGATAGATAGGTAGGTAGATTGATAGAGACAGATAGGTAGGTAGGTAGATAGATAGAAAGAGATAGGTAAGTAGGTAGGTAGATAGATAGATAGAAATAGGTAGGTAGGTAGATTGATAGATAGAGATAGGTAGGTTGGTAGATAGATAGAGATAGGTAGGTAGGTAGATAGATAGATACAGATAGGTAGGTAGGTAGATAGATAGATAGAGATAGGTAGGTAGGTAGGTAGATAGATAGATAGACATAGGTAGGTAGGTAGATTGAAAGATACAGATAGGTAGGTAGGTAGATAGATAGATACAGATAGGTAGGTAGGTAGATAGATAGATACAGATAGGTAGGTAGGTAGATAGATAAATACAGATAGGTAGGTAGGTAGGTAGATAGATAGAGATAGGTAGGTAGGTAGATAGATAGATAGAGATAGGTAGGTAGGTAGATTGATAGATACAGATAGTTAGGTAGGTAGATAGATAGATAGAGATAGGTAGGTAGGTAGATTGATAGATACAGATAGGTAGGTAGATTGATAGATACAGATAGGTAGGTAGGTAGGTAGATAGATACAGATAGGTAGGTAGGTAGATTGATAGATACAGATAGGTAGGTAGGTAGATAGATAGATAGAGATAGGTACGTAGGTAGATAGATAAATACAGATAGGTAGGTAGGTAGATAGATAGAGATAGGTAGTGTAAGGACCCACCCCACTTTGCATCTTAAGAAGACAGAACTCTTTGAATAATTCTTCCAACAGGAGTCCTTTATTAAGAGAAAATGGCTGCAGGCATGCTAGACAGGACTTGGGGTCCAAGCTCTCCCATTCAAGGTTTTAAGGGGTTCCCCAGTAGTCCCACCCAATCAACCCCCCTTCCAGTGATAGTTTCAAGTATCACAATTCCACCCCGTTTCTTCTTTCTTCCGTCTGGATGGAGACTTCAGATAACTACATGAAAGGCAAATACCCTTCTTTGTTAATGCTAATGTCCTCTGGTGCTAACGCTTTGAGGTTACAATAGGTTACAATAAACACACATTCAGCATTCAGCTCTTTGAAGTCTACTGAAGGAAGTGAGGGCCATAAAGCCCCTTTGTTCTCCCCCTTCTCTCCCTCTTATGGCAGAATCCAAAGAAGGCAGAATTGGGAGTTTCTATATTTGATAATTAAAGATGAAATATGATTGGATTCTGACATCCGGCCCCTCTTAAAAATAAGAGAGATCCACCTGAAAGAAAACACAAGTATAAAATTTAGTCAGGCTTGTTAGGATACTCTGTGTGAAACTTCTTCAATAGCTTCGGGGCTCTGACATGACGTTTATGGACCCACTCATTTTGTGAGGGAGGGAGGTGTTTCCAGGCAACTAGGTACTGAGTTGCTCCATGATATCTCCTAGAGTCAAGGACTTCCTTTATTTCGAAGTGTTGTTCACCCTCCACCATGATTGGAGTTGGTGGGGGGGTATTTTTGGCCGTAGAGGTGACTGATGCTCTCTTTTCAGCAAGCTGCAATGAAAAATTGGGTGTATTTGCCTGAGATTTTTGGGTAATTCTAATTCTACTGTTACTGGATTTATGATTCTTTTAATTGGAAAAGGTCCTATGTATTTTGGTCCAAGTTTTTTACAGGGCTGTAGGGACTTTAGGTATTTTGTAGATAAGTACACCATTTCTCCTATAATGAATGGTGTAGGCTCAACCCTTTTTTTATCGGCTTGTGTTTTGTAAGCCTGCCTAGCTTCATCTAGTGCTTTTCTGACTATTGGCCAGGTGTTTTGTAATTTTTCCATCCATTCTTTCAGCGAGGGGATCGTTGGTTCGTTTGGGGTTAATTCTGGCATGGGGTTGAAACTTTGACCGGTGGCTATTTGAAAAGGAGTGTAACCTGTGCTGGAGTGGACTGCATTATTGTAGGCAACTTCTGCAAAAGGGAGTAAGTCCGCCCACTCGGTCTGCTGGAAACTAAGAAAACATCTTAAATATTGCTTAAGTACTGAGTTCATTTTTTCAGCCCCCCCATTTCCTTGAGGGTGGTGGCTAGATGTCAGTCCCTGAGTGGTTCCTAAGAGGGATAAAAATTCCTTCCAAAATGCAGACGTAAATTGCACCCCCCTGTCAGAGATGATGCGTTGGGGTGCCCCATGCAATCTGTAAATGTGTTGGATGAAAAGTTTTGCTAAGGCTTTTGCAGTGGGAATCTTTTGGCAAGGGATAAAGTGCACCTGTTTGGAAAACAAGTCCGTGACCGTCCAGACCACAGTATTCCCATTGCTTTCTGGCAATTCCACTATAAAATCCATGGCTATTTCTCTCCAGGGGGCTGAGGGACTTGCCACTGTTTGCAATAGTCCTGGCACTTTCCCTTGCAACCTCTTTGCCGTGGCACATTTTGGACAACTGGCTATATAACTTTCAATGTCCTTTTTCATGGATGGCCACCAAAATTGCCGTTTAATTAAATGTAAAGTTTTTACAAATCCAAAATGCCCTGCTGATTTTGTGTCATGGCAAAGGTGCATGAAAGTTACTCTTTGAGTTGTTGGTATATATAACTTTTCCCCTATCCAAGGCAACCCGTCTCTCATTGTGCACACATTTTTGTTTTTCTGGAACCAATCATCTGTTTCCAAACTTTTTCTGAATTCAATTCCAGTTTGGCTGTCCAGTTGTGGTTTTATTTTGGCTTGGGTTCTTGTGGTTACTGGCGCTGCCAGTTGTGACTCTGCCATTATTGGTCTAGAGTCTGTGGTTCGTGCGCTGTTATATTGGGGCATGCGAGATAGTGCATCTGCCAGGAAGTTCTTTCTTCCTGGTAAATGTTTGAGCTTAAATTGGAATTGGTGAAAATGCTGGGACCAGCGGGCTTGTTTGGGATTGAGTTTCCTGGAAGTTTTCAGGGCTTCCAAATTTTTTTGATCAGTCCACACCTGGAAGGGGATTTTGTTGCCTTCCAGGAACTGTCGCCATGTGAGTAATGCCCAACGTATCCCATAAGCCTCCTTCTCCCATACGGGCCAGTGCTGTTCTGTTTCCGTGAGTTTCTTGGATGTATATGCACAGGGTTGCAATACTGCATCATCATTTTCTTGTAATAGCACAGCCCCCACTGCCACATCACTTGCATCTGCCTGTATTATGAAGGGCTTGTCCATGTCTGGGTGCCTTAGTACTGGTTCGGCAGAAAAAAGTCTCTTTAGTCTCTCAAACGCTGCTTGGCACTCCATTGTCCATGTTAGTGGCTGGCTAGGTTTTACTGAGGATGTTCCCTTCGTTTTTAGTAAGTTAGTGAGGGGCAAGGCTATCTGTGCAAATGAGGGGATGAATTGGCGGTAAAAATTTGCAAAGCCCAGGAAACTTTGTAGTTGCTTTCTTGTGCGGGGTGGTGCCCATTCTAATACTGCTCTGACCTTCTCTGGGTCCATTTCAATGCCCTGTGGGGATATGCGATAGCCTAGGTAGTCTATCCTTTCCTGGTGGAATTCGCATTTTGAGAGTTTGGCATATAGGTGAGCGGCTCGCAGCTTCTTTAAAACCGCTCTGACAAGTTTGACGTGTTCTTCTTTTGTTTCGGTAAAGATAAGAATGTCGTCCAAGTAAACAAGGACCCCCTTAAACAGGTGCTCCCTTATAACGTCATTGATTAATTGCATAAAGACTGCAGGGCCCCCTTGTAATCCAAATGGCAAGACTTTGAATTGATAGCACCCCATGGGGCAGTTAAATGCAGTCTTCCATTCGTCCCCTTCCTTGATTCTCACGCGATAGTAAGCTTCCCTTACGTCTAGTTTAGAAAAAATTTTCCCTTTCGATAGGTGTGACAGCATGTCTTTCATGAGGGGCAGCGGGTATAGGTTGCTTTCACTGATTGTGTTCAGGGCCCTATAATCCACGCATAAACGTAAAGAGCCATCCTTCTTCTCTCTAAAAAGGACCGGGGCAGCCACTTTAGGCTTAGCTGGTTCAATGAAACCTCTCTCCAGGTTATTTTTTATAAATCTTTCCATTTCCTCCTTCTCCTTTGGGCTCATGGAGTATAATCTGGGTTTCGGGAGTTTTGCCCCAGGCTTGAATTCAATGGTACAGTCTGTGGGTCGGTGGGGGGGAAGCTCATTCGCCCTCTCCTCACTGAAGACTTCAGCAAGGTCCCTATATTCCTCTGGTATTTCTGTTAATCTTTTTTCCTCTCCTATGGATGCTTTTTCTATTCTTGATTCTGGTAGCCTCCCTTGGGGTTTTAAGTCCATAGGGTCCCCCTTCGGGAATTTGATTTCTGTCGTCCTCCAATTTACCCAGGGGTTCCATTTTTTCAACCATTCCATCCCTAGAATCATTGGGCATTCCATACCTGGGGTCACCACAAACGTTAAGTCCTCTTCATGGTTGCCCAGGGAGAGGTGTATTGGCAGAGTGGCTAGGGTAGCTGGCACCCCCCCTGCTATGGATCCATCTAGCTGGCCAAATGAGATTGGTTGTTCCAGTCTCCTGGATGGGATGCCCAGATTCCCCACTAGTGTTGGGCTAATGAGGCAGCGGGTGCAGCCAGAGTCTATTAAGGCTTTCACCTTCACAGCTTCGGGCATGGGGGGGATTAATATAGTCACTGTTTTGAAGATGGGTGTGATGCGTCCACTTACCAGGGGTTCGCCCTCCGAGCTGTCATCTGAGGCATCCACTGGCCCTGTGGTGTAGGCTGGAGTTCTTTCCCCTTGGTGAGCAGAGGTGGGGGTTTCTGCAATTTCCATCATTCTCATGGCTGTTTCTCTTGGCTTAGCTGAATACTTTCCGGTTTTGTTGATTGGGGATCTGTCTGGGTTGTGCTGGGGGGCCTTTGAGCGGCATTCTACAGCTCGATGCCCTTCTCTTCCGCACTTGAAACACCCCATTTGCTTCTTGGCTGTATCCGATGATTTCACCGGTTGGTGTGTCAGCTCAGGCGGGGGGCGGCTCCATTGTTTTCCTCGGCGGTGCCTCTTCAATATGTCGATCTCTGCTTCCTCTGCCAAGACGTACCATTCCTCAAGTCGATGTGGGTCCCCTCGGGGCAGGCAAGCATCATATAGATCATAGTTTAGTCCGTCTTTGAAACGGCCAAGGAGGATGTCTTCTGGCCAATTCAGTTTGCTGGCAATGGCCCGGAATTCTTGTGTATACTCAGCCACTGGGCGTTTGCCCTGCCTCATCGTTGTTATTCTTTCACGGGCTTTGCGATCAGCCAGGGGGTCTTCAAATCGTCTTCTCAAAGAGGACATGAAACGGTTGAAGTTACTGAGTTCTGGGGCATTGGAGTCATGCAAGTTCACTACCCAATCCGCAGCTGGTCCATCCAGGGCAGATTGCACGATCCGGATGCGGGCTTTGTCGCTGGGAATATCCTGCCCATATTCCTCCATGTAGCTGAGGACTTGGGTTAGGAAAAACCCCAAGCGTGTTGGCTCCCCTTTGAATTTCACTTCCAACGGTGGACATCTTGGAATGGATCGGTGTCTCTGTTGTGGGTGGTAGTGTCTTCCGTCCAGATTGCCATCTGTGGTCCGGTAGGGGGTGGGGGCTCCTGGATCAGTAGATGTCCCTGGGGTTGCAGGTTCCACGTCCCCCTCGGTGTCTCTCCCCTTGCGGCTCCAGGAACTGGGGCGGCCGTAGGGCTCAGTATTCTCCTCTCCTAGGAAGCTGAGAGTTCTCTTCATCAGGTCAATAGCTTTCTCTAGGATCCAGTCTGAGTACGGTGCCCAGCTTCCTCCCTCTTCACTTGCGTGCAGGGATTTCTCCATCTCCTGCTTCCATTCTGGTTGCTTGGTCCCCCGTCTCAGGGTCACCTTTCTTGATTCCTTTCCCCACTCACTTTTCTTTCCAACACCCATCGACCAGCGAGGCTTGTGGTCCTGTGTCTCCACCACTTCTTCTCCTGAGGAATCTGGCCTCTCGGATCCCAACATCTGGCAAGGTTCCAACTGGGTCAGCGGCTCTCTTTCCAGGGAGTTTTCCCCCTCTCTTGCTCCATTGTCTGACATGGTAAATTTTTGCAAAATCCCCCGGCAAGGGTCTCCCTTCCAGGTGGATTAATTTTGCAAGTCCTGTCTAATGTAAGGACCCACCCCACGTTGCATCTTAAGAAGACAGAACTCTTGGAATAATTCTTCCAACAGGAATCCTTTATTAAGAGAAAATGGCTGCAGGCATGCTAGACAGGACTTGGGGTCCAAGCTCTCCCATTCAAGGTTTTAAGGGGTTCCCCAGTAGTCCCACCCAATCAACCCCCCTTCCAGTGATAGTTTCAAGTATCACAATTCCACCCCGTTTCTTCTTTCTTCCGTCTGGATGGAGACTTCAGATAACTACATGAAAGGCAAATACCCTTCTTTGTTAATGCTAATGTCCTCTGGTGCTAACGCTTTGAGGTTACAATAGGTTACAATAAACACACATTCAGCATTCAGCTCTTTGAAGTCTACTGAAGGAAGTGAGGGCCATAAAGCCCCTTTGTTCTCCCCCTTCTCTCCCTCTTATGGCAGAATCCAAAGAAGGCAGAATTGGGAGTTTCTATATTTGATAATTAAAGATGAAATATGATTGGATTCTGACAGGTAGATTGATAGATACAGATAGGTAGGTAGGTAGATAGATACAGATAGGTAGGTAGGTAGATAGATAAATACAGATAGGTAGGTAGGTAGATAGATAGATAGAGATAGGTAGGTAGGTAAATTGATAGATACAGATAGGTAGGTAGGTAGATAGATAAATACAGATAGGTAGGTAGGTAGATAGATAGATAGAGATAGGTAGGTATGTAGATTGATAGATACAGATAGGTAGGTAGGTAGATTGATAGATACAGATAGGTAGGTAGGTAGATTGATAGATACAGATAGGTAGGTAGGTAGATAGATAGATAGAGATAGGTAGGTAGGTAGATAGATAGACATAGGTAGGTAGGTAGATTGATAGATACAGATAGGTAGGTAGGTAGATAGATAGATACAGATAGGTAGGTAGGTAGATAGATAGATAGAGATAGGTAGATAGGTAGATAGATAAATACAGATAGGTAGGTAGGTAGATAGATAGAGATAGGTAGGTAGGTAGATAGATAGATAGAGATAGGTAGGTAGGTAGATTGATAGATACAGATAGGTAGGTAGGTAGGTAGATAGATAGATACAGATAGGTAGGTAGGTAGATAGATAAATACAGATAGGTAGGTAGGTAGATAGATAGATAGAGATAGGTAGGTAGGTAAATTGATAGATACAGATAGGTAGGTAGGTAGATAGATACAGATAGGTAGGTAGGTAGATAGATAGATAGAGATAGGTAGGTAGGTAGATAGATAAATACAGATAGGTAGGTAGGTAGGTAGGTAGATAGAGATAGGTAGGTAGATAGATAGATAGATAGATAGAGATAGGTAGGTAGGTAGATTGATAGATACAGATAGGTAGGTAGGTAGATAGATAGATACAGATAGGTAGGTAGGTAGATAGATAGATAGAGATAGGTAGGTAGGTAAATTGATAGATACAGATAGGTAGGTAGGTAGATAGATAAATACAGATAGGTAGGTAGGTAGATAGATAGATAGAGATAGGTAGGTATGTAGATTGATAGATACAGATAGGTAGGTAGGTAGATTGATAGATAGAGATAGGTAGGTAGGTAGATAGATAAATACAGATAGGTAGGTCGGTAGGTAGGTAGATAGAGATAGGTAGGTAGGTAGATAGATAGATAGATAGATAGATAGATAGAGATAGGTAGGTAGGTAGATTGATAGATACAGATAGGTAGGTAGGTAGATAGATAGATACAGATAGATAGGTAGGTAGATAGATAAATACAGATATGTAGGTAGGTAGATAGATAGATAGAGATAGGTAGGTAGGTAGGTAGATTGATAGATACAGATAGGTAGGTAGGTAGATTGATAGATACAGATAGGTAGGTAGGTAGGTAGATAGATAGATACAGATAGGTAGGTAGGTAGATAGATAAATACAGATAGGTAGGTAGGTAGATAGATAGATAGAGATAGGTAGGTAGGTAAATTGATAGATACAGATAGGTAGGTAGGTAGATAGATAGATAGAGATAGGTAGGTAGGTAGATAGATAGATAGATAGAGATAGGTAGGTAGGTCGATAGATAAATACAGATAGGTAGGTAGGTAGATAGATAGAGATAGGTAGGTAGGTAGGTAGATAGATACAGATAGGTAGGTAGGTAGATTGATAGATGCAGATAGGTAGGTAGGTAGATAGATAGATAGATAGAGATAGGTAGGTAGGTAGATTGATAGATACAGATAGGTAGGTAGGTAGATAGATAGATACAGATAGGTAGGTAGGTAGATAGATAAATACAGATAGGTAGGTAGGTAGATAGATAGATACAGATAGGTAGGTAGGTAGATAGATAAATACAGATAGGTAGGTAGGTAGGTAGGTAGATAGATAGAGATAGGTACATAGGTCGATAGATAGATATAGATAGGTAGGTAGGTAGATTGATAGATACAGATAGGTAGGTAGGTAGATAGATACAGATAGCTAGGTAGGTAGATAGATAGATAGAGATAGGTAGGTAGGTAGATTGATAGATACAGATAGGTAGGTAGGTAGATAGATAGATACAGATAGGTAGGTAGGTAGATTGATAGATACAGATAGGTAGGTAGGTAGATAGATAGATAGAGATAGGTAGGTAGGTAGGTAGATAGATAGAGATAGGTAGGTAGGTAGATAGATAGATAGAGATAGGTAGGTAGGTAGATAGATAGATACAGATAGGTAGGTAGGTAGATAGATAAATACAGATAGGTAGGTAGTTAGATAGATAGATAGAGATAGGTAGGTAGGTAGATTGATAGATACAGATAGGTAGGTAGGTAGATAGATAGATACAGATAGGTAGGTAGGTAGATAGATAGATAGAGATAGATAGGTAGGTAGATTGATAGAGACAGATAGGTAGGTAGGTATGTAGATAGATAGAGATAGGTAGGTAGGTAGATTGATAGATACAGATAGGTAGGTAGATAGATAGATAGAGATAGGTAGGTAGGTAGGTAGATAGATAGATAGATAGAGATAGGTAGGTAGGTAGATAGATAGATAGAGATAGGTAGGTAGGTAGGTAGATAGATAGAGATAGGTAGGTAGGTAGATAGATAGATACAGATATGTTCGTAGGTAGATAGATAGAGATAGGTAGGTAGGTAGATAGAGATAGGTAGGTAGGTCGATAGATAGATACAGATAGGTAGGTAGGTAGATTGATAGATACAGATAGGTAGGTAGGTAGATAGATAAATACAGATAGGTAGGTAGATAGATAGATACAGATAGGTAGGTATGTAGATTGATAGATAAAGATAGGTAGGTAGGTAGATTGATAGATACAGATAGGTAGGTAGGTAGATTGATAGATACAGATAGGTAGGTAGGTAGATAGACAGATACAGATAGGTAGGTAGGTAGGTAGATAGATAGATAGAGATAGGTAGGTAGGTAGATAGATAAATACAGATAGGTAGGTAGGTAGGTAGATAGATAGAGATAGGTAGGTAGGTAGATAGATAGATAGATAGATAGATAGATAGATAGATAGATAGATAGATAGATAGATAGAGATAGGTAGGTAGGTAGATTGATAGATACAGATAGGTAGGTAGGTAGATAGATAGATACAGATAGGTAGGTAGGTAGATAGATAAATACAGATAGGTAGGTAGGTAGATAGATAGATAGAGATAGGTAGGTAGGTAGATTGATAGATACAGATAGGTAGGTAGGTAGATAGATAAATACAGATAGGTAGGTAGGTAGATAGATAGAGATAGGTAGGTAGGTAGATAGATAGATAGAGATAGGTAGGTAGGTAGATTGATAGATACAGATAGGTAGGTAGGTAGATAGATAGATAGAGATAGGTAGGTAGGTAGATTGATAGATACAGATAGGTAGGTAGGTAGATAGATAGATACAGATAGGTAGGTAGGTAGATAGATAAATACAGATAGGTAGGTATGTAGATAGATAGATAGAGATAGGTAGGTAGGTAGATTGATAGATACAGATAGGTAGGTAGGTAGATAGATAGATAGATAGAGATAGGTAGGTAGGTAGATTGATAAATACAGATAGGTAGGTAGGTAGATAGATAGAGATAGGTAGGTATGTAGATTGATAGATACAGATAGGTAGGTAGGTAGATTGATAGATACAGATAGGTAGGTAGGTAGATTGATAGATACAGATAGGTAGGTAGGTAGATAGATAGATAGAGATAGGTAGGTAGGTAGATAGATAAATACAGATAGGTAGGTAGGTAGATTGATAGATACAGATAGGTAGGTATGTAGATAGATAGATACAGATAGGTAGGTAGGTAGATAGATAGATAGAGATAGGTAGGTAGGTAGATAGATAAATACAGATAGGTAGGTAGGTAGATAGATAGAGATAGGTAGGTAGGTAGATAGATAGATAGAGATAGGTAGGTAGGTAGATTGATAGATACAGATAGGTAGGTAGGTAGATAGATAGATACAGATAGGTAGGTAGGTAGATAGATAAATACAGATAGGTAGGTCGGTAGATAGATAGATAGAGATAGGTAGGTAGGTAAATTGATAGATACAGATAGGTAGGTAGGTAGATAGATACAGATAGGTAGGTAGGTAGATAGATAGATAGAGATAGGTAGGTAGGTAGGTAGATAGATAAATACAGATAGGTAGGTAGGTAGGTAGATAGAGATAGGTAGGTAGGTAGATAGATAGATAGATAGATAGATAGATAGATAGATAGATAGATAGATAGATAGATAGATAGATAGATAGAGATAGGTAGGTAGGTAGATTGATAGATACAGATAGGTAGGTAGGTAGATAGATAGATACAGATAGGTAGGTAGGTAGATAGATAAATACAGATAGGTAGGTAGGTAGATAGATAGATAGAGATAGGTAGGTAGGTAGATTGATAGATACAGATAGGTAGGTAGGTAGATAGATAAATACAGATAGGTAGGTAGGTAGATAGATAGAGATAGGTAGGTAGGTAGATAGATAGATAGAGATAGGTAGGTAGGTAGATTGATAGATACAGATAGGTAGGTAGGTAGATAGATAGATACAGATAGGTAGGTAGGTAGATAGATAAATACAGATAGGTAGGTAGGTAGATAGATAGATAGAGATAGGTAGGTAGGTAAATTGATAGATACAGATAGGTAGGTAGGTAGATAGATACAGATAGGTAGGTAGGTAGATAGATAGATACAGATAGGTAGGTAGGTAGATAGATAGAGATAGGTAGGTAGGTAGATAGATAGATAGAGATAGGTAGGTAGGTAGATTGATAGATACAGATAGGTAGGTAGGTAGATAGATAGATACAGATAGGTAGGTAGGTAGATAGATAAATACAGATAGGTAGGTAGGTAGATAGATAGATAGAGATAGGTAGGTAGGTAAATTGATAGATACAGATAGGTAGGTAGGTAGATAGATAAATACAGATAGGTAGGTAGATAGATAGATACAGATAGGTAGGTATGTAGATTGATAGATAAAGATAGGTAGGTATGTAGATTGATAGATACAGATAGGTAGGTAGGTAGATAGATACAGATAGGTAGGTAGGTAGATTGATAGATACAGATAGGTAGGTAGGTAGATAGATAGATAGAGATAGGTAGGTAGGTAGATAGATAAATACAGATAGGTAGGTAGGTAGATTGATAGATACAGATAGGTAGGTATGTAGATAGATAGATACAGATAGGTAGGTAGGTAGATAGATAGATAGAGATAGGTAGGTAGGTAGATAGATAAATACAGATAGGTAGGTAGGGAGATAGATAGAGATAGGTAGGTAGGTAGATAGATAGATAGAGATAGGTAGGTAGGTAGATTGATAGATACAGATAGGTAGGTAGGTAGATAGATAGATACAGATAGGTAGGTAGGTAGATAGATAAATACAGATAGGTAGGTCGGTAGATAGATAGATAGAGATAGGTAGGTAGGTAAATTGATAGATACAGATAGGTAGGTAGGTAGATAGATACAGATAGGTAGGTAGGTAGATAGATAGATAGAGATAGGTAGGTAGGTAGGTAGATAGATAAATACAGATAGGTAGGTAGGTAGGTAGATAGAGATAGGTAGGTAGGTAGATAGATAGATAGATAGATAGATAGATAGATAGATAGATAGATAGATAGATAGATAGATAGATAGATAGATAGATAGAGATAGGTAGGTAGGTAGATTGATAGATACAGATAGGTAGGTAGGTAGATAGATAGATACAGATAGGTAGGTAGGTAGATAGATAAATACAGATAGGTAGGTAGGTAGATAGATAGATAGAGATAGGTAGGTAGGTAGATTGATAGATACAGATAGGTAGGTAGGTAGATAGATAAATACAGATAGGTAGGTAGGTAGATAGATAGAGATAGGTAGGTAGGTAGATAGATAGATAGAGATAGGTAGGTAGGTAGATTGATAGATACAGATAGGTAGGTAGGTAGATAGATAGATACAGATAGGTAGGTAGGTAGATAGATAAATACAGATAGGTAGGTAGGTAGATAGATAGATAGAGATAGGTAGGTAGGTAAATTGATAGATACAGATAGGTAGGTAGGTAGATAGATACAGATAGGTAGGTAGGTAGATAGATAGATACAGATAGGTAGGTAGGTAGATAGATAGAGATAGGTAGGTAGGTAGATAGATAGATAGAGATAGGTAGGTAGGTAGATTGATAGATACAGATAGGTAGGTAGGTAGATAGATAGATACAGATAGGTAGGTAGGTAGATAGATAAATACAGATAGGTAGGTAGGTAGATAGATAGATAGAGATAGGTAGGTAGGTAAATTGATAGATACAGATAGGTAGGTAGGTAGATAGATAAATACAGATAGGTAGGTAGATAGATAGATACAGATAGGTAGGTATGTAGATTGATAGATAAAGATAGGTAGGTATGTAGATTGATAGATACAGATAGGTAGGTAGGTAGATAGATACAGATAGGTAGGTAGGTAGACAGATAGATGGAGATAGGTAGGTAGGTTGATAGATAAATACAGATAGGTAGGTAGGTAGATAGATAGAGATAGGTAGGTAGGTAGATAGATAGATAGAGATAGGTAGGTAGGTAGATTGATAGATACAGATAGGTAGGTAGGTAGATAGATAGATACAGATAGGTAGGTAGGTAGATAGATAAATACAGATAGGTAGGTAGGTAGATAGATAGATAGAGATAGGTAGGTAGGTAAATTGATAGATACAGATAGGTAGGTAGATTGATAGATACAGATAGGTAGGTAGGTAGATAGATAGATACAGATAGGTAGGTAGGTAGATAGATAGATAGAGATAGGTAGGTAGGTAGATAGATAAATACAGATAGGTAGGTAGGTAGATAGATAGAGATAGGTAGGTAGGTAGATAGATAGATAGAGATAGGTAGGTAGGTAGATTGATAGATACAGATAGGTAGGTAGGTAGATAGATAGATACAGATAGGTAGGTAGGTAGATAGATAAATACAGATAGGTAGGTAGGTAGATAGATAGATAGAGATAGGTAGGTAGGTAAATTGATAGATACAGATAGGTAGGTGGGTAGATAGAAACAGATAGGTAGGTAGGTAGATAGATAGATAGAGATAGGTAGGTAGGTAGATAGATAAATACAGATAGGTAGGTCGGTAGGTAGGTAGATAGAGATAGGTAGGTAGGTAGATAGATAGATAGATAGATAGATAGATAGAGATAGGTAGGTAGGTAGATTGATAGATACAGATAGGTAGGTAGGTAGATAGATAGATACAGATAGATAGGTAGGTAGATAGATAAATACAGATATGTAGGTAGGTAGATAGATAGATAGAGATAGGTAGGTAGGTAGGTAGATTGATAGATACAGATAGGTAGGTAGGTAGATTGATAGATACAGATAGGTAGGTAGGTAGGTAGATAGATACATATAGGTAGGTAGGTAGATTGATAGATACAGATAGGTAGGTAGGTAGATAGATAGATACAGATAGGTAGGTAGATAGATAGATAGATAGATAGATAGAGATAGGTAGGTAGGTAGATAGATAAATACAGATAGGTAGGTAGGTAGATAGATAGAGATAGGTAGGTATGTAGATAGATAGATAGAGATAGGTAGGTAGGTAGGTAGATAGATAGAGATAGGTACATAGGTCGATAGATAGATACAGATAGGTAGGTAGGTAGATTGATAGATACAGATAGGTAGGTAGGTAGATAGATACAGATAGCTAGGTAGGTAGATAGATAGATAGAGATAGGTAGGTAGGTAGATTGATAGATACAGATAGGTAGGTAGGTAGATAGATAGATACAGATAGGTAGGTAGGTAGATTGATAGATACAGATAGGTAGGTAGGTAGATAGATAGATAGAGATAGGTAGGTAGGTAGGTAGATAGATAGAGATAGGTAGGTAGGTAGGTAGATAGATAGATAGAGATAGGTAGGTAGGTAGATAGATAGATACAGATAGGTAGGTAGGTAGATAGATAAATACAGATAGGTAGGTAGTTAGATAGATAGATAGATAGAGATAGGTAGGTAGGTAAATTGATAGATACAGATAGGTAGGTAGGTAGATAGATAGATACAGATAGGTAGGTAGGTAGATAGATAGATAGAGATAGATAGGTAGGTAGATTGATAGAGACAAATAGGTAGGTAGGTATGTAGATAGATAGAGATAGGTAGGTAGGTAGATTGATAGATACAGATAGGTAGGTAGGTAGATAGATAGATAGAGATAGGTAGGTAGGTAGATAGATAGATAGATAGAGATAGGTAGGTAGGTAGATAGATAGATAGAGATAGGTAGGTAGGTAGGTAGATAGATAGAGATAGGTAGGTAGGTAGATAGATAGATACAGATATGTAGGTAGGTAGATAGATAGAGATAGGTAGGTAGATAGAGATAGGTAGGTAGGTCGATAGATAGATACAGATAGGTAGGTAGGTAGATTGATAGATACAGATAGGTAGGTAGGTAGATAGATAAATACAGATAGGTAGGTAGATAGATAGATACAGATAGGAAGGTATGTAGATTGATAGATAAAGATAGGTAGGTAGGTAGATTGATAGATACAGATAGGTAGGTAGGTAGATTGATAGATACAGATAGGTAGGTAGGTAGATAGTCAGATACAGATAGGTAGGTAGGTAGATAGATAGATAGAGATAGGTAGGTAGGTAGATAGATAAATACATATAGGTAGGTAGGTAGGTAGATAGATAGAGATAGGTAGGTAGGTAGATAGATAGATAGATAGATAGATAGATAGATAGATAGATAGATAGATAGATAGATAGATAGATAGATAGATAGATAGAGATAGGTAGGTAGGTAGATTGATAGATACAGATAGGTAGGTAGGTAGATAGATAGATACAGATAGGTAGGTAGGTAGATAGATAAATACAGATAGGTAGGTAGGTAGATAGATAGATAGAGATAGGTAGGTAGGTAGATTGATAGATACAGATAGGTAGGTAGGTAGATAGATAAATACAGATAGGTAGGTAGGTAGATAGATAGAGATAGGTAGGTAGGTAGATAGATAGATAGAGATAGGTAGGTAGGTAGATTGATAGATACAGATAGGTAGGTAGGTAGATAGATAGATAGAGATAGGTAGGTAGGTAGATTGATAGATACAGATAGGTAGGTAGGTAGATAGATACAGATAGGTAGGTAGGTAGATAGATAGATACAGATAGGTAGGTAGGTAGATAGATAGATAGAGATAGGTAGGTAGGTAGATAGATAAATACAGATAGGTAGGTAGGTAGATAGATAGAGATAGGTAGGTAGGTAGATAGATAGATAGAGATAGGTAGGTAGGTAGATTGATAGATACAGATAGGTAGGTAGGTAGATAGATAGATACAGATAGGTAGGTAGGTAGATAGATAAATACAGATAGGTAGGTAGGTAGATAGATAGATAGAGATAGGTAGGTAGGTAAATTGATAGATACAGATAGGTAGGTAGGTAGATAGATAAATACAGATAGGTAGGTAGATAGATAGATACAGATAGGTAGGTATGTAGATTGATAGATAAAGATAGGTAGGTAGGTAGATTGATAGATACAGATAGGTAGGTAGGTAGATAGATACAGATAGGTAGGTAGGTAGACAGATAGATAGAGATAGGTAGGTAGGTAGATAGATAAATACAGATAGGTAGGTAGGTAGATAGATAGAGATAGGTAGGTAGGTAGATAGATAGATAGAGATAGGTAGGTAGGTAGATTGATAGATACAGATAGGTAGGTAGGTAGATAGATAGATACAGATAGGTAGGTAGGTAGATAGATAAATACAGATAGGTAGGTAGGTAGATAGATAGATAGAGATAGGTAGGTAGGTAAATTGATAGATACAGATAGGTAGGTAGGTAGATAGATACAGATAGGTAGGTAGGTAGATAGATAGATACAGATAGGTAGGTAGGTAGATAGATAGATAGAGATAGGTAGGTAGGTAGATAGATAAATACAGATAGGTAGGTAGGTAGATAGATAGAGATAGGTAGGTAGGTAGATAGATAGATAGAGATAGGTAGGTAGGTAGATTGATAGATACAGATAGGTAGGTAGGTAGATAGATAGATACAGATAGGTAGGTAGGTAGATAGATAAATACAGATAGGTAGGTAGGTAGGTAGATAGATAGATAGAGATAGGTAGGTAGGTAGATTGATAGATACAGATAGGTAGGTAGGTAGATAGATAAATACAGATAGGTAGGTAGGTAGATAGATAGAGATAGGTAGGTAGGTAGATAGATAGATAGAGATAGGTAGGTAGGTAGATTGATAGATACAGATAGGTAGGTAGGTAGATAGATAGATAGAGATAGGTAGGTAGGTAGATTGATAGATACAGATAGGTAGGTAGGTAGATAGATACAGATAGGTAGGTAGGTAGATAGATAGATACAGATAGGTAGGTAGGTAGATAGATAGATAGAGATAGGTAGGTAGGTAGATAGATAAATACAGATAGGTAGGTAGGTAGATAGATAGAGATAGGTAGGTAGATAGATAGATAGAGATAGGTAGGTAGGTAGATTGATAGATACAGATAGGTAGGTAGGTAGATAGATAGATACAGATAGGTAGGTAGGTAGATAGATAAATACAGATAGGTAGGTAGGTAGATAGATAGATAGAGATAGGTAGGTAGGTAAATTGATAGATACAGATAGGTAGGTAGGTAGATAGATAAATACAGATAGGTAGGTAGATAGATAGATACAGATAGGTAGGTATGTAGATTGATAGATAAAGATAGGTAGGTAGGTAGATTGATAGATACAGATAGGTAGGTAGGTAGATAGATACAGATAGGTAGGTAGGTAGACAGATAGATAGAGATAGGTAGGTAGGTAGATAGATAAATACAGATAGGTAGGTAGGTAGATAGATAGAGATAGGTAGGTAGGTAGATAGATAGATAGAGATAGGTAGGTAGGTAGATTGATAGATACAGATAGGTAGGTAGGTAGATAGATAGATACAGATAGGTAGGTAGGTAGATAGATAAATACAGATAGGTAGGTAGGTAGATAGATAGATAGAGATAGGTAGGTAGGTAAATTGATAGATACAGATAGGTAGGTAGGTAGATAGATACAGATAGGTAGGTAGGTAGATAGATAGATACAGATAGGTAGGTAGGTAGATAGATAGATAGAGATAGGTAGGTAGGTAGATAGATAAATACAGATAGGTAGGTAGGTAGATAGATAGAGATAGGTAGGTAGGTAGATAGATAGATAGAGATAGGTAGGTAGGTAGATTGATAGATACAGATAGGTAGGTAGGTAGATAGATAGATACAGATAGGTAGGTAGGTAGATAGATAAATACAGATAGGTAGGTAGGTAGATAGATAGATAGAGATAGCTAGGTAGGTAAATTGATAGATACAGATAGGTAGGTAGGTAGATAGAAACAGATAGGTAGGTAGGTAGATAGATAGATAGAGATAGGTAGGTAGGTAGATAGATAAATACAGATAGGTAGGTCGGTAGGTAGGTAGATAGAGATAGGTAGGTAGGTAGATAGATAGATAGATAGATAGATAGATAGATAGATAGATAGATAGATAGATAGATAGAGATAGGTAGGTAGGTAGATTGATAGATACAGATAGGTAGGTAGGTAGATAGATAGATACAGATAGATAGGTAGGTAGATAGATAAATACAGATATGTAGGTAGGTAGATAGATAGATAGAGATAGGTAGGTAGGTAGGTAGATTGATAGATACAGATAGGTAGGTAGGTAGATTGATAGATACAGATAGGTAGGTAGGTAGGTAGATAGATACAGATAGGTAGGTAGGTAGATTGATAGATACAGATAGGTAGGTAGGTAGATAGATAGATACAGATAGGTAGGTAGATAGATAGATAGATAGAGATAGGTAGGTAGGTAAATTGATAGATACAGATAGGTAGGTAGGTAGATAGATAAATACAGATAGGTAGGTAGATAGATAGATACAGATAGGTAGGTATGTAGATTGATAGATAAAGATAGGTAGGTAGGTAGATTGATAGATACAGATAGGTAGGTAGGTAGATAGATACAGATAGGTAGGTAGGTAGACAGATAGATAGAGATAGGTAGGTAGGTAGATAGATAAATACAGATAGGTAGGTAGGTAGATAGATAGAGATAGGTAGGTAGGTAGATAGATAGATAGAGATAGGTAGGTAGGTAGATTGATAGATACAGATAGGTAGGTAGGTAGATAGATAGATACAGATAGGTAGGTAGGTAGATAGATAAATACAGATAGGTAGGTAGGTAGATAGATAGATAGAGATAGGTAGGTAGGTAAATTGATAGATACAGATAGGTAGGTAGGTAGATAGATACAGATAGGTAGGTAGGTAGATAGATAGATACAGATAGGTAGGTAGGTAGATAGATAGATAGAGATAGGTAGGTAGGTAGATAGATAAATACAGATAGGTAGGTAGGTAGATAGATAGAGATAGGTAGGTAGGTAGATAGATAGATAGAGATAGGTAGGTAGGTAGATTGATAGATACAGATAGGTAGGTAGGTAGATAGATAGATACAGATAGGTAGGTAGGTAGATAGATAAATACAGATAGGTAGGTAGGTAGATAGATAGATAGAGATAGGTAGGTAGGTAGATTGATAGATACAGATAGGTAGGTAGGTACATAGATAAATACAGATAGGTAGGTAGGTAGATAGATAGAGATAGGTAGGTAGGTAGATAGATAGATAGAGATAGGTAGGTAGGTAGATTGATAGATACAGATAGGTAGGTAGGTAGATAGATAGATAGAGATAGGTAGGTAGGTAGATTGATAGATACAGATAGGTAGGTAGGTAGATAGATACAGATAGGTAGGTAGGTAGATAGATAGATACAGATAGGTAGGTAGGTAGATAGATAGATAGAGATAGGTAGGTAGGTAGATAGATAAATACAGATAGGTAGGTAGGTAGATAGATAGAGATAGGTAGGTAGATAGATAGATAGAGATAGGTAGGTAGGTAGATTGATAGATACAGATAGGTAGGTAGGTAGATAGATAGATACAGATAGGTAGGTAGGTAGATAGATAAATACAGATAGGTAGGTAGGTAGATAGATAGATAGAGATAGGTAGGTAGGTAAATTGATAGATACAGATAGGTAGGTAGGTAGATAGATAAATACAGATAGGTAGGTAGATAGATAGATACAGATAGGTAGGTATGTAGATTGATAGATAAAGATAGGTAGGTAGGTAGATTGATAGATACAGATAGGTAGGTAGGTAGATAGATACAGATAGGTAGGTAGGTAGACAGATAGATAGAGATAGGTAGGTAGGTAGATAGATAAATACAGATAGGTAGGTAGGTAGATAGATAGAGATAGGTAGGTAGGTAGATAGATAGATAGAGATAGGTAGGTAGGTAGATTGATAGATACAGATAGGTAGGTAGGTAGATAGATAGATACAGATAGGTAGGTAGGTAGATAGATAAATACAGATAGGTAGGTAGGTAGATAGATAGATAGAGATAGGTAGGTAGGTAAATTGATAGATACAGATAGGTAGGTAGGTAGATAGATACAGATAGGTAGGTAGGTAGATAGATAGATACAGATAGGTAGGTAGGTAGATAGATAGATAGAGATAGGTAGGTAGGTAGATAGATAAATACAGATAGGTAGGTAGGTAGATAGATAGAGATAGGTAGGTAGGTAGATAGATAGATAGAGATAGGTAGGTAGGTAGATTGATAGATACAGATAGGTAGGTAGGTAGATAGATAGATACAGATAGGTAGGTAGGTAGATAGATAAATACAGATAGGTAGGTAGGTAGATAGATAGATAGAGATAGGTAGGTAGGTAAATTGATAGATACAGATAGGTAGGTAGGTAGATAGAAACAGATAGGTAGGTAGGTAGATAGATAGATAGAGATAGGTAGGTAGGTAGATAGATAAATACAGATAGGTAGGTCGGTAGGTAGGTAGATAGAGATAGGTAGGTAGGTAGATAGATAGATAGATAGATAGATAGATAGATAGATAGATAGATAGATAGATAGATAGATAGATAGATAGAGATAGGTAGGTAGGTAGATTGATAGATACAGATAGGTAGGTAGGTAGATAGATAGATACAGATAGATAGGTAGGTAGATAGATAAATACAGATATGTAGGTAGGTAGATAGATAGATAGAGATAGGTAGGTAGGTAGGTAGATTGATAGATACAGATAGGTAGGTAGGTAGATTGATAGATACAGATAGGTAGGTAGGTAGGTAGATAGATACAGATAGGTAGGTAGGTAGATTGATAGATACAGATAGGTAGGTAGGTAGATAGATAGATACAGATAGGTAGGTAGATAGATAGATAGATAGAGATAGGTAGGTAGGTAGATAGATAAATACAGATAGGTAGGTAGGTAGATAGATAGAGATAGGTAGGTATGTAGATAGATAGATAGAGATAGGTAGGTAGGTAGGTAGATAGATAGAGATAGGTACATAGGTCGATAGATAGATACAGATAGGTAGGTAGGTAGATTGATAGATACAGATAGGTAGGTAGGTAGATAGATACAGATAGCTAGGTAGGTAGATAGATAGATAGAGATAGGTAGGTAGGTAGATTGATAGATACAGATAGGTAGGTAGGTAGATAGATAGATACAGATAGGTAGGTAGGTAGATTGATAGATACAGATAGGTAGGTAGGTAGATAGATAGATAGAGATAGGTAGGTAGGTAGGTAGATAGATAGAGATAGGTAGGTAGGTAGGTAGATAGATAGATAGAGATAGGTAGGTAGGTAGATAGATAGATACAGATAGGTAGGTAGGTAGATAGATAAATACAGAGGTAGGTAGGTAGATAGATAGATAGAGATAGGTAGGTAGGTAAATTGATAGATACAGATAGGTAGGTAGGTAGATAGATACAGATAGGTAGGTAGGTAGATAGATAGATACAGATAGGTAGGTAGGTAGACAGATAGATAGAGATAGGTAGGTAGGTAGATAGATAAATACAGATAGGTAGGTAGGTAGATAGATAGAGATAGGTAGGTAGGTAGATAGATAGATAGAGATAGGTAGGTAGGTAGATTGATAGATACAGATAGGTAGGTAGGTAGATAGATAGATACAGATAGGTAGGTAGGTAGATAGATAAATACAGATAGGTAGGTAGGTAGATAGATAGATAGAGATAGGTAGGTAGGTAAATTGATAGATACAGATAGGTAGGTAGGTAGATAGATAAATACAGATAGGTAGGTAGATAGATAGATACAGATAGGTATGTATGTAGATTGATAGATACAGATAGGTAGGTAGGTAGATAGATACAGATAGCTAGGTAGGTAGATAGATAGATAGAGATAGGTAGGTAGGTAGATTGATAGATACAGATAGGTAGGTAGGTAGATAGATAGATACAGATAGGTAGGTAGGTAGATTGATAGATACAGATAGGTAGGTAGGTAGATAGATAGATAGAGATAGGTAGGTAGGTAGGTAGATAGATAGAGATAGGTAGGTAGGTAGGTAGATAGATAGATAGAGATAGGTAGGTAGGTAGATAGATAGATACAGATAGGTAGGTAGGTAGATAGATAAATACAGATAGGTAGGTAGGTAGATAGATAGATAGAGATAGGTAGGTAGGTAAATTGATAGATACAGATAGGTAGGTAGGTAGATAGATAGAGATAGGTAGGTAGGTAGATAGATAGATACAGATAGGTAGGTAGGTAGACAGATAGATAGAGATAGGTAGGTAGGTAGATAGATAAATACAGATAGGTAGGTAGGTAGATAGATAGAGATAGGTAGGTAGGTAGATAGATAGATAGAGATAGGTAGGTAGGTAGATTGATAGATACAGATAGGTAGGTAGGTAGATAGATAGATACAGATAGGTAGGTAGGTAGATAGATAAATACAGATAGGTAGGTAGGTAGATAGATAGATAGAGATAGGTAGGTAGGTAGATAGATAGATACAGATAGGTAGGTAGGTAGATAGATAAATACAGATAGGTAGGTAGGTAGATAGATAGATAGAGATAGGTAGGTAGGTAAATTGATAGATACAGATAGGTAGGTAGGTAGATAGATACAGATAGGTAGGTAGGTAGATAGATAGATACAGATAGGTAGGTAGGTAGATAGATAGATAGAGATAGGTAGGTAGGTAGATAGATAAATACAGATAGGTAGGTAGGTAGATAGATAGAGATAGGTAGGTAGGTAGATAGATAGATAGAGATAGGTAGGTAGGTAGATTGATAGATACAGATAGGTAGGTAGGTAGATAGATAGATACAGATAGGTAGGTAGGTAGATAGATAAATACAGATAGGTAGGTAGGTAGATAGATAGATAGAGATAGGTAGGTAGGTAAATTGATAGATACAGATAGGTAGGTAGGTAGATAGATAAATACAGATAGGTAGGTAGATAGATAGATACAGATAGGTAGGTATGTAGATTGATAGATAAAGATAGGTAGGTAGGTAGATTGATAGATACAGATAGGTAGGTAGGTAGATAGATACAGATAGGTAGGTAGGTAGACAGATAGATAGAGATAGGTAGGTAGGTAGATAGATAAATACAGATAGGTAGGTAGGTAGATAGATAGAGATAGGTAGGTAGGTAGATAGATAGATAGAGATAGGTAGGTAGGTAGATTGATAGATACAGATAGGTAGGTAGGTAGATAGATAGATACAGATAGGTAGGTAGGTAGATAGATAAATACAGATAGGTAGGTAGGTAGATAGATAGATAGAGATAGGTAGGTAGGTAAATTGATAGATACAGATAGGTAGGTAGGTAGATAGATACAGATAGGTAGGTAGGTAGATAGATAGATACAGATAGGTAGGTAGGTAGATAGATAGATAGAGATAGGTAGGTAGGTAGATAGATAAATACAGATAGGTAGGTAGGTAGATAGATAGAGATAGGTAGGTAGGTAGATAGATAGATAGAGATAGGTAGGTAGGTAGATTGATAGATACAGATAGGTAGGTAGGTAGATAGATAGATACAGATAGGTAGGTAGGTAGATAGATAAATACAGATAGGTAGGTAGGTAGATAGATAGATAGAGATAGGTAGGTAGGTAAATTGATAGATACAGATAGGTAGGTAGGTAGATAGAAACAGATAGGTAGGTAGGTAGATAGATAGATAGAGATAGGTAGGTAGGTAGATAGATAAATACAGATAGGTAGGTCGGTAGGTAGGTAGATAGAGATAGGTAGGTAGGTAGATAGATAGATAGATAGATAGATAGATAGATAGAGATAGGTAGGTAGGTAGATTGATAGATACAGATAGGTAGGTAGGTAGATAGATAGATACAGATAGATAGGTAGGTAGATAGATAAATACAGATATGTAGGTAGGTAGATAGATAGATAGAGATAGGTAGGTAGGTAGGTAGATTGATAGATACAGATAGGTAGGTAGGTAGATTGATAGATACAGATAGGTAGGTAGGTAGGTAGATAGATACAGATAGGTAGGTAGGTAGATTGATAGATACAGATAGGTAGGTAGGTAGATAGATAGATACAGATAGGTAGGTAGATAGATAGATAGATAGAGATAGGTAGGTAGGTAGATAGATAAATACAGATAGGTAGGTAGGTAGATAGATAGAGATAGGTAGGTATGTAGATAGATAGATAGAGATAGGTAGGTAGGTAGGTAGATAGATAGAGATAGGTACATAGGTCGATAGATAGATACAGATAGGTAGGTAGGTAGATTGATAGATACAGATAGGTAGGTAGGTAGATAGATACAGATAGCTAGGTAGGTAGATAGATAGATAGAGATAGGTAGGTAGGTAGATTGATAGATACAGATAGGTAGGTAGGTAGATAGATAGATACAGATAGGTAGGTAGGTAGATTGATAGATACAGATAGGTAGGTAGGTAGATAGATAGATAGAGATAGGTAGGTAGGTAGGTAGATAGATAGAGATAGGTAGGTAGGTAGGTAGATAGATAGATAGAGATAGGTAGGTAGGTAGATAGATAGATACAGATAGGTAGGTAGGTAGATAGATAAATACAGATAGGTAGGTAGTTAGATAGATAGATAGATAGAGATAGGTAGGTATGTAGATTGATAGATACAGATAGGTAGGTAGGTAGATAGATAGATACAGATAGGTAGGTAGGTAGATAGATAGATAGAGATAGATAGGTAGGTAGATTGATAGAGACAGATAGGTAGGTAGGTATGTAGATAGATAGAGATAGGTAGGTAGGTAGATTGATAGATACAGATAGGTAGGTAAGTAGATAGATAGATAGAGATAGGTAGGTAGGTAGGTAGATAGATAGATAGATAGAGATAGGTAGGTAGGTAGATAGATAGATAGAGATAGGTAGGTAGGTAGGTAGATAGATAGAGATAGGTAGGTAGGTAGATAGATAGATACAGATATGTAGGTAGGTAGATAGATAGAGATAGGTAGGTAGGTAGATAGAGATAGGTAGGTAGGTCGATAGATAGATACAGATAGGTAGGTAGGTAGATTGATAGATACAGATAGGTAGGTAGGTAGATAGATAAATACAGATAGGTAGGTAGATAGATAGATACAGATAGGTAGGTATGTAGATTGATAGATAAAGATAGGTAGGTAGGTAGATTGATAGATACAGATAGGTAGGTAGGTAGATTGATAGATACAGATAGGTAGGTAGGTAGATAGACAGATACAGATAGGTAGGTAGGTAGATAGATAGATAGAGATAGGTAGGTAGGTAGATAGATAAATACAGATAGGTAGGTAGGTAGGTAGATAGATAGAGATAGGTAGGTAGGTAGATAGATAGATAGATAGATAGATAGATAGATAGATAGAGATAGGTAGGTAGGTAGATTGATAGATACAGATAGGTAGGTAGGTAGATAGATAGATACAGATAGGTAGGTAGGTAGGTAGATAGATAAATACAGATAGGTAGGTAGGTAGATAGATAGATAGAGATAGGTAGGTAGGTAGATTGATAGATACAGATAGGTAGGTAGGTAGATAGATAAATACAGATAGGTAGGTAGGTAGATAGATAGAGATAGGTAGGTAGGTAGATAGATAGATAGAGATAGGTAGGTAGGTAGATTGATAGATACAGATAGGTAGGTAGGTAGATAGATAGATAGAGATAGGTAGGTAGGTAGATTGATAGATACAGATAGGTAGGTAGGTAGATAGATACAGATAGGTAGGTAGGTAGATAGATAGATACAGATAGGTAGGTAGGTAGATAGATAGATAGAGATAGGTAGGTAGGTAGATAGATAAATACAGATAGGTAGGTAGGTAGATAGATAGAGATAGGTAGGTAGGTAGGTAGATAGATAGAGATAGGTAGGTAGGTAGATTGATAGATACAGATAGGTAGGTAGGTAGATAGATAGATACAGATAGGTAGGTAGGTAGATAGATAAATACAGATAGGTAGGTAGGTAGATAGATAGATAGAGATAGGTAGGTAGGTAAATTGATAGATACAGATAGGTAGGTAGGTAGATAGATAAATACAGATAGGTAGGTAGATAGATAGATACAGATAGGTAGGTATGTAGATTGATAGATAAAGATAGGTAGGTAGGTAGATTGATAGATACAGATAGGTAGGTAGGTAGATAGATACAGATAGGTAGGTAGGTAGACAGATAGATAGAGATAGGTAGGTAGGTAGATAGATAAATACAGATAGGTAGGTAGGTAGATAGATAGAGATAGGTAGGTAGGTAGATAGATAGATAGAGATAGGTAGGTAGGTAGATTGATAGATACAGATAGGTAGGTAGGTAGATAGATAGATACAGATAGGTAGGTAGGTAGATAGATAAATACAGATAGGTAGGTAGGTAGATAGATAGATAGAGATAGGTAGGTAGGTAAATTGATAGATACAGATAGGTAGGTAGGTAGATAGATACAGATAGGTAGGTAGGTAGATAGATAGATACAGATAGGTAGGTAGGTAGATAGATAGAGATAGGTAGGTAGGTAGATAGATAAATACAGATAGGTAGGTAGGTAGATAGATAGAGATAGGTAGGTAGGTAGATAGATAGATAGAGATAGGTAGGTAGGTAGATTGATAGATACAGATAGGTAGGTAGGTAGATAGATAGATACAGATAGGTAGGTAGGTAGATAGATAAATACAGATAGGTAGGTAGGTAGATAGATAGATAGAGATAGGTAGGTAGGTAAATTGATAGATACAGATAGGTAGGTAGGTAGATAGAAACAGATAGGTAGGTAGGTAGATAGATAGATAGAGATAGGTAGGTAGGTAGATAGATAAATACAGATAGGTAGGTCGGTAGGTAGGTAGATAGAGATAGGTAGGTAGGTAGATAGATAGATAGATAGATAGATAGATAGATAGATAGATAGATAGATAGATAGATAGATAGAGATAGGTAGGTAGGTAGATTGATAGATACAGATAGGTAGGTAGGTAGATAGATAGATACAGATAGATAGGTAGGTAGATAGATAAATACAGATATGTAGGTAGGTAGATAGATAGATAGAGATAGGTAGGTAGGTAGGTAGATTGATAGATACAGATAGGTAGGTAGGTAGATTGATAGATACAGATAGGTAGGTAGGTAGGTAGATAGATACAGATAGGTAGGTAGGTAGATTGATAGATACAGATAGGTAGGTAGGTAGATAGATAGATACAGATAGGTAGGTAGATAGATAGATAGATAGAGATAGGTAGGTAGGTAGATAGATAAATACAGATAGGTAGGTAGGTAGATAGATAGAGATAGGTAGGTATGTAGATAGATAGATAGAGATAGGTAGGTAGGTAGGTAGATAGATAGAGATAGGTACATAGGTCGATAGATAGATAGAGATAGGTAGGTAGGTAGATTGATAGATACAGATAGGTAGGTAGGTAGATAGATAGATACAGATAGGTAGGTAGGTAGATTGATAGATACAGATAGGTAGGTAGGTAGATAGATAGATAGAGATAGGTAGGTAGGTAGGTAGATAGATAGAGATAGGTAGGTAGGTAGGTAGATAGATAGATAGAGATAGGTAGGTAGGTAGATAGATAGATACAGATAGGTAGGTAGGTAGATAGATAAATACAGATAGGTAGGTAGTTAGATAGATAGATAGATAGAGATAGGTAGGTAGGTAGATTGATAGATACAGATAGGTAGGTAGGTAGATAGATAGATACAGATAGGTAGGTAGGTAGATAGATAGATAGAGATAGATAGGTAGGTAGATTGATAGAGACAGATAGGTAGGTAGGTATGTAGATAGATAGAGATAGGTAGGTAGGTAGATTGATAGATACAGATAGGTAGGTAGGTAGATAGATAGATAGAGATAGGTAGGTAGGTAGGTAGATAGATAGAGATAGGTAGGTATGTAGATAGATAGATAGAGATAGGTAGGTAGGTAGGTAGATAGATAGAGATAGGTACATAGGTCGATAGATAGATACAGATAGGTAGGTAGGTAGATTGATAGATACAGATAGGTAGGTAGGTAGATAGATACAGATAGCTAGGTAGGTAGATAGATAGATAGAGATAGGTAGGTAGGTAGATTGATAGATACAGATAGGTAGGTAGGTAGATAGATAGATACAGATAGGTAGGTAGGTAGATTGATAGATACAGATAGGTAGGTAGGTAGATAGATAGATAGAGATAGGTAGGTAGGTAGGTAGATAGATAGAGATAGGTAGGTAGGTAGGTAGATAGATAGATAGAGATAGGTAGGTAGGTAGATAGATAGATAAAGATAGGTAGGTAGGTAGATAGATAAATACAGATAGGTAGGTAGTTAGATAGATAGATAGATAGATAGAGATAGGTAGGTAGGTAGATTGATAGATACAGATTTGTAGGTAGGTAGATAGATAGATACAGATAGGTAGGTAGGTAGATAGATAGATAGAGATAGATAGGTAGGTAGATTGATAGAGACAGATAGGTAGGTAGGTATGTAGATAGATAGAGATAGGTAGGTAGGTAGATTGATAGATACAGATAGGTAGGTAGGTAGATAGATAGATAGAGATAGGTAGGTAGGTAGGTAGATAGATAGATAGATAGAGATAGGTAGGTAGGTAGATAGATAGATAGAGATAGGTAGGTAGGTAGGTAGATAGATAGAGATAGGTAGGTAGGTAGATAGATAGATACAGATATGTAGGTAGGTAGATAGATAGAGATAGGTAGGTAGGTAGATAGAGATAGGTAGGTAGGTCGATAGATAGATACAGATAGGTAGGTAGGTAGATTGATAGATACAGATAGGTAGGTAGGTAGATAGATAAATACAGATAGGTAGGTAGATAGATAGATACAGATAGGTAGGTATGTAGATTGATAGATAAAGATAGGTAGGTAGGTAGATTGATAGATACAGATAGGTAGGTAGGTAGATTGATAGATACAGATAGGTAGGTAGGTAGATAGACAGATACAGATAGGTAGGTAGGTAGATAGATAGATAGAGATAGGTAGGTAGGTAGATAGATAAATACAGATAGGTAGGTAGGTAGGTAGATAGATAGAGATAGGTAGGTAGGTAGATAGATAGATAGATAGATAGATAGATAGATAGATAGATAGAGATAGGTAGGTAGGTAGATTGATAGATACAGATAGGTAGGTAGGTAGATAGATAGATACAGATAGGTAGGTAGGTAGGTAGATAGATAAATACAGATAGGTAGGTAGGTAGATAGATAGATAGAGATAGGTAGGTAGGTAGATTGATAGATACAGATAGGTAGGTAGGTAGATAGATAAATACAGATAGGTAGGTAGGTAGATAGATAGAGATAGGTAGGTAGGTAGATAGATAGATAGAGATAGGTAGGTAGGTAGATTGATAGATACAGATAGGTAGGTAGGTAGATAGATAGATAGAGATAGGTAGGTAGGTAGATTGATAGATACAGATAGGTAGGTAGGTAGATAGATACAGATAGGTAGGTAGGTAGATTGATAGATACAGATAGGTAGGTAGGTAGATTGATAGATACAGATAGGTAGGTAGGTAGATAGATAGATAGAGATAGGTAGGTAGGTAGGTAGATAGATAGAGATAGGTAGGTAGGTAGGTAGATAGATAGATAGAGATAGGTAGGTAGGTAGATAGATAGATACAGATAGGTAGGTAGGTAGATAGATAAATACAGATAGGTAGGTAGTTAGATAGATAGATAGATAGAGATAGGTAGGTAGGTAGATTGATAGATACAGATAGGTAGGTAGGTAGATAGATAGATACAGATAGGTAGGTAGGTAGATAGATAGATAGAGATAGATAGGTAGGTAGATTGATAGAGACAGATAGGTAGGTAGGTATGTAGATAGATAGAGATAGGTAGGTAGGTAGATTGATAGATACAGATAGGTAGGTAGGTAGATAGATAGATAGAGATAGGTAGGTAGGTAGGTAGATAGATGGATAGATAGAGATAGGTAGGTAGGTAGATAGATAGATAGAGATAGGTAGGTAGGTAGGTAGATAGATAGAGATAGGTAGGTAGGTAGATAGATAGATACAGATATGTAGGTAGGTAGATAGATAGAGATAGGTAGGTAGGTAGATAGAGATAGGTAGGTAGGTCGATAGATAGATACAGATAGGTAGGTAGGTAGATTGATAGATACAGATAGGTAGGTAGGTAGATAGATAAATACAGATAGGTAGGTAGATAGATAGATACAGATAGGTAGGTATGTAGATTGATAGATAAAGATAGGTAGGTAGGTAGATTGATAGATACAGATAGGTAGGTAGGTAGATTGATAGATACAGATAGGTAGGTAGGTAGATAGACAGATACAGATAGGTAGGTAGGTAGATAGATAGATAGAGATAGGTAGGTAGGTAGATAGATAAATACAGATAGGTAGGTAGGTAGGTAGATAGATAGAGATAGGTAGGTAGGTAGATAGATAGATAGATAGATAGATAGATAGATAGATAGATAGATAGATAGATAGATAGATAGATAGATAGAGATAGGTAGGTAGGTAGATTGATAGATACAGATAGGTAGGTAGGTAGATAGATAGATACAGATAGGTAGGTAGGTAGATAGATAAATACAGATAGGTAGGTAGGTAGATAGATAGATAGAGATAGGTAGGTAGGTAGATTGATAGATACAGATAGGTAGGTAGGTAGATAGATAAATACAGATAGGTAGGTAGGTAGATAGATAGAGATAGGTAGGTAGGTAGATAGATAGATAGAGATAGGTAGGTAGGTAGATTGATAGATACAGATAGGTAGGTAGGTAGATAGATAGATAGAGATAGGTAGGTAGGTAGATTGATAGATACAGATAGGTAGGTAGGTAGATAGATAGATACAGATAGGTAGGTAGGTAGATAGATAAATACAGATAGGTAGGTAGGTAGATAGATAGATAGAGATAGGTAGGTAGGTAGATTGATAGATACAGATAGGTAGGTAGGTAGATAGATAGATAGATAGAGATAGGTAGGTAGGTAGATTGATAAATACAGATAGGTAGGTAGGTAGATAGATAGAGATAGGTAGGTATGTAGATTGATAGATACAGATAGGTAGGTAGGTAGATTGATAGATACAGATAGGTAGGTAGGTAGATTGATAGATACAGATAGGTAGGTAGGTAGATAGATAGATAGAGATAGGTAGGTAGGTAGATAGATAAATACAGATAGGTAGGTAGGTAGATTGATAGATACAGATAGGTAGGTATGTAGATAGATAGATACAGATAGGTAGGTAGGTAGGTAGATAGATAAATACAGATAGGTAGGTAGGTAGATAGATAGATAGAGATAGGTAGGTAGGTAGATTGATAGATACAGATAGGTAGGTAGGTAGATAGATAAATACAGATAGGTAGGTAGGTAGATAGATAGAGATAGGTAGGTAGGTAGATAGATAGATAGAGATAGGTAGGTAGGTAGATTGATAGATACAGATAGGTAGGTAGGTAGATAGATAGATAGAGATAGGTAGGTAGGTAGATTGATAGATACAGATAGGTAGGTAGGTAGATAGATACAGATAGGTAGGTAGGTAGATTGATAGATACAGATAGGTAGGTAGGTAGATTGATAGATACAGATAGGTAGGTAGGTAGATAGATAGATAGAGATAGGTAGGTAGGTAGGTAGATAGATAGAGATAGGTAGGTAGGTAGGTAGATAGATAGATAGAGATAGGTAGGTAGGTAGATAGATAGATACAGATAGGTAGGTAGGTAGATAGATAAATACAGATAGGTAGGTAGTTAGATAGATAGATAGATAGAGATAGGTAGGTAGGTAGATTGATAGATACAGATAGGTAGGTAGGTAGATAGATAGATACAGATAGGTAGGTAGGTAGATAGATAGATAGAGATAGATAGGTAGGTAGATTGATAGAGACAGATAGGTAGGTAGGTATGTAGATAGATAGAGATAGGTAGGTAGGTAGATTGATAGATACAGATAGGTAGGTAGGTAGATAGATAGATAGAGATAGGTAGGTAGGTAGGTAGATAGATAGATAGATAGAGATAGGTAGGTAGGTAGATAGATAGATAGAGATAGGTAGGTAGGTAGGTAGATAGATAGAGATAGGTAGGTAGGTAGATAGATAGATACAGATATGTAGGTAGGTAGATAGATAGAGATAGGTAGGTAGGTAGATAGAGATAGGTAGGTAGGTCGATAGATAGATACAGATAGGTAGGTAGGTAGATTGATAGATACAGATAGGTAGGTAGGTAGATAGATAAATACAGATAGGTAGGTAGATAGATAGATACAGATAGGTAGGTATGTAGATTGATAGATAAAGATAGGTAGGTAGGTAGATTGATAGATACAGATAGGTAGGTAGGTAGATTGATAGATACAGATAGGTAGGTAGGTAGATAGACAGATACAGATAGGTAGGTAGGTAGATAGATAGATAGAGATAGGTAGGTAGGTAGATAGATAAATACAGATAGGTAGGTAGGTAGGTAGATAGATAGAGATAGGTAGGTAGGTAGATAGATAGATAGATAGATAGATAGATAGATAGATAGAGATAGGTAGGTAGGTAGATTGATAGATACAGATAGGTAGGTAGGTAGATAGATAGATACAGATAGGTAGGTAGGTAGATAGATAAATACAGATAGGTAGGTAGGTAGATAGATAGATAGAGATAGGTAGGTAGGTAGATTGATAGATACAGATAGGTAGGTAGGTAGATAGATAAATACAGATAGGTAGGTAGGTAGATAGATAGAGATAGGTAGGTAGGTAGATAGATAGATAGAGATAGGTAGGTAGGTAGATTGATAGATACAGATAGGTAGGTAGGTAGATAGATAGATAGAGATAGGTAGGTAGGTAGATTGATAGATACAGATAGGTAGGTAGGTAGATAGATAGATACAGATAGGTAGGTAGGTAGATAGATAAATACAGATAGGTAGGTAGGTAGATAGATAGATAGAGATAGGTAGGTAGGTAGATTGATAGATACAGATAGGTAGGTAGGTAGATAGATAGATAGATAGAGATAGGTAGGTAGGTAGATTGATAAATACAGATAGGTAGGTAGGTAGATAGATAGAGATAGGTAGGTATGTAGATTGATAGATACAGATAGGTAGGTAGGTAGATTGATAGATACAGATAGGTAGGTAGGTAGATTGATAGATACAGATAGGTAGGTAGGTAGATAGATAGATAGAGATAGGTAGGTAGGTAGATAGATAAATACAGATAGGTAGGTAGGTAGATTGATAGATACAGATAGGTAGGTATGTAGATAGATAGATACAGATAGGTAGGTAGGTAGATAGATAGATAGAGATAGGTAGGTAGGTAGATAGATAAATACAGATAGGTAGGTAGGTAGATAGATAGAGATAGGTAGGTAGGTAGATAGATAGATAGAGATAGGTAGGTAGGTAGATTGATAGATACAGATAGGTAGGTAGGTAGATAGATAGATACAGATAGGTAGGTAGGTAGATAGATAAATACAGATAGGTAGGTCGGTAGATAGATAGATAGAGATAGGTAGGTAGGTAAATTGATAGATACAGATAGGTAGGTAGGTAGATAGATACAGATAGGTAGGTAGGTAGATAGATAGATAGAGATAGGTAGGTAGGTAGGTAGATAGATAAATACAGATAGGTAGGTAGGTAGGTAGGTAGATAGAGATAGGTAGGTAGGTAGATAGATAGATAGATAGATAGATAGATAGATAGATAGATAGATAGATAGATAGATAGATAGAGATAGGTAGGTAGGTAGATTGATAGATACAGATAGGTAGGTAGGTAGATAGATAGATACAGATAGGTAGGTAGGTAGATAGATAAATACAGATAGGTAGGTAGGTAGATAGATAGATAGAGATAGGTAGGTAGATTGATAGATACAGATAGGTAGGTAGGTAGATAGATAAATACAGATAGGTAGGTAGGTAGATAGATAGAGATAGGTAGGTAGGTAGATAGATAGATATAGGTAGGTAGGTAGATTGATAGATACAGATAGGTAGGTAGGTAGATAGATAGATACAGATAGGTAGGTAGGTAGATAGATAAATACAGATAGGTAGGTAGGTAGATAGATAGATAGAGATAGGTAGGTAGGTAAATTGATAGATACAGATAGGTAGGTAGGTAGATAGATACAGATAGGTAGGTAGGTAGATAGATAGATACAGATAGGTAGGTAGGTAGATAGATAGATAGAGATAGGTAGGTAGGTAGATAGATAAATACAGATAGGTAGGTAGGTAGATAGATAGAGATAGGTAGGTAGGTAGATAGATAGATAGAGATAGGTAGGTAGGTAGATTGATAGATACAGATAGGTAGGTAGGTAGATAGATAGATACAGATAGGTAGGTAGGTAGATAGATAAATACAGATAGGTAGGTAGGTAGATAGATAGATAGAGATAGGTAGGTAGGTAAATTGATAGATACAGATAGGTAGGTAGGTAGATAGAAACAGATAGGTAGGTAGGTAGATAGATAGATAGAGATAGGTAGGTAGGTAGATAGATAAATACAGATAGGTAGGTCGGTAGGTAGGTAGATAGAGATAGGTAGGTAGATAGATAGATAGATAGATAGATAGATAGATAGATAGATAGATAGAGATAGGTAGGTAGGTAGATTGATAGATACAGATAGGTAGGTAGGTAGATAGATAGATACAGATAGATAGGTAGGTAGATAGATAAATACAGATATGTAGGTAGGTAGATAGATAGATAGAGATAGGTAGGTAGGTAGGTAGATTGATAGATACAGATAGGTAGGTAGGTAGATTGATAGATACAGATAGGTAGGTAGGTAGGTAGATAGATACAGATAGGTAGGTAGGTAGATTGATAGATACAGATAGGTAGGTAGGTAGATAGATAGATACAGATAGGTAGGTAGATAGATAGATAGATACAGATAGGTAGGTAGGTAGATAGATAAATACAGATAGGTAGGTAGGTAGATAGATAGAGATAGGTAGGTATGTAGATAGATAGATAGAGATAGGTAGGTAGGTAGGTAGATAGATAGAGATAGGTACGTAGGTCGATAGATAGATACAGATAGGTAGGTAGGTAGATTGATAGATACAGATAGGTAGGTAGGTAGATAGATACAGATAGCTAGGTAGGTAGATAGATAGATAGAGATAGGTAGGTAGGTAGATTGATAGATACAGATAGGTAGGTAGGTAGATAGATAGATACAGATAGGTAGGTAGGTAGATAGATACAGATAGGTAGGTAGGTAGATAGATAGATACAGATAGGTAGGTAGGTAGATAGATAGATAGAGATAGGTAGGTAGGTAGATAGATAAATACAGATAGGTAGGTAGGTAGATAGATAGAGATAGGTAGGTAGGTAGGTAGATAGATAGAGATAGGTAGGTAGGTAGATTGATAGATACAGATAGGTAGGTAGGTAGATAGATAGATACAGATAGGTAGGTAGGTAGATAGATAAATACAGATAGGTAGGTAGGTAGATAGATAGATAGAGATAGGTAGGTAGGTAAATTGATAGATACAGATAGGTAGGTAGGTAGATAGATAAATACAGATAGGTAGGTAGATAGATAGATACAGATAGGTAGGTATGTAGATTGATAGATAAAGATAGGTAGGTAGGTAGATTGATAGATACAGATAGGTAGGTAGGTAGATAGATACAGATAGGTAGGTAGGTAGACAGATAGATAGAGATAGGTAGGTAGGTAGATAGATAAATACAGATAGGTAGGTAGGTAGATAGATAGAGATAGGTAGGTAGGTAGATAGATAGATAGAGATAGGTAGGTAGGTAGATTGATAGATACAGATAGGTAGGTAGGTAGATAGATAGATACAGATAGGTAGGTAGGTAGATAGATAAATACAGATAGGTAGGTAGGTAGATAGATAGATAGAGATAGGTAGGTAGGTAAATTGATAGATACAGATAGGTAGGTAGGTAGATAGATACAGATAGGTAGGTAGGTAGATAGATAGATACAGATAGGTAGGTAGGTAGATAGATAGAGATAGGTAGGTAGGTAGATAGATAAATACAGATAGGTAGGTAGGTAGATAGATAGAGATAGGTAGGTAGGTAGATAGATAGATAGAGATAGGTAGGTAGGTAGATTGATAGATACAGATAGGTAGGTAGGTAGATAGATAGATACAGATAGGTAGGTAGGTAGATAGATAAATACAGATAGGTAGGTAGGTAGATAGATAGATAGAGATAGGTAGGTAGGTAAATTGATAGATACAGATAGGTAGGTAGGTAGATAGAAACAGATAGGTAGGTAGGTAGATAGATAGATAGAGATAGGTAGGTAGGTAGATAGATAAATACAGATAGGTAGGTCGGTAGGTAGGTAGATAGAGATAGGTAGGTAGGTAGATAGATAGATAGATAGATAGATAGATAGATAGATAGATAGATAGATAGATAGATAGAGATAGGTAGGTAGGTAGATTGATAGATACAGATAGGTAGGTAGGTAGATAGATAGATACAGATAGATAGGTAGGTAGATAGATAAATACAGATATGTAGGTAGGTAGATAGATAGATAGAGATAGGTAGGTAGGTAGGTAGATTGATAGATACAGATAGGTAGGTAGGTAGATTGATAGATACAGATAGGTAGGTAGGTAGGTAGATAGATACAGATAGGTAGGTAGGTAGATTGATAGATACAGATAGGTAGGTAGGTAGATAGATAGATACAGATAGGTAGGTAGATAGATAGATAGATAGAGATAGGTAGGTAGGTAGATAGATAAATACAGATAGGTAGGTAGGTAGATAGATAGAGATAGGTAGGTATGTAGATAGATAGATAGAGATAGGTAGGTAGGTAGGTAGATAGATAGAGATAGGTACATAGGTCGATAGATAGATAGAGATAGGTAGGTAGGTAGATTGATAGATACAGATAGGTAGGTAGGTAGATAGATAGATACAGATAGGTAGGTAGGTAGATTGATAGATACAGATAGGTAGGTAGGTAGATAGATAGATAGAGATAGGTAGGTAGGTAGGTAGATAGATAGAGATAGGTAGGTAGGTAGGTAGATAGATAGATAGAGATAGGTAGGTAGGTAGATAGATAGATACAGATAGGTAGGTAGGTAGATAGATAAATACAGATAGGTAGGTAGTTAGATAGATAGATAGATAGAGATAGGTAGGTAGGTAGATTGATAGATACAGATAGGTAGGTAGGTAGATAGATAGATACAGATAGGTAGGTAGGTAGATAGATAGATAGAGATAGATAGGTAGGTAGATTGATAGAGACAGATAGGTAGGTAGGTATGTAGATAGATAGAGATAGGTAGGTAGGTAGATTGATAGATACAGATAGGTAGGTAGGTAGATAGATAGATAGAGATAGGTAGGTAGGTAGGTAGATAGATAGAGATAGGTAGGTATGTAGATAGATAGATAGAGATAGGTAGGTAGGTAGGTAGATAGATAGAGATAGGTACATAGGTCGATAGATAGATACAGATAGGTAGGTAGGTAGATTGATAGATACAGATAGGTAGGTAGGTAGATAGATACAGATAGCTAGGTAGGTAGATAGATAGATAGAGATAGGTAGGTAGGTAGATTGATAGATACAGATAGGTAGGTAGGTAGATAGATAGATACAGATAGGTAGGTAGGTAGATTGATAGATACAGATAGGTAGGTAGGTAGATAGATAGATAGAGATAGGTAGGTAGGTAGGTAGATAGATAGAGATAGGTAGGTAGGTAGGTAGATAGATAGATAGAGATAGGTAGGTAGGTAGATAGATAGATAAAGATAGGTAGGTAGGTAGATAGATAAATACAGATAGGTAGGTAGTTAGATAGATAGATAGATAGATAGAGATAGGTAGGTAGGTAGATTGATAGATACAGATAGGTAGGTAGGTAGATAGATAGATACAGATAGGTAGGTAGGTAGATAGATAGATAGAGATAGATAGGTAGGTAGATTGATAGAGACAGATAGGTAGGTAGGTATGTAGATAGATAGAGATAGGTAGGTAGGTAGATTGATAGATACAGATAGGTAGGTAGGTAGATAGATAGATAGAGATAGGTAGGTAGGTAGGTAGATAGATAGATAGATAGAGATAGGTAGGTAGGTAGATAGATAGATAGAGATAGGTAGGTAGGTAGGTAGATAGATAGAGATAGGTAGGTAGGTAGATAGATAGATACAGATATGTAGGTAGGTAGATAGATAGAGATAGGTAGGTAGGTAGATAGAGATAGGTAGGTAGGTCGATAGATAGATACAGATAGGTAGGTAGGTAGATTGATAGATACAGATAGGTAGGTAGGTAGATAGATAAATACAGATAGGTAGGTAGATAGATAGATACAGATAGGTAGGTATGTAGATTGATAGATAAAGATAGGTAGGTAGGTAGATTGATAGATACAGATAGGTAGGTAGGTAGATTGATAGATACAGATAGGTAGGTAGGTAGATAGACAGATACAGATAGGTAGGTAGGTAGATAGATAGATAGAGATAGGTAGGTAGGTAGATAGATAAATACAGATAGGTAGGTAGGTAGGTAGATAGATAGAGATAGGTAGGTAGGTAGATAGATAGATAGATAGATAGATAGATAGATAGATAGATAGAGATAGGTAGGTAGGTAGATTGATAGATACAGATAGGTAGGTAGGTAGATAGATAGATACAGATAGGTAGGTAGGTAGGTAGATAGATAAATACAGATAGGTAGGTAGGTAGATAGATAGATAGAGATAGGTAGGTAGGTAGATTGATAGATACAGATAGGTAGGTAGGTAGATAGATAAATACAGATAGGTAGGTAGGTAGATAGATAGAGATAGGTAGGTAGGTAGATAGATAGATAGAGATAGGTAGGTAGGTAGATTGATAGATACAGATAGGTAGGTAGGTAGATAGATAGATAGAGATAGGTAGGTAGGTAGATTGATAGATACAGATAGGTAGGTAGGTAGATAGATACAGATAGGTAGGTAGGTAGATTGATAGATACAGATAGGTAGGTAGGTAGATTGATAGATACAGATAGGTAGGTAGGTAGATAGATAGATAGAGATAGGTAGGTAGGTAGGTAGATAGATAGAGATAGGTAGGTAGGTAGGTAGATAGATAGATAGAGATAGGTAGGTAGGTAGATAGATAGATACAGATAGGTAGGTAGGTAGATAGATAAATACAGATAGGTAGGTAGTTAGATAGATAGATAGATAGAGATAGGTAGGTAGGTAGATTGATAGATACAGATAGGTAGGTAGGTAGATAGATAGATACAGATAGGTAGGTAGGTAGATAGATAGATAGAGATAGATAGGTAGGTAGATTGATAGAGACAGATAGGTAGGTAGGTATGTAGATAGATAGAGATAGGTAGGTAGGTAGATTGATAGATACAGATAGGTAGGTAGGTAGATAGATAGATAGAGATAGGTAGGTAGGTAGGTAGATAGATAGATAGATAGAGATAGGTAGGTAGGTAGATAGATAGATAGAGATAGGTAGGTAGGTAGGTAGATAGATAGAGATAGGTAGGTAGGTAGATAGATAGATACAGATATGTAGGTAGGTAGATAGATAGAGATAGGTAGGTAGGTAGATAGAGATAGGTAGGTAGGTCGATAGATAGATACAGATAGGTAGGTAGGTAGATTGATAGATACAGATAGGTAGGTAGGTAGATAGATAAATACAGATAGGTAGGTAGATAGATAGATACAGATAGGTAGGTATGTAGATTGATAGATAAAGATAGGTAGGTAGGTAGATTGATAGATACAGATAGGTAGGTAGGTAGATTGATAGATACAGATAGGTAGGTAGGTAGATAGACAGATACAGATAGGTAGGTAGGTAGATAGATAGATAGAGATAGGTAGGTAGGTAGATAGATAAATACAGATAGGTAGGTAGGTAGGTAGATAGATAGAGATAGGTAGGTAGGTAGATAGATAGATAGATAGATAGATAGATAGATAGATAGATAGATAGATAGATAGATAGATAGATAGATAGATAGATAGAGATAGGTAGGTAGGTAGATTGATAGATACAGATAGGTAGGTAGGTAGATAGATAGATACAGATAGGTAGGTAGGTAGATAGATAAATACAGATAGGTAGGTAGGTAGATAGATAGATAGAGATAGGTAGGTAGGTAGATTGATAGATACAGATAGGTAGGTAGGTAGATAGATAAATACAGATAGGTAGGTAGGTAGATAGATAGAGATAGGTAGGTAGGTAGATAGATAGATAGAGATAGGTAGGTAGGTAGATTGATAGATACAGATAGGTAGGTAGGTAGATAGATAGATAGAGATAGGTAGGTAGGTAGATTGATAGATACAGATAGGTAGGTAGGTAGATAGATAGATACAGATAGGTAGGTAGGTAGATAGATAAATACAGATAGGTAGGTAGGTAGATAGATAGATAGAGATAGGTAGGTAGGTAGATTGATAGATACAGATAGGTAGGTAGGTAGATAGATAGATAGATAGAGATAGGTAGGTAGGTAGATTGATAAATACAGATAGGTAGGTAGGTAGATAGATAGAGATAGGTAGGTATGTAGATTGATAGATACAGATAGGTAGGTAGGTAGATTGATAGATACAGATAGGTAGGTAGGTAGATTGATAGATACAGATAGGTAGGTAGGTAGATAGATAGATAGAGATAGGTAGGTAGGTAGATAGATAAATACAGATAGGTAGGTAGGTAGATTGATAGATACAGATAGGTAGGTATGTAGATAGATAGATACAGATAGGTAGGTAGGTAGGTAGATAGATAAATACAGATAGGTAGGTAGGTAGATAGATAGATAGAGATAGGTAGGTAGGTAGATTGATAGATACAGATAGGTAGGTAGGTAGATAGATAAATACAGATAGGTAGGTAGGTAGATAGATAGAGATAGGTAGGTAGGTAGATAGATAGATAGAGATAGGTAGGTAGGTAGATTGATAGATACAGATAGGTAGGTAGGTAGATAGATAGATAGAGATAGGTAGGTAGGTAGATTGATAGATACAGATAGGTAGGTAGGTAGATAGATACAGATAGGTAGGTAGGTAGATTGATAGATACAGATAGGTAGGTAGGTAGATTGATAGATACAGATAGGTAGGTAGGTAGATAGATAGATAGAGATAGGTAGGTAGGTAGGTAGATAGATAGAGATAGGTAGGTAGGTAGGTAGATAGATAGATAGAGATAGGTAGGTAGGTAGATAGATAGATACAGATAGGTAGGTAGGTAGATAGATAAATACAGATAGGTAGGTAGTTAGATAGATAGATAGATAGAGATAGGTAGGTAGGTAGATTGATAGATACAGATAGGTAGGTAGGTAGATAGATAGATACAGATAGGTAGGTAGGTAGATAGATAGATAGAGATAGATAGGTAGGTAGATTGATAGAGACAGATAGGTAGGTAGGTATGTAGATAGATAGAGATAGGTAGGTAGGTAGATTGATAGATACAGATAGGTAGGTAGGTAGATAGATAGATAGAGATAGGTAGGTAGGTAGGTAGATAGATAGATAGATAGAGATAGGTAGGTAGGTAGATAGATAGATAGAGATAGGTAGGTAGGTAGGTAGATAGATAGAGATAGGTAGGTAGGTAGATAGATAGATACAGATATGTAGGTAGGTAGATAGATAGAGATAGGTAGGTAGGTAGATAGAGATAGGTAGGTAGGTCGATAGATAGATACAGATAGGTAGGTAGGTAGATTGATAGATACAGATAGGTAGGTAGGTAGATAGATAAATACAGATAGGTAGGTAGATAGATAGATACAGATAGGTAGGTATGTAGATTGATAGATAAAGATAGGTAGGTAGGTAGATTGATAGATACAGATAGGTAGGTAGGTAGATTGATAGATACAGATAGGTAGGTAGGTAGATAGACAGATACAGATAGGTAGGTAGGTAGATAGATAGATAGAGATAGGTAGGTAGGTAGATAGATAAATACAGATAGGTAGGTAGGTAGGTAGATAGATAGAGATAGGTAGGTAGGTAGATAGATAGATAGATAGATAGATAGATAGATAGATAGATAGAGATAGGTAGGTAGGTAGATTGATAGATACAGATAGGTAGGTAGGTAGATAGATAGATACAGATAGGTAGGTAGGTAGATAGATAAATACAGATAGGTAGGTAGGTAGATAGATAGATAGAGATAGGTAGGTAGGTAGATTGATAGATACAGATAGGTAGGTAGGTAGATAGATAAATACAGATAGGTAGGTAGGTAGATAGATAGAGATAGGTAGGTAGGTAGATAGATAGATAGAGATAGGTAGGTAGGTAGATTGATAGATACAGATAGGTAGGTAGGTAGATAGATAGATAGAGATAGGTAGGTAGGTAGATTGATAGATACAGATAGGTAGGTAGGTAGATAGATAGATACAGATAGGTAGGTAGGTAGATAGATAAATACAGATAGGTAGGTAGGTAGATAGATAGATAGAGATAGGTAGGTAGGTAGATTGATAGATACAGATAGGTAGGTAGGTAGATAGATAGATAGATAGAGATAGGTAGGTAGGTAGATTGATAAATACAGATAGGTAGGTAGGTAGATAGATAGAGATAGGTAGGTATGTAGATTGATAGATACAGATAGGTAGGTAGGTAGATTGATAGATACAGATAGGTAGGTAGGTAGATTGATAGATACAGATAGGTAGGTAGGTAGATAGATAGATAGAGATAGGTAGGTAGGTAGATAGATAAATACAGATAGGTAGGTAGGTAGATTGATAGATACAGATAGGTAGGTATGTAGATAGATAGATACAGATAGGTAGGTAGGTAGATAGATAGATAGAGATAGGTAGGTAGGTAGATAGATAAATACAGATAGGTAGGTAGGTAGATAGATAGAGATAGGTAGGTAGGTAGATAGATAGATAGAGATAGGTAGGTAGGTAGATTGATAGATACAGATAGGTAGGTAGGTAGATAGATAGATACAGATAGGTAGGTAGGTAGATAGATAAATACAGATAGGTAGGTCGGTAGATAGATAGATAGAGATAGGTAGGTAGGTAAATTGATAGATACAGATAGGTAGGTAGGTAGATAGATACAGATAGGTAGGTAGGTAGATAGATAGATAGAGATAGGTAGGTAGGTAGGTAGATAGATAAATACAGATAGGTAGGTAGGTAGGTAGGTAGATAGAGATAGGTAGGTAGGTAGATAGATAGATAGATAGATAGATAGATAGATAGATAGATAGATAGATAGATAGAGATAGGTAGGTAGGTAGATTGATAGATACAGATAGGTAGGTAGGTAGATAGATAGATACAGATAGGTAGGTAGGTAGATAGATAAATACAGATAGGTAGGTAGGTAGATAGATAGATAGAGATAGGTAGGTAGATTGATAGATACAGATAGGTAGGTAGGTAGATAGATAAATACAGATAGGTAGGTAGGTAGATAGATAGAGATAGGTAGGTAGGTAGATAGATAGATATAGGTAGGTAGGTAGATTGATAGATACAGATAGGTAGGTAGGTAGATAGATAGATACAGATAGGTAGGTAGGTAGATAGATAAATACAGATAGGTAGGTAGGTAGATAGATAGATAGAGATAGGTAGGTAGGTAAATTGATAGATACAGATAGGTAGGTAGGTAGATAGATACAGATAGGTAGGTAGGTAGATAGATAGATACAGATAGGTAGGTAGGTAGATAGATAGATAGAGATAGGTAGGTAGGTAGATAGATAAATACAGATAGGTAGGTAGGTAGATAGATAGAGATAGGTAGGTAGGTAGATAGATAGATAGAGATAGGTAGGTAGGTAGATTGATAGATACAGATAGGTAGGTAGGTAGATAGATAGATACAGATAGGTAGGTAGGTAGATAGATAAATACAGATAGGTAGGTAGGTAGATAGATAGATAGAGATAGGTAGGTAGGTAAATTGATAGATACAGATAGGTAGGTAGGTAGATAGAAACAGATAGGTAGGTAGGTAGATAGATAGATAGAGATAGGTAGGTAGGTAGATAGATAAATACAGATAGGTAGGTCGGTAGGTAGGTAGATAGAGATAGGTAGGTAGATAGATAGATAGATAGATAGATAGATAGATAGATAGATAGATAGAGATAGGTAGGTAGGTAGATTGATAGATACAGATAGGTAGGTAGGTAGATAGATAGATACAGATAGATAGGTAGGTAGATAGATAAATACAGATATGTAGGTAGGTAGATAGATAGATAGAGATAGGTAGGTAGGTAGGTAGATTGATAGATACAGATAGGTAGGTAGGTAGATTGATAGATACAGATAGGTAGGTAGGTAGGTAGATAGATACAGATAGGTAGGTAGGTAGATTGATAGATACAGATAGGTAGGTAGGTAGATAGATAGATACAGATAGGTAGGTAGATAGATAGATAGATACAGATAGGTAGGTAGGTAGATAGATAAATACAGATAGGTAGGTAGGTAGATAGATAGAGATAGGTAGGTATGTAGATAGATAGATAGAGATAGGTAGGTAGGTAGGTAGATAGATAGAGATAGGTACGTAGGTCGATAGATAGATACAGATAGGTAGGTAGGTAGATTGATAGATACAGATAGGTAGGTAGGTAGATAGATACAGATAGCTAGGTAGGTAGATAGATAGATAGAGATAGGTAGGTAGGTAGATTGATAGATACAGATAGGTAGGTAGGTAGATAGATAGATACAGATAGGTAGGTAGGTAGATTGATAGATACAGATAGGTAGGTAGGTAGATAGATAGATAGAGATAGGTAGGTAGGTAGGTAGATAGATAGAGATAGGTAGGTAGGTAGGTAGATAGATAGATAGAGATAGGTAGGTAGGTAGATAGATAGATACAGATAGGTAGGTAGGTAGATAGATAAATACAGATAGGTAGGTAGTTAGATAGATAGATAGATAGAGATAGGTAGGTAGGTAGATTGATAGATACAGATAGGTAGGTAGCTAGATAGATAGATACAGATAGGTAGGTAGGTAGATAGATAGATAGAGATAGATGGGTAGGTAGATTGATAGAGACACGTAGGTAGGTAGGTATGTAGATAGATAGAGATAGGTAGGTAGTTAGATTGATAGATATAGATAGGTTGGTAGGTAGATAGATAGATAGAGATAGGTAGGTAGGTAGGTAGATAGATAGATAGAGATAGGTAGGTAGGTAGATAGATAGATAGAGATAGGTAGGTAGGTAGGTAGGTAGATAGATAGAGATAGGTAGGTAGGTAGATAGATAGATACAGATATGTAGGTAGGTAGATAGATAGAGATAGGTAGGTAGGTAGATAGAGATAGGTAGGTAGGTCGATAGATAGATACAGATAGGTAGGTAGGTAGATTGATAGATACAGATAGGTAGGTAGGTAGATAGATAAATACAGATAGGTAGGTAGATAGATAGATACAGATAGGTAGGTATGTAGATTGATAGATAAAGATAGGTAGGTAGGTAGATTGATAGATACAGATAGGTAGGTAGGTAGATTGATAGATACAGATAGGTAGGTAGGTAGATAGACAGATACAGATAGGTAGGTAGGTAGATAGATAGATAGAGATAGGTAGGTAGGTAGATAGATAAATACAGATAGGTAGGTAGGTAGGTAGATAGATAGAGATAGGTAGGTAGGTAGATAGATAGATAGATAGATAGATAGATAGATAGATAGATAGAGATAGGTAGGTAGGTAGATTGATAGATACAGATAGGTAGGTAGGTAGATAGATAGATAGATACAGATAGGTAGGTAGGTAGATTGATAAATACAGATAGGTAGGTAGGTAGATAGATAGAGATAGGTAGGTATGTAGATTGATAGATACAGATAGGTAGGTAGGTAGATTGATAGATACAGATAGGTAGGTAGGTAGATTGATAGATACAGATAGGTAGGTATGTAGATAGATAGATACAGATAGGTAGGTCGGTAGATAGATAGATAGAGATAGGTAGGTAGGTAAATTGATAGATACAGATAGGTAGGTAGGTAGATAGATACAGATAGGTAGGTAGGTAGATAGATAGATAGAGATAGGTAGGTAGGTAGATAGATAAATACAGATAGGTAGGTAGGTAGATAGATAGATAGAGATAGGTAGGTAGATTGATAGATACAGATAGGTAGGTAGGTAGATAGATAAATACAGATAGGTAGGTAGGTAGATAGATAGAGATAGGTAGGTAGGTAGATAGATAGATATAGGTAGGTAGGTAGATTGATAGATACAGATAGGTAGGTAGGTAGATAGATAGATACAGATAGGTAGGTAGGTAGATAGATAAATACAGATAGGTAGGTAGGTAGATAGATAGATAGAGATAGGTAGGTAGGTAAATTGATAGATACAGATAGGTAGGTAGGTAGATAGATACAGATAGGTAGGTAGGTAGATAGATAGATACAGATAGGTAGGTAGGTAGATAGATAGATAGAGATAGGTAGGTAGGTAGATAGATAAATACAGATAGGTAGGTAGGTAGATAGATAGAGATAGGTAGGTAGGTAGATAGATAGATAGAGATAGGTAGGTAGGTAGATTGATAGATACAGATAGGTAGGTAGGTAGATAGATAGATACAGATAGGTAGGTAGGTAGATAGATAAATACAGATAGGTAGGTAGGTAGATAGATAGATAGAGATAGGTAGGTAGGTAAATTGATAGATACAGATAGGTAGGTAGGTAGATAGAAACAGATAGGTAGGTAGGTAGATAGATAGATAGAGATAGGTAGGTAGGTAGATAGATAAATACAGATAGGTAGGTCGGTAGGTAGGTAGATAGAGATAGGTAGGTAGATAGATAGATAGATAGATAGATAGATAGATAGATAGAGATAGGTAGGTAGGTAGATTGATAGATACAGATAGGTAGGTAGGTAGATAGATAGATACAGATAGATAGGTAGGTAGATAGATAAATACAGATATGTAGGTAGGTAGATAGATAGATAGAGATAGGTAGGTAGGTAGGTAGATTGATAGATACAGATAGGTAGGTAGGTAGATTGATAGATACAGATAGGTAGGTAGGTAGGTAGATAGATACAGATAGGTAGGTAGGTAGATTGATAGATACAGATAGGTAGGTAGGTAGATAGATAGATACAGATAGGTAGGTAGATAGATAGATAGATACAGATAGGTAGGTAGGTAGATAGATAAATACAGATAGGTAGGTAGGTAGATAGATAGAGATAGGTAGGTATGTAGATAGATAGATAGAGATAGGTAGGTAGGTAGGTAGATAGATAGAGATAGGTACGTAGGTCGATAGATAGATACAGATAGGTAGGTAGGTAGATTGATAGATACAGATAGGTAGGTAGGTAGATAGATACAGATAGCTAGGTAGGTAGATAGATAGATAGAGATAGGTAGGTAGGTAGATTGATAGATACAGATAGGTAGGTAGGTAGATAGATAGATACAGATAGGTAGGTAGGTAGATTGATAGATACAGATAGGTAGGTAGGTAGATAGATAGATAGAGATAGGTAGGTAGGTAGGTAGATAGATAGAGATAGGTAGGTAGGTAGGTAGATAGATAGATAGAGATAGGTAGGTAGGTAGATAGATAGATACAGATAGGTAGGTAGGTAGATAGATAAATACAGATAGGTAGGTAGTTAGATAGATAGATAGATAGAGATAGGTAGGTAGGTAGATTGATAGATACAGATAGGTAGGTAGCTAGATAGATAGATACAGATAGGTAGGTAGGTAGATAGATAGATAGAGATAGATAGGTAGGTAGATTGATAGAGACACGTAGGTAGGTAGGTATGTAGATAGATAGAGATAGGTAGGTAGTTAGATTGATAGATATAGATAGGTTGGTAGGTAGATAGATAGATAGAGATAGGTAGGTAGGTAGGTAGATAGATAGATAGAGATAGGTAGGTAGGTAGATAGATAGATAGAGATAGGTAGGTAGGTAGGTAGGTAGATAGATAGAGATAGGTAGGTAGGTAGATAGATAGATACAGATATGTAGGTAGGTAGATAGATAGAGATAGGTAGGTAGGTAGATAGAGATAGGTAGGTAGGTCGATAGATAGATACAGATAGGTAGGTAGGTAGATTGATAGATACAGATAGGTAGGTAGGTAGATAGATAAATACAGATAGGTAGGTAGATAGATAGATACAGATAGGTAGGTATGTAGATTGATAGATAAAGATAGGTAGGTAGGTAGATTGATAGATACAGATAGGTAGGTAGGTAGATTGATAGATACAGATAGGTAGGTAGGTAGATAGACAGATACAGATAGGTAGGTAGGTAGATAGATAGATAGAGATAGGTAGGTAGGTAGATAGATAAATACAGATAGGTAGGTAGGTAGGTAGATAGATAGAGATAGGTAGGTAGGTAGATAGATAGATAGATAGATAGATAGATAGATAGATAGATAGATAGATAGAGATAGGTAGGTAGGTAGATTGATAGATACAGATAGGTAGGTAGGTAGATAGATAGATAGATAGAGATAGGTAGGTAGGTAGATTGATAAATACAGATAGGTAGGTAGGTAGATAGATAGAGATAGGTAGGTATGTAGATTGATAGATACAGATAGGTAGGTAGGTAGATTGATAGATACAGATAGGTAGGTAGGTAGATTGATAGATACAGATAGGTAGGTATGTAGATAGATAGATACAGATAGGTAGGTCGGTAGATAGATAGATAGAGATAGGTAGGTAGGTAAATTGATAGATACAGATAGGTAGGTAGGTAGATAGATACAGATAGGTAGGTAGGTAGATAGATAGATAGAGATAGGTAGGTAGGTAGATAGATAAATACAGATAGGTAGGTAGGTAGGTAGGTAGATAGAGATAGGTAGGTAGGTAGATAGATAGATAGATAGATAGATAGATAGATAGAGATAGGTAGGTAGGTAGATTGATAGATACAGATAGGTAGGTAGGTAGATAGATAGATACAGATAGGTAGGTAGGTAGATAGATAAATACAGATAGGTAGGTAGGTAGATAGATAGATAGAGATAGGTAGGTAGGTAGATTGATAGATACAGATAGGTAGGTAGGTAGATTGATAGATACAGATAGGTAGGTAGGTAGGTAGATAGATACAGATAGGTAGGTAGGTAGATTGATAGATACAGATATGTAGGTAGGTAGATAGATAGATACAGATAGGTAGGTAGATAGATAGATAGATAGAGATAGGTAGGTAGGTAGATAGATAAATACAGATAGGTAGGTAGGTAGATAGATAGATACAGATAGGTAGGTAGGTAGATAGATAGATAGAGATAGATAGCTTGGTAGATTGATAGAGACAGATAGGTAGGTAGGTAGATAGATAGATAGAGATAGGTAGGTAAGTAGATAGATAAATACAGATAGGTAGGTAGGTAGATAGATAGAGATAGGTAGGTAGGTAGATAGATAGATAGAGATAGGTAGGTAGGTAGATTGATAGATACAGATAGGTAGGTAGGTAGATAGATAGATACAGATAGGTAGGTAGGTAGATAGATAAATACAGATAGGTAGGTAGGTAGATAAATAGATAGAGATAGGTAGGTAGGTAAATTGATAGATACAGATAGGTAGGTAGGTAGATAGATACAGATAGGTAGGTAGGTAGATAGATAGATAGAGATAGGTAGGTAGGTAGATAGATAAATACAGATAGGTAGGTAGGTAGATAGATAGATAGAGATAGGTAGGTAGGTAGATAGATAAATACAGATAGGTAGGTCGGTAGGTAGGTAGATAGAGATAGGTAGGTAGGTAGATAGATAGATAGATAGATAGATAGATAGATAGATAGATAGATAGATAGATAGATAGATAGAGATAGGTAGGTAGGTAGATTGATAGATACAGATAGGTAGGTAGGTAGATAGATAGATACAGATAGATAGGTAGGTAGATAGATAAATACAGATATGTAGGTAGGTAGATAGATAGATAGAGATAGGTAGGTAGGTAGGTAGATTGATAGATACAGATAGGTAGGTAGGTAGATTGATAGATACAGATAGGTAGGTAGGTAGGTAGATAGATACAGATAGGTAGGTAGGTAGATTGATAGATACAGATAGGTAGGTAGGTAGATAGATAGATACAGATAGGTAGGTAGATAGATAGATAGATAGAGATAGGTAGGTAGGTAGATAGATAAATACAGATAGGTAGGTAGGTAGATAGATAGAGATAGGTAGGTATGTAGATAGATAGATAGAGATAGGTAGGTAGGTAGGTAGATAGATAGAGATAGGTACATAGGTCGATAGATAGATAGAGATAGGTAGGTAGGTAGATTGATAGATACAGATAGGTAGGTAGGTAGATAGATAGATACAGATAGGTAGGTAGGTAGATTGATAGATACAGATAGGTAGGTAGGTAGATAGATAGATAGAGATAGGTAGGTAGGTAGGTAGATAGATAGAGATAGGTAGGTAGGTAGGTAGATAGATAGATAGAGATAGGTAGGTAGGTAGATAGATAGATACAGATAGGTAGGTAGGTAGATAGATAAATACAGATAGGTAGGTAGTTAGATAGATAGATAGATAGAGATAGGTAGGTAGGTAGATTGATAGATACAGATAGGTAGGTAGGTAGATAGATAGATACAGATAGGTAGGTAGGTAGATAGATAGATAGAGATAGATAGGTAGGTAGATTGATAGAGACAGATAGGTAGGTAGGTATGTAGATAGATAGAGATAGGTAGGTAGGTAGATTGATAGATACAGATAGGTAGGTAGGTAGATAGATAGATAGAGATAGGTAGGTAGGTAGGTAGATAGATAGATAGATAGAGATAGGTAGGTAGGTAGATAGATAGATAGAGATAGGTAGGTAGGTAGGTAGATAGATAGAGATAGGTAGGTAGGTAGATAGATAGATACAGATATGTAGGTAGGTAGATAGATAGAGATAGGTAGGTAGGTAGATAGAGATAGGTAGGTAGGTCGATAGATAGATACAGATAGGTAGGTAGGTAGATTGATAGATACAGATAGGTAGGTAGGTAGATAGATAAATACAGATAGGTAGGTAGATAGATAGATACAGATAGGTAGGTATGTAGATTGATAGATAAAGATAGGTAGGTAGGTAGATTGATAGATACAGATAGGTAGGTAGGTAGATTGATAGATACAGATAGGTAGGTAGGTAGATAGACAGATACAGATAGGTAGGTAGGTAGATAGATAGATAGAGATAGGTAGGTAGGTAGATAGATAAATACAGATAGGTAGGTAGGTAGGTAGATAGATAGAGATAGGTAGGTAGGTAGATAGATAGATAGATAGATAGATAGATAGATAGATAGATAGATAGATAGATAGATAGATAGATAGATAGAGATAGGTAGGTAGGTAGATTGATAGATACAGATAGGTAGGTAGGTAGATAGATAGATACAGATAGGTAGGTAGGTAGATAGATAAATACAGATAGGTAGGTAGGTAGATAGATAGATAGAGATAGGTAGGTAGGTAGATTGATAGATACAGATAGGTAGGTAGGTAGATAGATAAATACAGATAGGTAGGTAGGTAGATAGATAGAGATAGGTAAGTAGGTAGATAGATAGATAGAGATAGGTAGGTAGGTAGATTGATAGATACAGATAGGTAGGTAGGTAGATAGATAGATAGAGATAGGTAGGTAGGTAGATTGATAGATACAGATAGGTAGGTAGGTAGATAGATAGATACAGATAGGTAGGTAGGTAGATAGATAAATACAGATAGGTAGGTAGGTAGATAGATAGATAGAAATAGGTAGGTAGGTAGATTGATAGATACAGATAGGTAGGTAGGTAGATAGATAGATAGATAGAGATAGGTAGGTAGGTAGATTGATAAATACAGATAGGTAGGTAGGTAGATAGATAGAGATAGGTAGGTATGTAGATTGATAGATACAGATAGGTAGGTAGGTAGATTGATAGATACAGATAGGTAGGTAGGTAGATTGATAGATACAGATAGGTAGGTAGGTAGATAGATAGATAGAGATAGGTAGGTAGGTAGATAGATAAATACAGATAGGTAGGTAGGTAGATTGATAGATACAGATAGGTAGGTATGTAGATAGATAGATACAGATAGGTAGGTAGGTAGATAGATAGATAGAGATAGGTAGGTAGGTAGATAGATAAATACAGATAGGTAGGTAGGTAGATAGATAGAGATAGGTAGGTAGGTAGATAGATAGATAGAGATAGGTAGGTAGGTAGATTGATAGATACAGATAGGTAGGTAGGTAGATAGATAGATACAGATAGGTAGGTAGGTAGATAGATAAATACAGATAGGTAGGTCGGTAGATAGATAGATAGAGATAGGTAGGTAGGTAAATTGATAGATACAGATAGGTAGGTAGGTAGATAGATACAGATAGGTAGGTAGGTAGATAGATAGATAGAGATAGGTAGGTAGGTAGGTAGATAGATAAATACAGATAGGTAGGTAGGTAGGTAGGTAGATAGAGATAGGTAGGTAGGTAGATAGATAGATAGAGATAGGTAGGTAGGTAGATTGATAGATACAGATAGGTAGGTAGGTAGATAGATAGATACAGATAGGTAGGTAGGTAGATAGATAAATACAGATAGGTAGGTCGGTAGATAGATAGATAGAGATAGGTAGGTAGGTAAATTGATAGATACAGATAGGTAGGTAGGTAGATAGATACAGATAGGTAGGTAGGTAGATAGATAGATAGAGATAGGTAGGTAGGTAGGTAGATAGATAAATACAGATAGGTAGGTAGGTAGGTAGGTAGATAGAGATAGGTAGGTAGGTAGATAGATAGATAGATAGATAGATAGATAGATAGATAGATAGATAGATAGATAGATAGATAGATAGATAGAGATAGGTAGGTAGGTAGATTGATAGATACAGATAGGTAGGTAGGTAGATAGATAGATACAGATAGGTAGGTAGGTAGATAGATAAATACAGATAGGTAGGTAGGTAGATAGATAGATAGAGATAGGTAGGTAGGTAGATTGATAGATACAGATTGGTAGGTAGGTAGATAGATAAATACAGATAGGTAGGTAGGTAGATAGATAGAGGTAGGTAGGTAGATAGATAGATAGAGATAGGTAGGTAGGTAGATTGATAGATACAGATAGGTAGGTAGGTAGATAGATAGATACAGATAGGTAGGTAGGTAGATAGATAAATACAGATAGGTAGGTAGGTAGATAGATAGATAGAGATAGGTAGGTAGGTAAATTGATAGATACAGATAGGTAGGTAGGTAGATAGATACAGATAGGTAGGTAGGTAGATAGATAGATACAGATAGGTAGGTAGGTAGATAGATAGATAGAGATAGGTAGGTAGGTAGATAGATAAATACAGATAGGTAGGTAGGTAGATAGATAGAGATAGGTAGGTAGGTAGATAGATAGATAGAGATAGGTAGGTAGGTAGATTGATAGATACAGATAGGTAGGTAGGTAGATAGATAGATACAGATAGGTAGGTAGGTAGATAGATAAATACAGATAGGTAGGTAGGTAGATAGATAGATAGAGATAGGTAGGTAGGTAAATTGATAGATACAGATAGGTAGGTAGGTAGATAGAAACAGATAGGTAGGTAGGTAGATAGATAGATAGAGATAGGTAGGTAGGTAGATAGATAAATACAGATAGGTAGGTCGGTAGGTAGGTAGATAGAGATAGGTAGGTAGATAGATAGATAGATAGATAGATAGATAGATAGATAGATAGATAGATAGATAGATAGATAGATAGATAGATAGATAGAGATAGGTAGGTAGGTAGATTGATAGATACAGATAGGTAGGTAGGTAGATAGATAGATACAGATAGATAGGTAGGTAGATAGATAAATACAGATATGTAGGTAGGTAGATAGATAGATAGAGATAGGTAGGTAGGTAGGTAGATTGATAGATACAGATAGGTAGGTAGGTAGATTGATAGATACAGATAGGTAGGTAGGTAGGTAGATAGATACAGATAGGTAGGTAGGTAGATTGATAGATACAGATAGGTAGGTAGGTAGATAGATAGATACAGATAGGTAGGTAGATAGATAGATAGATACAGATAGGTAGGTAGGTAGATAGATAAATACAGATAGGTAGGTAGGTAGATAGATAGAGATAGGTAGGTATGTAGATAGATAGATAGAGATAGGTAGGTAGGTAGGTAGATAGATAGAGATAGGTACGTAGGTCGATAGATAGATACAGATAGGTAGGTAGGTAGATTGATAGATACAGATAGGTAGGTAGGTAGATAGATACAGATAGCTAGGTAGGTAGATAGATAGATAGAGATAGGTAGGTAGGTAGATTGATTAATACAGATAGGTAGGTAGGTAGAAAGATAGATACAGATAGGTAGGTAGGTAGATTGATAGATACAGATAGGTAGGTAGGTAGATAGATAGATAGAGATAGGTAGGTAGGTAGGTAGATAGATAGAGATAGGTAGGTAGGTAGGTAGATAGATAGATAGAGATAGGTAGGTAGATAGATAGATACAGATAGGTAGGTAGGTAGATAGATAAATACAGATAGGTAGGTAGTTAGATAGATAGATAGATAGAGATAGGTAGGTAGGTAGATTGATAGATACAGATAGGTAGGTAGGTAGATAGATAGATACAGATAGGTAGGTAGGTAGATAGATAGATAGAGATAGATAGGTAGGTAGATTGATAGAGACACGTAGGTAGGTAGGTATGTAGATAGATAGAGATAGGTAGGTAGGTAGATTGATAGATATAGATAGGTTGGTAGGTAGATAGATAGATAGAGATAGGTAGGTAGGTAGGTAGATAGATAGATAGAGATAGGTAGGTAGGTAGATAGATAGATAGAGATAGGTAGGTAGGTAGGTAGGTAGATAGATAGAGATAGGTAGGTAGGTAGATAGATAGATACAGATATGTAGGTAGGTAGATAGATAGAGATAGGTAGGTAGGTAGATAGAGATAGGTAGGTAGGTCGATAGATAGATACAGATAGGTAGGTAGGTAGATTGATAGATACAGATAGGTAGGTAGGTAGATAGATAAATACAGATAGGTAGGTAGATAGATAGATACAGATAGGTAGGTATGTAGATTGATAGATAAAGATAGGTAGGTAGGTAGATTGATAGATACAGATAGGTAGGTAGGTAGATTGATAGATACAGATAGGTAGGTAGGTAGATAGACAGATACAGATAGGTAGGTAGGTAGATAGATAGATAGAGATAGGTAGGTAGGTAGATAGATAAATACAGATAGGTAGGTAGGTAGGTAGATAGATAGAGATAAGTAGGTAGGTAGATAGATAGATAGATAGAGAGATAGATAGATAGATAGAGATAGGTAGGTAGGTAGATTGATAGATACAGATAGGTAGGTAGGTAGATAGATAGATAGATAGAGATAGGTAGGTAGGTAGATTGATAAATACAGATAGGTAGGTAGGTAGATAGATAGAGATAGGTAGGTATGTAGATTGATAGATACAGATAGGTAGGTAGGTAGATTGATAGATACAGATAGGTAGGTAGGTAGATTGATAGATACAGATAGGTAGGTATGTAGATAGATAGATACAGATAGGTAGGTCGGTAGATAGATAGATAGAGATAGGTAGGTAGGTAAATTGATAGATACAGATAGGTAGGTAGGTAGATAGATACAGATAGGTAGGTAGGTAGATAGATAGATAGAGATAGGTAGGTAGGTAGGTAGATAGATAAATACAGATAGGTAGGTAGGTAGGTAGGTAGATAGAGATAGGTAGGTAGGTAGATAGATAGATAGATAGATAGATAGATAGAGATAGGTAGGTAGGTAGATTGATAGATACAGATAGGTAGGTAGGTAGATAGATAGATACAGATAGGTAGGTAGGTAGATAGATAAATACAGATAGGTAGGTAGGTAGATAGATAGATAGAGATAGGTAGGTAGGTAGATTGATAGATACAGATAGGTAGGTAGGTAGATTGATAGATACAGATAGGTAGGTAGGTAGGTAGATAGATACAGATAGGTAGGTAGGTAGATTGATAGATACAGATATGTAGGTAGGTAGATAGATAGATACAGATAGGTAGGTAGATAGATAGATAGATAGAGATAGGTAGGTAGGTAGATAGATAAATACAGATAGGTAGGTAGGTAGATAGATAGATACAGATAGGTAGGTAGGTAGATAGATAGATAGAGATAGATAGCTTGGTAGATTGATAGAGACAGATAGGTAGGTAGGTAGATAGATAGATAGAGATAGGTAGGTAAGTAGATAGATAAATACAGATAGGTAGGTAGGTAGATAGATAGAGATAGGTAGGTAGGTAGATAGATAGATAGAGATAGGTAGGTAGGTAGATTGATAGATACAGATAGGTAGGTAGGTAGATAGATAGATACAGATAGGTAGGTAGGTAGATAGATAAATACAGATAGGTAGGTAGGTAGATAAATAGATAGAGATAGGTAGGTAGGTAAATTGATAGATACAGATAGGTAGGTAGGTAGATAGATACAGATAGGTAGGTAGGTAGATAGATAGATAGAGATAGGTAGGTAGGTAGATAGATAAATACAGATAGGTAGGTAGGTAGGTAGGTAGATAGAGATAGGTAGGTAGGTAGATAGATAGATAGATAGATAGATAGATAGATAGATAGATAGAGATAGGTAGGTAGGTAGATTGATAGATACAGATAGGTAGGTAGGTAGATAGATAGATACAGATAGGTAGGTAGGTAGATAGATAAATACAGATAGGTAGGTAGATAGATAGATAGAGATAGGTAGGTAGGTAGATTGATAGATACAGATAGGTAGGTAGGTAGATTGATAGATACAGATAGGTAGGTAGGTAGGTAGGTAGATAGATCAAGATAGGTAGGAAGGTAGATTGATAGATACAGATAGGTAGGTAGGTAGATAGATAGATACAGATAGGTAGGTAGATAGATAGATAGATAGAGATAGGTAGGTAGGTAGATAGATAAATACAGATAGGTAGGTAGGTAGATAGATAGAGATAGGTAGGTATGTAGATAGATAGATAGAGATAGGTAGGTAGGTAGGTAGGTAGATAGATAGAGATAGGTAGGTAGGTCGATAGATAGATACAGATAGGTAGGTAGGTAGATTGATAGATACAGATAGGTAGGTAGGTAGATAGATACAGATAGCTAGGTAGGTAGATAGATAGATAGAGATAGGTAGGTAGGTAGATAGATAAATACAGATAGGTAGGTAGGTAGGTAGGTAGATAGAGATAGGTAGGTAGGTAGATAGATAGATAGATAGATAGATAGATAGATAGATAGATAGAGATAGGTAGGTAGGTAGATTGATAGATACAGATAGGTAGGTAGGTAGATTGATAGATACAGATAGGTAGGTAGGTAGGTAGGTAGATAGATAAAGATAGGTAGGTAGGTAGATTGATAGATACAGATAGGTAGGTAGGTAGATAGATAGATACAGATAGGTAGGTAGATAGATAGATAGATAGAGATAGGTAGGTAGGTAGATAGATAAATACAGATAGGTAGGTAGGTAGATAGATAGAGATAGGTAGGTATGTAGATAGATAGATAGAGATAGGTAGGTAGGTAGGTAGATAGATAGAGATAGGTAGGTAGGTCGATAGATAGATACAGATAGGTAGGTAGGTAGATTGATAGATACAGATAGGTAGGTAGGTAGATAGATACAGATAGCTAGGTAGGTAGATAGATAGATAGAGATAGGTAGGTAGGTAGATAGATAAATACAGATAGGTAGGTAGGTAGGTAGATAGAGATAGGTAGGTAGGTAGATAGATAGATAGATAGATAGATAGATAGATAGATAGATAGATAGATAGATAGATAGATAGATAGAGATAGGTAGGTAGGTAGATTGATAGATACAGATAGGTAGGTAGGTAGATAGATAGATACAGATAGGTAGGTAGGTAGATAGATAAATACAGATATGTAGGTAGGTAGATAGATAGATAGAGATAGGTAGGTAGGTAGGTAGATTGATAGATACAGATAGGTAGGTAGGTAGATTGATAGATACAGATAGGTAGGTAGGTAGATTGATAGATACAGATAGGTAGGTAGGTAGGTAGATAGATACAGATAGGTAGGTAGGTAGATTGATAGATACAGATAGGTAGGTAGGTAGATAGATAGATACAGATAGGTAGGTAGATAGATAGATAGATAGATAGAGATAGGTAGGTAGGTAGATAGATAAATACAGATAGGTAGGTAGGTAGATAGATAGAGATAGGTAGGTATGTAGATAGATAGATAGAGATAGGTAGGTAGGTATGTAGATAGATAGAGATAGGTAGGTAGGTAGATTGATAGATACAGATAGGTAGGTATGTAGATAGATAGATACAGATAGGTAGGTAGGTAGATAGATAGATAGAGATAGATAGCTTGGTAGATTGATAGAGACAGATAGGTAGGTAGGTAGATAGATAGATAGAGATAGGTAGGTAGGTAGATAGATAAATACAGATAGGTAGGTAGGTAGATAGATAGAGATAGGTAGGTAGGTAGATAGATAGATAGAGATAGGTAGGTAGGTAGATTGATAGATACAGATAGGTAGGTAGGTAGATAGATAGATACAGATAGGTAGGTAGGTAGATAGATAAATACAGATAGGTAGGTAGGTAGATAAATAGATAGAGATAGGTAGGTAGGTAAATTGATAGATACAGATAGGTAGGTAGGTAGATAGATACAGATAGGTAGGTAGGTAGATAGATAGATAGAGATAGGTAGGTAGGTAGATAGATACAGATAGGTAGGTAGGTAGATAGATAGATAGAGATAGGTAGGTAGGTAGATAGATAAATACAGATAGGTAGGTAGGTAGGTAGGTAGATAGAGATAGGTAGGTAGGTAGATAGATAGATAGATAGATAGAGATAGGTAGGTAGGTAGATTGATAGATACAGATAGGTAGGTAGGTAGATAGATAGATACAGATAGGTAGGTAGGTAGATAGATAAATACAGATAGGTAGGTAGGTAGATAGATAGATAGAGATAGGTAGGTAGGTAGATTGATAGATACAGATAGGTAGGTAGGTAGATTGATAGATACAGATAGGTAGGTAGGTAGGTAGGTAGATAGATAAAGATAGGTAGGTAGGTAGGTAGATTGATAGATACAGATAGGTAGGTAGGTAGATAGATAGATACAGATAGGTAGGTAGATAGATAGATAGATAGAGATAGGTAGGTAGGTAGATAGATAAATACAGATAGGTAGGTAGGTAGATAGATAGAGATAGGTAGGTATGTAGATAGATAGATAGAGATAGGTAGGTAGGTAGGTAGATAGATAGAGATAGGTAGGTAGGTCGATAGATAGATACAGATAGGTAGGTAGGTAGATTGATAGATACAGATAGGTAGGTAGGTAGATAGATACAGATAGCTAGGTAGGTAGATAGATAGATAGAGATAGGTAGGTAGGTAGATTGATAGATACAGATAGGTAGGTTGGTAGGTAGGTAGATAGAGATAGGTAGGTAGGTAGGTAGATAGATAGATAGATAGATAGAGATAGGTAGGTAGGTAGATTGATAGATACAGATACGTAGGTAGGTAGATAGATAGATACAGATAGGTAGGTAGGTAGATAGATAAATACAGATATGTAGGTAGGTAGATAGATAGATAGAGATAGGTAGGTAGGTAGGTAGATTGATAGATACAGATAAGTAGGTAGGTAGATTGATAGATACAGATAGGTAGGTAGGTAGATAGATACAGATAGCTAGGTAGGTAGATAGATAGATAGAGATAGGTAGGTAGGTAGATAGATAAATACAGATAGGTAGGTAGGTAGGTAGATAGAGATAGGTAGGTAGGTAGATAGATAGATAGATAGATAGATAGATAGATAGATAGATAGATAGATAGATAGATAGATAGAGATAGGTAGGTAGGTAGATTGATAGATACAGATAGGTAGGTAGGTAGATTGATAGATACAGATAAGTAGGTAGGTAGATTGATGGATACAGATAGGTAGGTAGGTAGATAGATACAGATAGCTAGGTAGGTAGATAGATAGATAGAGATAGGTAGGTAGGTAGATAGATAAATACAGATAGGTAGGTAGGTAGGTAGATAGAGATAGGTAGGTAGGTAGATAGATAGATAGATAGATAGATAGATAGATAGATAGATAGATAGATAGATAGATAGATAGATAGATAGGTAGGTAGGTAGATTGATAGATACAGATAGGTAGGTAGGTAGATAGATAGATACAGATAGGTAGGTAGGTAGATAGATAAATACAGATATGTAGGTAGGTAGATAGATAGATAGAGATAGGTAGGTAGGTAGGTAGATTGATAGATACAGATAGGTAGGTAGGTAGATTGATAGATACAGATAGGTAGGTAGGTAGATTGATAGATACAGATAGGTAGGTAGGTAGGTAGATAGATACAGATAGGTAGGTAGGTAGATTGATAGATACAGATAGGTAGGTAGGTAGATAGATAGATACAGATAGGTAGGTAGATAGATAGATAGATAGATAGAGATAGGTAGGTAGGTAGATAGATAAATACAGATAGGTAGGTAGGTAGATAGATAGAGATAGGTAGGTATGTAGATAGATAGATAGAGATAGGTAGGTAGGTATGTAGATAGATAGAGATAGGTAGGTAGGTAGATTGATAGATACAGATAGGTAGGTATGTAGATAGATAGATACAGATAGGTAGGTAGGTAGATAGATAGATAGAGATAGATAGCTTGGTAGATTGATAGAGACAGATAGGTAGGTAGGTAGATAGATAGATAGAGATAGGTAGGTAGGTAGATAGATAAATACAGATAGGTAGGTAGGTAGATAGATAGAGATAGGTAGGTAGGTAGATAGATAGATAGAGATAGGTAGGTAGGTAGATTGATAGATACAGATAGGTAGGTAGGTAGATAGATAGATACAGATAGGTAGGTAGGTAGATAGATAAATACAGATAGGTAGGTAGGTAGATAAATAGATAGAGATAGGTAGGTAGGTAAATTGATAGATACAGATAGGTAGGTAGGTAGATAGATACAGATAGGTAGGTAGGTAGATAGATAGATAGAGATAGGTAGGTAGGTAGATAGATACAGATAGGTAGGTAGGTAGATAGATAGATAGAGATAGGTAGGTAGGTAGATAGATAAATACAGATAGGTAGGTAGGTAGGTAGGTAGATAGAGATAGGTAGGTAGGTAGATAGATAGATAGATAGATAGAGATAGGTAGGTAGGTAGATTGATAGATACAGATAGGTAGGTAGGTAGATAGATAGATACAGATAGGTAGGTAGGTAGATAGATAAATACAGATAGGTAGGTAGGTAGATAGATAGATAGAGATAGGTAGGTAGGTAGATTGATAGATACAGATAGGTAGGTAGGTAGATTGATAGATACAGATAGGTAGGTAGGTAGGTAGGTAGATAGATAAAGATAGGTAGGTAGGTAGGTAGATTGATAGATACAGATAGGTAGGTAGGTAGATAGATAGATACAGATAGGTAGGTAGATAGATAGATAGATAGAGATAGGTAGGTAGGTAGATAGATAAATACAGATAGGTAGGTAGGTAGATAGATAGAGATAGGTAGGTATGTAGATAGATAGATAGAGATAGGTAGGTAGGTAGGTAGATAGATAGAGATAGGTAGGTAGGTCGATAGATAGATACAGATAGGTAGGTAGGTAGATTGATAGATACAGATAGGTAGGTAGGTAGATAGATACAGATAGCTAGGTAGGTAGATAGATAGATAGAGATAGGTAGGTAGGTAGATTGATAGATACAGATAGGTAGGTTGGTAGGTAGGTAGATAGAGATAGGTAGGTAGGTAGGTAGATAGATAGATAGATAGATAGAGATAGGTAGGTAGGTAGATTGATAGATACAGATACGTAGGTAGGTAGATAGATAGATACAGATAGGTAGGTAGGTAGATAGATAAATACAGATATGTAGGTAGGTAGATAGATAGATAGAGATAGGTAGGTAGGTAGGTAGATTGATAGATACAGATAAGTAGGTAGGTAGATTGATAGATACAGATAGGTAGGTAGGTAGGTAGATAGATACAGATAGGTAGGTAGGTAGATTGATAGATACAGATAGGTAGGTAGGTAGATAGATAGATACAGATAGGTAGGTAGATAGATAGATAGATAGAGATAGGTAGGTAGGTAGATAGATAAATACAGATAGGTAGGTAGGTAGATAGATAGAGATAGGTAGTTATGTAGATAGATAGATAGAGATAGGTAGGTAGGTAGGTAGATAGATAGAGATAGGTAGGTAGGCCGATAGATAGATACAGATAGGTAGGTAGGTAGATTGATAGATACAGATAGGTAGGTAGGTAGATAGATACAGATAGCTAGGTAGGTAGATAGATAGATAGAGATAGGTAGGTAGGTAGATTGATAGATACAGATAGGTAGGTAGGTAGATAGATAGATACAGATAGGTAGGTAGGTAGATAGATAGATAGAGATAGAAAGGTTGGTAGATTGATAGAGACAGATAGGTAGGTAGGTAGATAGATAGATAGAGATAGGTAGGTAGGTAGATTGATAGATACAGATAGGTAGGTAGGTAGATAGATAGATAGAGATAGGTAGGTAGGTAGGTAGATAGATAGAGATAGGTAGGTAGGTAGGTAGATAGATAGATAGAGATAGGTAGGTAGGTAGATAGATAGATACAGATAGGTAGGTAGGTAGATAGATAAATACAGATAGGTAGGTAGTTAGATAGATAGATAGAGATAGGTAGGTAGGTAGATAGATAAATACAGATAGGTAGGTAGGTAGGTAGGTAGATAGAGATAGGTAGGTAGGTAGATAGATAGATAGATAGATAGATAGATAGAGATAGGTAGGTAGGTAGATTGATAGATACAGATAGGTAGGTAGGTAGATAGATAGATACAGATAGGTAGGTAGGTAGATAGATAAATACAGATAGGTAGGTAGGTAGATAGATAGATAGAGATAGGTAGGTAGGTAGATTGATAGATACAGATAGGTAGGTAGGTAGATTGATAGATACAGATAGGTAGGTAGGTAGGTAGGTAGATAGATAAAGATAGGTAGGTAGGTAGGTAGATTGATAGATACAGATAGGTAGGTAGGTAGATAGATAGATACAGATAGGTAGGTAGATAGATAGATAGATAGAGATAGGTAGGTAGGTAGATAGATAAATACAGATAGGTAGGTAGGTAGATAGATAGAGATAGGTAGGTATGTAGATAGATAGATAGAGATAGGTAGGTAGGTAGGTAGATAGATAGAGATAGGTAGGTAGGTCGATAGATAGATACAGATAGGTAGGTAGGTAGATTGATAGATACAGATAGGTAGGTAGGTAGATAGATACAGATAGCTAGGTAGGTAGATAGATAGATAGAGATAGGTAGGTAGGTAGATTGATAGATACAGATAGGTAGGTTGGTAGGTAGGTAGATAGAGATAGGTAGGTAGGTAGATAGATAGATAGATAGATAGATAGATAGATAGATAGATAGAGATAGGTAGGTAGGTAGATTGATAGATACAGATACGTAGGTAGGTAGATAGATAGATACAGATAGGTAGGTAGGTAGATAGATAAATACAGATATGTAGGTAGGTAGATAGATAGATAGAGATAGGTAGGTAGGTAGGTAGATTGATAGATACAGATAAGTAGGTAGGTAGATTGATAGATACAGATAGGTAGGTAGGTAGGTAGATAGATACAGATAGGTAGGTAGGTAGATTGATAGATACAGATAGGTAGGTAGGTAGATAGATAGATACAGATAGGTAGGTAGATAGATAGATAGATAGAGATAGGTAGGTAGGTAGATAGATAAATACAGATAGGTAGGTAGGTAGATAGATAGAGATAGGTAGTTATGTAGATAGATAGATAGAGATAGGTAGGTAGGTAGGTAGATAGATAGAGATAGGTAGGTAGGCCGATAGATAGATACAGATAGGTAGGTAGGTAGATTGATAGATACAGATAGGTAGGTAGGTAGATAGATACAGATAGCTAGGTAGGTAGATAGATAGATAGAGATAGGTAGGTAGGTAGATTGATAGATACAGATAGGTAGGTAGGTAGATAGATAGATACAGATAGGTAGGTAGGTAGATAGATAGATAGAGATAGAAAGGTTGGTAGATTGATAGAGACAGATAGGTAGGTAGGTAGATAGATAGATAGAGATAGGTAGGTAGGTAGATTGATAGATACAGATAGGTAGGTAGGTAGATAGATAGATAGAGATAGGTAGGTAGGTAGGTAGATAGATAGAGATAGGTAGGTAGGTAGGTAGATAGATAGATAGAGATAGGTAGGTAGGTAGATAGATAGATACAGATAGGTAGGTAGGTAGATAGATAAATACAGATAGGTAGGTAGTTAGATAGATAGATAGAGATAGGTAGGTAGGTAGATTGATAGATACAGATAGGTAGGTAGGTAGATTGATAGATACAGATAGGTAGGTAGGTAGATAGATAGATACAGATAGGTAGGTAGGTAGGTAGATAGATAGATAGAGATAGATAGGTAGGTAGATTGATAGAGACAGATAGGTAGGTAGGTATGTAGATAGATAGAGATAGGTAGGTAGGTATATTGATAGATACAGATAGGTAGGTAGGTAGATAGATAGATAGAGATAGGTAGGTAGGTAGGTAGATAGATAGATAGAGATAGGTAGGTAGGTAGATAGATAGATAGAGATAGGTAGGTAGGTAGGTAGGTAGATAGATAGAGATAGGAAGGTAGGTAGATAGATAGATACAGATATGTAGGTAGGTAGATAGATAGAGATAGGTAGGTAGGTAGGTAGATAGAGATAGGTAGGTAGGTCGATAGATAGATACAGATAGGTAGGTAGGTAGATTGATAGATACAGATAGGTAGGTAGGTAGATAGATAAATACAGATAGGTAGGTAGATAGATAGATAGAGATAGGTAGGTATGTAGATTGATAGATAAAGATAGGTAGGTAGGTAGATTGATAGATACAGATAGGTAGGTAGGTAGATTGATAGATACAGATAGGTAGGTAGGTAGATAGACAGATACAGATAGGTAGGTAGGTAGATAGATAGATAGAGATAGGTAGGTAGGTAGATAGATAAATACAGATAGGTAGGTAGGTAGGTAGATAGATAGAGATAGGTAGGTAGGTAGATAGATAGATAGATAGATAGATAGATAGATAGATAGAGATAGGTAGGTAGGTAGATTGATAGATACAGATAGGTAGGTAGGTAGATAGATAGATAGAGATAGGTAGGTAGGTAGATTGATAAATACAGATAGGTAGGTAGGTAGATAGATAGAGATAGGTAGGTATGTAGATTGATAGATACAGATAGGTAGGTAGGTAGATTGATAGATACAGATAGGTAGGTAGGTAGATAGATAGATAGAGAAAGGTAGGTAGGTAGATAGATAAATACAGATAGGTAGGTAGGTAGATTGATAGATACAGATAGGTAGGTATGTAGATAGATAGATACAGATAGGTAGGTAGGTAGATAGATAGATAGAGATAGGTAGGTAGGTACATAGATAAATACAGATAGGTAGGTAGGTAGATAGATAGAGATAGGTAGGTAGGTAGATAGATAGATAGAGATAGGTAGGTAGGTAGATTGATAGATACAGATAGGTAGGTAGGTAGATAGATAGATAGAGATAGGTAGGTAGGTAGGTAGATAGATAGAGATAGGTAGGTAGGTAGGTAGATAGATAGATAGAGATAGGTAGGTAGGTAGATAGATAGATACAGATAGGTAGGTAGGTAGATAGATAAATACAGATAGGTAGGTAGTTAGATAGATAGATAGAGATAGGTAGGTAGGTAGATTGATAGATACAGATAGGTAGGTAGGTAGATTGATAGATACAGATAGGTAGGTAGGTAGATAGATAGATACAGATAGGTAGGTAGGTAGATTGATAGATACAGATAGGTAGGTAGGTAGATAGATAGATACAGATAGGTAGGTAGGTAGGTAGATAGATAGATAGAGATAGATAGGTAGGTAGATTGATAGAGACAGATAGGTAGGTAGGTATGTAGATAGATAGAGATAGGTAGGTAGGTAGATTGATAGATACAGATAGGTAGGTAGGTAGATAGATAGATAGAGATAGGTAGGTAGGTAGGTAGATAGATAGATAGAGATAGGTAGGTAGGTAGATAGATAGATAGAGATAGGTAGGTAGGTAGATAGATAGATAGAGATAGGTAGGTAGGTAGATAGATAAATACAGATAGGTAGGTAGGTAGATAGATAGAGATAGGTAGGTAGGTAGATAGATAGATAGAGATAGGTAGGTAGGTAGATTGATAGATACAGATAGGTAGGTAGGTAGATAGATAGATACAGATAGGTAGGTAGGTAGATAGATAAATACAGATAGGTAGGTAGGTAGATAGATAGATAGAGATAGGTAGGTAGGTAAATTGATAGATACAGATAGGTAGGTAGGTAGATAGATACAGATAGGTAGGTAGGTAGATAGATAGATAGAGATAGGTAGGTAGGTAGGTAGATAGATAAATACAGATAGGTAGGTAGGTAGGTAGGTAGATAGAGATAGGTAGGTAGGTAGATAGATAGATAGATAGATAGATAGATAGATACAGATAGGTAGGTAGGTAGATAGATAGATAGAGATAGGTAGGTAGGTAGATAGATAAATACAGATAGGTAGGTAGGTAGATAGATAGAGATAGGTAGGTAGGTAGATAGATAGATAGAGATAGATAGGTAGGTAGATAGATAAATACAGATAGGTAGGTAGGTAGGTAGGTAGGTAGATAGATAGAGATAGGTAGGTAGGTAGATAGATAGATAGAGATAGGTAGGTAGGTAGATTGATAGATACAGATAGGTAGGTAGGTAGATAGATAGATACATATAGGTAGGTAGGAAGATAGATAGATAGAGATAGGTAGGTAGGTAGATATATAGATACAGATAGGTAGGTAGGTAGGTAGATAGAGATAGGTAGGTAGGTAGATAGATAGATAGAGATAGGTAGGTAGGTAGATTGATAGATACAGATAGGTAGGTAGGTAGATAGATAGATAGAGATAGGTAGGTAGGTAGATAGATAAATACAGATAGGTAGGTAGGTAGGTAGATAGATAGAGATAGGTAGGTAGGTAGATAGATAGATAGAGATAGGTAGGTAGGTAGATTGATAGATACAGATAGGTAGGTAGGTAGATAGATAGATACAGATAGGTAGGTAGGTAGATAGATAAATACAGATAGGTAGGTAGGTAGATAGATAGATAGATATAGGTAGGTATGTAGATTGATAGATACAGATAGGTAGGTAGGTAGATTGATAGATACAGATAGGTAGGTAGGTAGATTGATAGATACAGATAGGTAGGTAGGTAGATAGACAGATACAGATAGGTAGGTAGGTAGGTAGATAGATAGAGATAGGTAGGTAGGTAGGTAGATAGATAGAGATAGGTAGGTAGATAGATAGAGATAGGTAGGTAGGTAGGTAGATTGATAGACACAGATAGGTAGGTAGGTAGATAGATAGATACAGATAGGTAGGTAGGTAGATAGATAAATACAGATAGGTAGGTAGGTAGATAGATAGATAGAGATAGGTAGGTATGTAGATTGATAGATACATATAGGTAGGTAGGTAGATTGATAGATACAGATAGGTAGGTAGGTAGATAGATAGATACAGATAGGTAGGTAGATAGATAAATACAGATAGGTAGGTAGGTAGATAGATAGATAGAGATAGGTAGGTATGTAGATTGATAGATACAGATAGGTAGGTAGGTAGATTGATAGATACAGATAGGTAGGTAGGTAGATAGATAGATACATATAGGTAGGTAGGAAGATAGATAGATAGAGATAGGTAGGTAGGTAGATATATAGATACAGATAGGTAGGTAGGTAGGTAGATAGAGATAGGTAGGTAGGTAGATTGATAGATACAGATAGGTAGGTAGGTAGATAGATAAATACAGATAGGTAGGTAGGTAGATAGATAGATAGAGATAGGTAGGTATGTAGATTGATAGATACAGATAGGTAGGTAGGTAGATTGATAGATACAGATAGGTAGATAGGTAGATAGATAGATACAGATAGGTAGGTAGGAAGATAGATAGATAGAGATAGGTAGGTAGGTAGATAGACAGATACAGATAGGTAGGTAGGTAGGCAGATAGTGATAGGTAGGTAGGTAGATAGATAGATAGAGATAGGTAGGTAGGAAGATTGATAGATACAGATAGGTAGGTAGGTAGGTAGATAGATAGATAGAGATAGGTAGGTAGGTAGATAGATAAATACAGATAGGTAGGTAGATAGATAGATAGAGATAGGTAGGTAGGTAGATTGATAGATACAGATATTTAGGTAGGTAGATTGGTAGATACAGATAGGTAGGTATGTAGGTAGATAGATACAGATAGGTAGGTAGGTAGATTGATAGATACAGATAGGTAGGTAGGTAGATAGATAGATAGAGATAGATAGGTAGGTAGATAGATAGATAGAGATAGGTAGGTAGGTAGATATATAGATACAGATAGATAGGTAGATAGGTAGATAGAGATAGGTAGGTAGGTAGATAGATAGATAGATAGAGATAGGTAGGTAGGTAGATTGATAGATACAGATAGGTAGGTAGGTAGATAGATAGATAGAGATAGGTAGGTAGGTAGATAGATAAATACAGATAGGTAGGTAGGTAGGTAGATAGATAGAGATAGGTAGGTAGGTAGATAGATAGATAGAGATAGGTAGGTAGGTAGATTGATAGATACAGATAGGTAGGTAGGTAGATAGATAGATACAGATAGGTATGTAGGTAGATAGATAAATACAGATAGGTAGGTAGGTAGATAGATAGATAGATATAGGTAGGTATGTAGATTGATAGATACAGATAGGTAGGTAGGTAGATTGATAGATACAGATAGGTAGGTAGGTAGATTGATAGATACAGATAGGTAGGTAGGTAGATAGACAGATACAGATAGGTAGGTAGGTAGATAGATTGATAGAGATAGGTAGGTAGGTAGGTAGGTAGATAGATAGAGATAGGTAGGTAGATAGATAGATAGAGATAGGTAGGTAGGTAGATTGATAGACACAGATAGGTAGGTAGGTAGATAGATAGATACAGATAGGTAGGTAGATAGATAAATACAGATAGGTAGGTAGGTAGATAGATAGATAGAGATAGGTAGGTATGTAGATTGATAGATACAGATAGGTAGGTAGGTAGATTGATAGATACAGATAGGTAGGTAGGTAGATAGATAGATACATATAGGTAGGTAGGAAGATAGATAGATAGAGATAGGTAGGTAGGTAGATATATAGATACAGATAGGTAGGTAGGTAGGTAGATAGAGATAGGTAGGTAGGTAGATAGATAGATAGAGATAGGTAGGTAGGTAGATTGATAGATACAGATAGGTAGGTAGGTAGATAGATAAATACAGATAGGTAGGTAGGTAGATAGATAGATAGAGATAGGTAGGTATGTAGATTGATAGATACAGATAGGTAGGTAGGTAGATTGATAGATACAGATAGGTAGGTAGGTAGATAGATAGATACAGATAGGTAGGTAGGAAGATAGATAGATAGAGATAGGTAGGTAGGTAGATAGACAGATACAGATAGGTAGGTAGGTAGGCAGATAGTGATAGGTAGGTAGGTAGATAGATAGATAGAGATAGGTAGGTAGGAAGATTGATAGATACAGATAGGTAGGTAGGTAGGTAGATAGATAGATAGAGATAGGTAGGTAGGTAGATAGATAAATACAGATAGGTAGGTAGATAGATAGATAGAGATAGGTAGGTAGGTAGATTGATAGATACAGATAGGTAGGTAGGTAGATTGGTAGATACAGATAGGTAGGTATGTAGGTAGATAGATACAGATAGGTAGGTAGGTAGATTGATAGATACAGATAGGTAGGTAGGTAGATAGATAGATAGAGATAGATAGGTAGGTAGATAGATAAATAGAGATAGGTAGGTAGGTAGGTAGGTAGGTAGATAGATAGAGATAGGTAGGTAGGTAGATAGATAGATAGAGATAGGTAGGTAGGTAGATTGATAGATACAGATAGGTAGGTAGGTAGATAGATAGATACAGATAGGTAGGTAGGTAGATAGATAAATACAGATAGGTAGGTAGGTAGATAGATAGATAGAGAGAGGTAGGTATGTAGATTGATAGATACAGATAGGTAGGTATGTAGATTGATAGATACAGATAGGTAGGTAGGTAGATAGATAGATACATATAGGTAGGTAGGAAGATAGATAGATAGAGATAGGTAGGTAGGTAGATATATAGATACAGATAGGTAGGTAGGTAGGTAGATAGAGATAGGTAGGTAGGTAGATAGATAGATAGAGATAGGTAGGTAGGTAGATTGATAGATACAGATAGGTAGGTAGGTAGATAGATAGATACAGATAGGTAGGTAGGAAGATAGATAGATAGAGATAGGTAGGTAGGTAGATAGACAGATACAGATAGGTAGGTAGGTAGGCAGATAGTGATAGGTAGGTAGGTAGATAGATAGATAGAGATAGGTAGGTAGGAAGATTGATAGATACAGATAGGTAGGTAGGTAGGTAGATAGATAGATAGAGATAGGTAGGTAGGTAGATAGATAAATACAGATAGGTAGGTAGATAGATAGATAGAGATAGGTAGGTAGGTAGATTGATAGATACAGATAGGTAGGTAGGTAGATTGGTAGATACAGATAGGTAGGTATGTAGGTAGATAGATACAGATAGGTAGGTAGGTAGATTGATAGATACAGATAGGTAGGTAGGTAGATAGATAGATAGAGATAGATAGGTAGGTAGATAGATAGATAGAGATAGGTAGGTAGGTAGATATATAGATACAGATAGATAGGTAGATAGGTAGATAGAGATAGGTAGGTAGGTAGATAGATAGATAGAGATAGGTAGGTAGGTAGATTGATAGATACAGATAGGTAGGTAGGTAGATAGATAGATAGAGATAGGTAGGTAGGTAGATAGATAAATACAGATAGGTAGGTAGGTAGGTAGATAGATAGAGATAGGTAGGTAGGTAGATAGATAGATAGAGATAGGTAGGTAGGTAGATTGATAGATACATATAGGTAGGTAGGTAGATTGATAGATACAGATAGGTAGGTAGGTAGATAGATAGATACAGATAGGTAGGTAGATAGATAAATACAGATAGGTAGGTAGGTAGATAGATAGATAGAGATAGGTAGGTAGGTAGATTGATAGATACAGATAGGTAGGTAGGTAGATAGATAGATACAGATAGGTATGTAGGTAGATAGATAAATACAGATAGGTAGGTAGGTAGATAGATAGATAGATATAGGTAGGTATGTAGATTGATAGATACAGATAGGTAGGTAGGTAGATTGATAGATACAGATAGGTAGGTAGGTAGATTGATAGATACAGATAGGTAGGTAGGTAGATAGACACATACAGATAGGTAGGTAGGTAGATAGATTGATAGAGATAGGTAGGTAGGTAGGTAGGTAGATAGATAGAGATAGGTAGGTAGATAGATAGATAGAGATAGTTAGGTAGGTAGATTGATAGACACAGATAGGTAGGTAGGTAGATAGATAGATACAGATAGGTAGGTAGATAGATAAATACAGATAGGTAGGTAGGTAGATAGATAGATAGAGATAGGTAGGTATGTAGATTGATAGATACAGATAGGTAGGTAGGTAGATTGATAGATACAGATAGGTAGGTAGGTAGATAGATAGATAGAGAGAGGTAGGTATGTAGATTGATAGATACAGATAGGTAGGTAGGTAGATATATAGATACAGATAGGTAGGTAGGTAGGTAGATAGAGATAGGTAGGTAGGTAGATAGATAGATAGAGATAGGTAGGTAGGTAGATTGATAGATACAGATAGGTAGGTAGGTAGATAGATAGATAGAGATAGGTAGGTAGGTAGATAGATAAATACAGATAGGTAGGTAGGTAGGTAGATAGATAGAGATAGGTAGGTAGGTCGATAGATAGATAGAGATAGGTAGGTAGGTAGATTGATAGATACAGATAGGTAGGTAGGTAGATAGATAGATACAGATAGGTAGGTAGGTAGATAGATAAATACAGATAGGTAGGTAGGTAGATAGATAGATAGATATAGGTAGGTATGTAGATTGATAGATACAGATAGGTAGGTAGGTAGATTGATAGATACAGATAGGTAGGTAGGTAGATTGATAGATACAGATAGGTAGATAGACAGATACAGATAGGTAGGTAGGTAGGTAGATAGATAGAGATAGGTAGGTAGGTAGGTAGATAGATAGAGATAGGTAGGTAGATAGATAGATAGAGATAGGTAGGTAGGTAGGTAGATTGATAGACACAGATAGGTAGGTAGGTAGATAGATAGATACAGATAGGTAGGTAGGTAGATAGATAAATACAGATAGGTAGGTAGGTAGATAGATAGATAGAGATAGGTAGGTATGTAGATTGATAGATACATATAGGTAGGTAGGTAGATTGATAGATACAGATAGGTAGGTAGGTAGATAGATAGATACAGATAGGTAGGTAGATAGATAAATACAGATAGGTAGGTAGGTAGATAGATAGATAGAGATAGGTAGGTAGGTAGGTAGGTAGATAGATAGAGATAGGTAGGTAGATAGATAGATAGAGATAGTTAGGTAGGTAGATTGATAGACACAGATAGGTAGGTAGGTAGATAGATAGATACAGATAGGTAGGTAGATAGATAAATACAGATAGGTAGGTAGGTAGATAGATAGATAGAGATAGGTAGGTATGTAGATTGATAGATACAGATAGGTAGGTAGGTAGATTGATAGATACAGATAGGTAGGTAGGTAGATAGATAGATAGAGAGAGGTAGGTATGTAGATTGATAGATACAGATAGGTAGGTAGGTAGATATATAGATACAGATAGGTAGGTAGGTAGGTAGATAGAGATAGGTAGGTAGGTAGATAGATAGATAGAGATAGGTAGGTAGGTAGATTGATAGATACAGATAGGTAGGTAGGTAGATAGATAGATAGAGATAGGTAGGTAGGTAGATAGATAAATACAGATAGGTAGGTAGGTAGGTAGATAGATAGAGATAGGTAGGTAGGTCGATAGATAGATAGAGATAGGTAGGTAGGTAGATTGATAGATACAGATAGGTAGGTAGGTAGATAGATAGATACAGATAGGTAGGTAGGTAGATAGATAAATACAGATAGGTAGGTAGGTAGATAGATAGATAGATATAGGTAGGTATGTAGATTGATAGATACAGATAGGTAGGTAGGTAGATTGATAGATACAGATAGGTAGGTAGGTAGATTGATAGATACAGATAGGTAGGTAGGTAGATAGACAGATACAGATAGGTAGGTAGGTAGGTAGATAGATAGAGATAGGTAGGTAGGTAGGTAGATAGATAGAGATAGGTAGGTAGATAGATAGATAGAGATAGGTAGGTAGGTAGGTAGATTGATAGACACAGATAGGTAGGTAGGTAGATAGATAGATACAGATAGGTAGGTAGGTAGATAGATAAATACAGATAGGTAGGTAGGTAGATAGATAGATAGAGATAGGTAGGTATGTAGATTGATAGATACATATAGGTAGGTAGGTAGATTGATAGATACAGATAGGTAGGTAGGTAGATAGATAGATACAGATAGGTAGGTAGATAGATAAATACAGATAGGTAGGTAGGTAGATAGATAGATAGAGATAGGTAGGTATGTAGATTGATAGATACAGATAGGTAGGTACGTAGATTGATAGATACAGATAGGTAGGTAGGTAGATAGATAGATACATATAGGTAGGTAGGAAGATAGATAGATAGAGATAGGTAGGTAGGTAGATATATAGATACAGATAGGTAGGTAGGTAGGTAGATAGAGATAGGTAGGTAGGTAGATAGATAGATAGAGATAGGTATGTAGGTAGATTGATAGATACAGATAGGTAGGTAGGTAGATAGATAAATACAGATAGGTAGGTAGGTAGATAGATAGATAGAGATAGGTAGGTATGTAGATTGATAGATACAGATAGGTAGGTAGGTAGATTGATAGATACAGATAGGTAGGTAGGTAGATAGATAGATACAGATAGGTAGGTAGGAAGATAGATAGATAGAGATAGGTAGGTAGGTAGATAGACAGATACAGATAGGTAGGTAGGTAGGCAGATAGTGATAGGTAGGTAGGTAGATAGATAGATAGAGATAGGTAGGTAGGTAGATTGATAGATACAGATAGGTAGGTAGGTAGATAGATAGATACAGATAGGTAGGTAGGTAGATAGATAAATACAGATAGGTAGGTAGGTAGATAGATAGATAGAGAGAGGTAGGTATGTAGATTGATAGATACAGATAGGTAGGTATGTAGATTGATAGATACAGATAGGTAGGTAGGTAGATAGATAGATACATATAGGTAGGTAGGAAGATAGATAGATAGAGATAGGTAGGTAGGTAGATATATAGATACAGATAGGTAGGTAGGTAGGTAGATAGAGATAGGTAGGTAGGTAGATAGATAGATAGAGATAGGTAGGTAGGTAGATTGATAGATACAGATAGGTAGGTAGGTAGATAGATAGATAGAGATGGGTAGGTAGGTAGATAGATAAATACAGATAGGTAGGTAGGTAGGTAGATAGATAGAGATAGGTAGGTAGGTAGATAGATAGATAGAGATAGGTAGGTAGGTAGATAGATAGATACAGATAGGTAGGTAGGAAGATAGATAGATAGAGATAGGTAGGTAGGTAGATAGACAGATACAGATAGGTAGGTAGGTAGGCAGATAGTGATAGGTAGGTAGGTAGATAGATAGATAGAGATAGGTAGGTAGGAAGATTGATAGATACAGATAGGTAGGTAGGTAGGTAGATAGATAGATAGAGATAGGTAGGTAGGTAGATAGATAAATACAGATAGGTAGGTAGATAGATAGATAGAGATAGGTAGGTAGGTAGATTGATAGATACAGATAGGTAGGTAGGTAGATTGGTAGATACAGATAGGTAGGTATGTAGGTAGATAGATACAGATAGGTAGGTAGGTAGATTGATAGATACAGATAGGTAGGTAGGTAGATAGATAGATAGAGATAGATAGGTAGGTAGATAGATAAATACAGATAGGTAGGTAGGTAGGTAGGTAGATAGATAGAGATAGGTAGGTAGGTAGATAGATAGATAGAGATAGGTAGGTAGGTAGATTGATAGATACAGATAGGTAGGTAGGTAGATAGATAGATACAGATAGGTAGGTAGGTAGATAGATAAATACAGATAGGTAGGTAGGTAGATAGATAGATAGAGAGAGGTAGGTATGTAGATTGATAGATACAGATAGGTAGGTATGTAGATTGATAGATACAGATAGGTAGGTAGGTAGATAGATAGATACATATAGGTAGGTAGGAAGATAGATAGATAGAGATAGGTAGGTAGGTAGATATATAGATACAGATAGGTAGGTAGGTAGGTAGATAGAGATAGGTAGGTAGGTAGATAGATAGATAGAGATAGGTAGGTAGGTAGATTGATAGATACAGATAGGTAGGTAGGTAGATAGATAGATAGAGATAGGTAGGTAGGTAGATAGATAAATACAGATAGGTAGGTAGGTAGGTAGATAGATAGAGATAGGTAGGTAGGTAGATTGATAGATACAGATAGGTAGGTAGGTAGATTGGTAGATACAGATAGGTAGGTATGTAGGTAGATAGATACAGATAGGTAGGTAGGTAGATTGATAGATACAGATAGGTAGGTAGGTAGATAGATAGATAGAGATAGATAGGTAGGTAGATAGATAAATACAGATAGGTAGGTAGGTAGGTAGGTAGATAGATAGAGATAGGTAGGTAGGTAGATAGATAGATAGAGATAGGTAGGTAGGTAGATTGATAGATACAGATAGGTAGGTAGGTAGATAGATAGATACAGATAGGTAGGTAGGTAGATAGATAAATACAGATAGGTAGGTAGGTAGATAGATAGATAGAGAGAGGTAGGTATGTAGATTGATAGATACAGATAGGTAGGTATGTAGATTGATAGATACAGATAGGTAGGTAGGTAGATAGATAGATACATATAGGTAGGTAGGAAGATAGATAGATAGAGATAGGTAGGTAGGTAGATATATAGATACAGATAGGTAGGTAGGTAGGTAGATAGAGATAGGTAGGTAGGTAGATAGATAGATAGAGATAGGTAGGTAGGTAGATTGATAGATACAGATAGGTAGGTAGGTAGATAGATAGATAGAGATAGGTAGGTAGGTAGATAGATAAATACAGATAGGTAGGTAGGTAGGTAGATAGATAGAGATAGGTAGGTAGGTAGATAGATAGATAGAGATAGGTAGGTAGGTAGATAGATAGATACAGATAGGTAGGTAGGTAGATAGATAAATACAGATAGGTAGGTAGGTAGATAGATAGATAGATATAGGTAGGTATGTAGATTGATAGATACAGATAGGTAGGTAGGTAGGTAGATTGATAAATACAGATAGGTAGGTAGGTAGATTGATAGATACAGATAGGTAGGTAGGTAGATAGACAGATACAGATAGGTAGGTAGGTAGGTAGATAGATAGAGATAGGTAGGTAGGTAGATAGACAGATACAGATAGGTAGGTAGGTAGGCAGATAGTGATAGGTAGGTAGGTAGATAGATAGATAGAGATAGGTAGGTAGGAAGATTGATAGATACAGATAGGTAGGTAGGTAGGTAGATAGATAGATAGAGATAGGTAGGTAGGTAGATAGATAAATACAGATAGGTAGGTAGATAGATAGATAGAGATAGGTAGGTAGGTAGATTGATAGATACAGATAGGTAGGTAGGTAGATTGGTAGATACAGATAGGTAGGTATGTAGGTAGATACAGATAGGTAGGTAGGTAGATTGATAGATACAGATAGGTAGGTAGGTAGATAGATAGATAGAGATAGATAGGTAGGTAGATAGATAAATACAGATAGGTAGGTAGGTAGGTAGGTAGATAGATAGAGATAGGTAGGTAGGTAGATAGATAGATAGAGATAGGTAGGTAGGTAGATTGATAGAAACAGATAGGTAGGTAGGTAGATAGATAGATACAGATAGGTAGGTAGGTAGATAGATAGATAGAGAGAGGTAGGTATGTAGATTGATAGATACAGATAGGTAGGTATGTAGATTGATAGATACAGATAGGTAGGTAGGTAGATAGATAGATACATATAGGTAGGTAGGAAGATAGATAGATAGAGATAGGTAGGTAGGTAGATATATAGATACAGATAGGTAGGTAGGTAGGTAGATAGAGATAGGTAGGTAGGTAGATAGATAGATAGAGATAGGTAGGTAGGTAGATTGATAGATACAGATAGGTAGGTAGGTAGATAGATAGATAGAGATAGGTAGGTAGGTAGATAGATAAATACAGATAGGTAGGTAGGTAGATAGATAGATAGAGATAGGTAGGTAGGTAGGTAGATAGATAGAGATAGGTAGGTAGGTAGGTAGATAGATAGAGATAGGTAGGTAGGTAGATTGATAGATACAGATAGGTAGGTAGGTAGATAGATAGATACAGATAGGTAGGTAGGTAGATAGATAAATACAGATAGGTAGGTAGGTAGGTAGGTAGGTAGATAGAGATAGGTAGGTATGTAGATTGATAGATACAGATAGGTAGGTAGGTAGATTGATAGATACAGATAGGTAGGTAGGTAGATAGATAGATACAGATAGGTAGGTAGGAAGATAGATAGATAGAGATAGGTTGGTAGGTAGATAGATAGATACAGATAGGTAGGTAGGTAGATAGATAAATACAGATAGGTAGGTAGGTAGATAGATAGATAGAGATAGGTAGGTAGGTAGGTAGATAGATAGAGATAGGTAGGTAGGTAGGTAGATAGATAGAGATAGGTAGGTAGGTAGATTGATAGATACAGATAGGTAGGTAGGTAGATTGATAGATACAGATAGGTAGGTAGGTAGATAGATAAATACAGATAGGTAGGTAGGTAGGTAGGTAGGTAGATAGAGATATGTAGGTATGTAGATTGATAGATACAGATAGGTAGGTAGGTAGATTGATAGATACAGATAGGTAGGTAGGTAGGTAGATAGATAGATAGAGATAGGTAGGTAGGTAGATAGATAAATACAGATAGGTAGGTAGATAGATAGATAGAGATAGGTAGGTAGGTAGATTGATAGATACAGATAGGTAGGTAGGTAGATTGGTAGATACAGATAGGTAGGTATGTAGGTAGATAGATACAGATAGGTAGGTAGGTAGATTGATAGATACAGATAGGTAGGTAGGTAGATAGATAGATAGAGATAGATAGGTAGGTAGATAGATAAATACAGATAGGTAGGTAGGTAGGTAGGTAGATAGATAGAGATAGGTAGGTAGGTAGATAGATAGATAGAGATAGGTAGGTAGGTAGATTGATAGATACAGATAGGTAGGTAGGTAGATAGATAGATACAGATAGGTAGGTAGGTAGATAGATAAATACAGATAGGTAGGTAGGTAGATAGATAGATAGAGAGAGGTAGGTATGTAGATTGATAGATACAGATAGGTAGGTATGTAGATTGATAGATACAGATAGGTAGGTAGGTAGATAGATAGATACATATAGGTAGGTAGGAAGATAGATAGATAGAGATAGGTAGGTAGGTAGATATATAGATACAGATAGGTAGGTAGGTAGGTAGATAGAGATAGGTAGGTAGGTAGATAGATAGATAGAGATAGGTAGGTAGGTAGATTGATAGATACAGATAGGTAGGTAGGTAGATAGATAGATAGAGATAGGTAGGTAGGTAGATAGATAAATACAGATAGGTAGGTAGGTAGGTAGATAGATAGAGATAGGTAGGTAGGTAGATTGATAGATACAGATAGGTAGGTAGGTAGATTGGTAGATACAGATAGGTAGGTATGTAGGTAGATAGATACAGATAGGTAGGTAGGTAGATTGATAGATACAGATAGGTAGGTAGGTAGATAGATAGATAGAGATAGATAGGTAGGTAGATAGATAAATACAGATAGGTAGGTAGGTAGGTAGGTAGATAGATAGAGATAGGTAGGTAGGTAGATAGATAGATAGAGATAGGTAGGTAGGTAGATTGATAGATACAGATAGGTAGGTAGGTAGATAGATAGATACAGATAGGTAGGTAGGTAGATAGATAAATACAGATAGGTAGGTAGGTAGATAGATAGATAGAGAGAGGTAGGTATGTAGATTGATAGATACAGATAGGTAGGTATGTAGATTGATAGATACAGATAGGTAGGTAGGTAGATAGATAGATACATATAGGTAGGTAGGAAGATAGATAGATAGAGATAGGTAGGTAGGTAGATATATAGATACAGATAGGTAGGTAGGTAGGTAGATAGAGATAGGTAGGTAGGTAGATAGATAGATAGAGATAGGTAGGTAGGTAGATTGATAGATACAGATAGGTAGGTAGGTAGATAGATAGATAGAGATAGGTAGGTAGGTAGATAGATAAATACAGATAGGTAGGTAGGTAGGTAGATAGATAGAGATAGGTAGGTAGGTAGATAGATAGATAGAGATAGGTAGGTAGGTAGATAGATAGATACAGATAGGTAGGTAGGTAGATAGATAAATACAGATAGGTAGGTAGGTAGATAGATAGATAGATATAGGTAGGTATGTAGATTGATAGATACAGATAGGTAGGTAGGTAGGTAGATTGATAAATACAGATAGGTAGGTAGGTAGATTGATAGATACAGATAGGTAGGTAGGTAGATAGACAGATACAGATAGGTAGGTAGGTAGGTAGATAGATAGAGATAGGTAGGTAGGTAGATAGACAGATACAGATAGGTAGGTAGGTAGGCAGATAGTGATAGGTAGGTAGGTAGATAGATAGATAGAGATAGGTAGGTAGGAAGATTGATAGATACAGATAGGTAGGTAGGTAGGTAGATAGATAGATAGAGATAGGTAGGTAGGTAGATAGATAAATACAGATAGGTAGGTAGATAGATAGATAGAGATAGGTAGGTAGGTAGATTGATAGATACAGATAGGTAGGTAGGTAGATTGGTAGATACAGATAGGTAGGTATGTAGGTAGATACAGATAGGTAGGTAGGTAGATTGATAGATACAGATAGGTAGGTAGGTAGATAGATAGATAGAGATAGATAGGTAGGTAGATAGATAAATACAGATAGGTAGGTAGGTAGGTAGGTAGATAGATAGAGATAGGTAGGTAGGTAGATAGATAGATAGAGATAGGTAGGTAGGTAGATTGATAGAAACAGATAGGTAGGTAGGTAGATAGATAGATACAGATAGGTAGGTAGGTAGATAGATAGATAGAGAGAGGTAGGTATGTAGATTGATAGATACAGATAGGTAGGTATGTAGATTGATAGATACAGATAGGTAGGTAGGTAGATAGATAGATACATATAGGTAGGTAGGAAGATAGATAGATAGAGATAGGTAGGTAGGTAGATATATAGATACAGATAGGTAGGTAGGTAGGTAGATAGAGATAGGTAGGTAGGTAGATAGATAGATAGAGATAGGTAGGTAGGTAGATTGATAGATACAGATAGGTAGGTAGGTAGATAGATAGATAGAGATAGGTAGGTAGGTAGATAGATAAATACAGATAGGTAGGTAGGTAGATAGATAGATAGAGATAGGTAGGTAGGTAGGTAGATAGATAGAGATAGGTAGGTAGGTAGGTAGATAGATAGAGATAGGTAGGTAGGTAGATTGATAGATACAGATAGGTAGGTAGGTAGATAGATAGATACAGATAGGTAGGTAGGTAGATAGATAGATAAGAGAGGGTAGGTATGTAGATTGATAGATACAGATAGGTAGGTATGTAGATTGATAGATACAGATAGGTAGGTAGGTAGATAGATAGATACATATAGGTAGGTAGGAAGATAGATAGATAGAGATAGGTAGGTAGGTAGATATATAGATACAGATAGGTAGGTAGGTAGGTAGATAGAGATAGGTAGGTAGGTAGATAGATAGATAGAGATAGGTAGGTAGGTAGATTGATAGATACAGATAGGTAGGTAGGTAGATAGATAGATAGAGATAGGTAGGTAGGTAGATAGATAAATACAGATAGGTAGGTAGGTAGGTAGATAGATAGAGATAGGTAGGTAGGTAGATAGATAGATAGAGATAGGTAGGTAGGTAGATAGATAGATACAGATAGGTAGGTAGGTAGATAGATAAATACAGATAGGTAGGTAGGTAGATAGATAGATAGATATAGGTAGGTATGTAGATTGATAGATACAGATAGGTAGGTAGGTAGGTAGATTGATAAATACAGATAGGTAGGTAGGTAGATTGATAGATACAGATAGGTAGGTAGGTAGATAGACAGATACAGATAGGTAGGTAGGTAGGTAGATAGATAGAGATAGGTAGGTAGGTAGATAGACAGATACAGATAGGTAGGTAGGTAGGCAGATAGTGATAGGTAGGTAGGTAGATAGATAGATAGAGATAGGTAGGTAGGAAGATTGATAGATACAGATAGGTAGGTAGGTAGGTAGATAGATAGATAGAGATAGGTAGGTAGGTAGATAGATAAATACAGATAGGTAGGTAGATAGATAGATAGAGATAGGTAGGTAGGTAGATTGATAGATACAGATAGGTAGGTAGGTAGATTGGTAGATACAGATAGGTAGGTATGTAGGTAGATACAGATAGGTAGGTAGGTAGATTGATAGATACAGATAGGTAGGTAGGTAGATAGATAGATAGAGATAGATAGGTAGGTAGATAGATAAATACAGATAGGTAGGTAGGTAGGTAGGTAGATAGATAGAGATAGGTAGGTAGGTAGATAGATAGATAGAGATAGGTAGGTAGGTAGATTGATAGAAACAGATAGGTAGGTAGGTAGATAGATAGATACAGATAGGTAGGTAGGTAGATAGATAGATAGAGAGAGGTAGGTATGTAGATTGATAGATACAGATAGGTAGGTATGTAGATTGATAGATACAGATAGGTAGGTAGGTAGATAGATAGATACATATAGGTAGGTAGGAAGATAGATAGATAGAGATAGGTAGGTAGGTAGATATATAGATACAGATAGGTAGGTAGGTAGGTAGATAGAGATAGGTAGGTAGGTAGATAGATAGATAGAGATAGGTAGGTAGGTAGATTGATAGATACAGATAGGTAGGTAGGTAGATAGATAGATAGAGATAGGTAGGTAGGTAGATAGATAAATACAGATAGGTAGGTAGGTAGATAGATAGATAGAGATAGGTAGGTAGGTAGGTAGATAGATAGAGATAGGTAGGTAGGTAGGTAGATAGATAGAGATAGGTAGGTAGGTAGATTGATAGATACAGATAGGTAGGTAGGTAGATAGATAGATACAGATAGGTAGGTAGGTAGATAGATAAATACAGATAGGTAGGTAGGTAGGTAGGTAGGTAGATAGAGATAGGTAGGTATGTAGATTGATAGATACAGATAGGTAGGTAGGTAGATTGATAGATACAGATAGGTAGGTAGGTAGATAGATAGATACAGATAGGTAGGTAGGAAGATAGATAGATAGAGATAGGTTGGTAGGTAGATAGATAGATACAGATAGGTAGGTAGGTAGATAGATAAATACAGATAGGTAGGTAGGTAGATAGATAGATAGAGATAGGTAGGTAGGTAGGTAGATAGATAGAGATAGGTAGGTAGGTAGGTAGATAGATAGAGATAGGTAGGTAGGTAGATTGATAGATACAGATAGGTAGGTAGGTAGATTGATAGATACAGATAGGTAGGTAGGTAGATAGATAAATACAGATAGGTAGGTAGGTAGGTAGGTAGGTAGGTAGATAGAGATATGTAGGTATGTAGATTGATAGATACAGATAGGTAGGTAGGTAGATTGATAGATACAGATAGGTAGGTAGGTAGATAGATAGATACAGATAGGTAGGTAGGAAGATAGATAGATAGAGATAGGTTGGTAGGTAGATAGATAGATACAGATAGGTATGTAGGTAGGTAGATAGAGATAGGTAGGTAGGTAGATAGATAGATAGAGATAGGTAGGTAGGTAGATTGATAGATACAGACAGGTAGGTAGGTAGATAGATAGATACAGATAGGTAGGTAGGTAGATAGATAAATACAGATAGGTAGGTAGGTAGATAGATAGATACAGATAGGTAGGTAGGTAGATTGATAGATACAGATAGGTAGGTAGGTAGATTGATAGATACAGATAGGTAGGTAGGTAGGTAGATAGATACAGATAGGTAGGTAGGTAGATTGATAGATACAGATAGGTAGGTAGGTAGATAGATAGATAGAGATAGGTAGGTAGGTAGATAGATAAATACAGATAGGTAGGTAGGTAGGTAGATAAATAGAGATAGGTAGGTAAGTAGATAGATAGATAGAGATAGGTAGGTAGGTAGATTGATAGATACAGATAGGTATGTAGGTAGATAGATAGATACAGATAGGTAGGTAGGTAGATAGATAAATACAGATAGGTAGGTAGGTAGATAGATAGATAGATATAGGTAGGTATTTAGATTGATAGATACAGATAGGAAGGTAGGTAGATTGATAGATACAGATAGGTAGGTAGGTAGATAGACAGATACAGATAGGTAGGTAGGTAGATTGATAGATACAGATAGGTAGGTAGGTAGATAGATAGATACAGATAGGTAGGTAGGAAGATAGCTAGATAGAGATAGGTAGGTAGGTAGATAGATAGATACAGATAGGTATGTAGGTAGGTAGATAAATACAGATAGGTAGGTAGGTAGATAGATAGATAGATATAGGTAGGTATGTAGATTGATAGATACAGATAGGTAGGTAGGTAGGTAGATTGATAAATACAGATAGGTAGGTAGGTAGATTGATAGATACAGATAGGTAGGTAGGTAGATAGACAGATACAGATAGGTAGGTAGGTAGGTAGATAGATAGAGATAGGTAGGTAGGTAGATAGACAGATACAGATAGGTAGGTAGGTAGGCAGATAGTGATAGGTAGGTAGGTAGATAGATAGATAGAGATAGGTAGGTAGGAAGATTGATAGATACAGATAGGTAGGTAGGTAGGTAGATAGATAGATAGAGATAGGTAGGTAGGTAGATAGATAAATACAGATAGGTAGGTAGATAGATAGATAGAGATAGGTAGGTAGGTAGATTGATAGATACAGATAGGTAGGTAGGTAGATTGGTAGATACAGATAGGTAGGTATGTAGGTAGATAGATACAGATAGGTTGGTAGGTAGATTGATAGATACAGATAGGTAGGTAGGTAGATAGATAGATAGAGATAGATAGGTAGGTAGATAGATAAATACAGATAGGTAGGTAGGTAGGTAGATAGATAGAGATAGGTAGGTATGTAGATAGATAGATAGAGATAGGTAGGTAGGTAGATTGATAGATACAGATAGGTAGGTAGGTAGATAGATAAATACAGATAGGTAGGTAGGTAGATAGATAGATAGATATAGGTAGGTATTTAGATTGATAGATACAGATAGGTAGGTAGGTAGATTGATAGATACAGATAGGTAGGTAGGTAGATAGACAGATACAGATAGGTAGGTAGGTAGATTGATAGATACAGATAGGTAGGTAGGTAGATAGATAGATACAGATAGGTAGGTAGGAAGATAGCTAGATAGAGATAGGTAGGTAGGTAGATAGATAGATACAGATAGGTATGTAGGTAGGTAGATAAATACAGATAGGTAGGTAGGTAGATAGATAGATAGATATAGGTAGGTATGTAGATTGATAGATACAGATAGGTAGGTAGGTAGGTAGATTGATAAATACAGATAAGTAGGTAGGTAGATTGATAGATACAGATAGGTAGGTAGGTAGATAGACAGATACAGATAGGTAGGTAGGTAGGTAGATAGATAGAGATAGGTAGGTAGGTAGATAGACAGATACAGATAGGTAGGTAGGTAGGCAGATAGTGATAGGTAGGTAGGTAGATAGATAGATAGAGATAGGTAGGTAGGAAGATTGATAGATACACATAGGTAGGTAGGTAGGTAGATAGATAGATAGAGATAGGTAGGTAGGTAGATAGATAAATACAGATAGGTAGGTAGATAGATAGATAGAGATAGGTAGGTAGGTAGATTGATAGATACAGATAGGTAGGTAGGTAGATTGGTAGATACAGATAGGTAGGTATGTAGGTAGATAGATACAGATAGGTAGGTAGGTAGATTGATAGATACAGATAGGTAGGTAGGTAGATAGATAGATAGAGATAGATAGGTAGGTAGATAGATAAATACAGATAGGTAGGTAGGTAGGTAGGTAGATAGATAGAGATAGGTAGGTAGGTAGATAGATAGATAGAGATAGGTAGGTAGGTAGATTGATAGATACAGATAGGTAGGTAGGTAGATAGATAGATACAGATAGGTAGGTAGGTAGATAGATAAATACAGATAGGTAGGTAGGTAGATAGATAGATAGAGAGAGGTAGGTATGTAGATTGATAGATACAGATAGGTAGGTATGTAGATTGATAGATACAGATAGGTGGGTAGGTAGATAGATAGATACATATAGGTAGGTAGGAAGATAGATAGATAGAGATAGGTAGGTAGGTAGATATATAGATACAGATAGGTAGGTAGGTAGGTAGATAGAGATAGGTAGGTAGGTAGATAGATAGATAGAGATAGGTAGGTAGGTAGATTAATAGATACAGATAGGTAGGTAGGTAGATAGATAGATAGAGATAGGTAGGTAGGTAGATAGATAAATACAGATAGGTAGGTAGGTAGGTAGATAGATAGAGATAGGTAGGTAGGTAGATAGATAGATAGAGATAGGTAGGTAGGTAGATAGATAGATACAGATAGGTAGGTAGGTAGATAGATAAATACAGATAGGTAGGTAGGTAGATAGATAGATAGATATAGGTAGGTATGTAGATTGATAGATACAGATAGGTAGGTAGGTAGGTAGATTGATAAATACAGATAGGTAGGTAGGTAGATTGATAGATACAGATAGGTAGGTAGGTAGATAGACAGATACAGATAGGTAGGTAGGTAGATAGATAGATAGAGATAGGTAGGTAGGTAGTTAGATAGATAGATAGAGATAGGTAGGTAGGTAGGTAGATAGATAGAGATAGGTAGGTAGGTAGGTAGATAGATAGAGATAGGTAGGTAGGTAGATTGATAGATACAGATAGGTAGGTAGGTAGATAGATAGATACAGATAGGTAGGTAGGTAGATAGATAAATACAGATAGGTAGGTAGGTAGGTAGGTAGGTAGATAGAGATAGGTAGGTATGTAGATTGATAGATACAGATAGGTAGGTAGGTAGATTGATAGATACAGATAGGTAGGTAGGTAGATAGATAGATACAGATAGGTAGGTAGGAAGATAGATAGATAGAGATAGGTTGGTAGGTAGATAGATAGATACAGATAGGTATGTAGGTAGGTAGATAGAGATAGGTAGGTAGGTAGATAGATAGATAGAGATAGGTAGGTAGGTAGATTGATAGATACAGATAGGTAGGTAGGTAGATAGATAGATACAGATAGGTAGGTAGGTAGATAGATAAATACAGATAGGTAGGTAGGTAGATAGATAGATACAGATAGGTAGGTAGGTAGATTGATAGATACAGATAGGTAGGTAGGTAGATTGATAGATACAGATAGGTAGGTAGGTAGGTAGATAGATACAGATAGGTAGGTAGGTAGATTGATAGATACAGATAGGTAGGTAGGTAGATAGATAGATAGAGATAGGTAGGTAGGTAGATAGATAAATACAGATAGGTAGGTAGGTAGGTAGATAAATAGAGATAGGTAGGTAAGTAGATAGATAGATAGAGATAGGTAGGTAGGTAGATTGATAGATACAGATAGGTATGTAGGTAGATAGATAGATACAGATAGGTAGGTAGGTAGATAGATAAATACAGATAGGTAGGTAGGTAGATAGATAGATAGATATAGGTAGGTATTTAGATTGATAGATACAGATAGGTAGGTAGGTAGATTGATAGATACAGATAGGTAGGTAGGTAGATAGACAGATACAGATAGGTAGGTAGGTAGATAGATAAATACAGATAGGTAGGTAGGTAGATAGATAGATAGAGATAGGTAGGTATGTAGACTGATAGATACAGATAGGTAGGTAGGTAGATTGATAGATACAGATAGGTAGGTAGGTAGATAGATAGATACATATAGGTAGGTAGGAAGATAGATAGATAGAGATAGGTAGGTAGGTAGATATATAGATACAGATAGGTAGGTAGGTAGGTAGATAGAGATAGGTAGGTAGGTAGATAGATAGATAGAGATAGGTAGGTAGGTAGATTGATAGATACAGATAGGTAGGTAGGTAGATAGATAGATAGAGATAGGTAGGTATGTAGATTGATAGATACAGATAGGTAGGTAGGTAGATTGATAGATACATATAGGTAGGTAGGAAGATAGATAGATAGAGATAGGTAGGTAGGTAGATATATAGATACAGAGGTAGGTAGGTAGATAGATAGAGATAGGTAGGTAGGTAGGTAGATAGATAGAGATAGGTAGGTAGGTAGATTGATAGATACAGATAGGTAGGTAGGGAGATAGATAGATAGATAGAGATAGGTAGGTAGGTAGATAGATAAATAGAGATAGGTAGGTAGGTAGGTAGATAGATAGAGATAGGTAGGTAGGTAGATAGATAGATAGAGATAGGTAGGTAGGTAGATTGATAGATACAGATAGGTAGGTAGGTAGATAGATAGATACAGATAGGTAGGTAGGTAGATAGATAAATACAGATAGGTAGGTAGGTAGATAGATAGATAGATATAGGTAGGTATGCAGATTGATAGATACAGATAGGTAGGTAGGTAGATAGATAGATAGAGATAGGTAGGTATGTAGATTGATAGATACAGATAGGTAGGTAGGTAGATTGATAGATACAGAGAGGTAGGTAGGTAGATAGATAGATACAGATAGGTAGGTAGGAAGATAGATAGATAGAGATAGTTAGGTAGGTAGATAGACAGATACAGATAGGTAGGTAGGTAGGCAGATAGTGATAGGTAGGTAGGTAGATAGATAGATAGAGATAGGTAGGTAGGAAGATTGATAGATACAGATAGGTAGGTAGGTAGGTAGATAGATAGATAGAGATAGGTAGGTAGGTAGATAGATAAATACAGATAGGTAGGTAGATAGATAGAGATAGGTAGGTAGGTAGATTGATAGATACAGATAGGTAGGTAGGTAGATTGGTAGATACAGATAGGTAGGTATGTAGGTAGATAGATACAGATAGGTAGGTAGGTAGATTGATAGATACAGATAGGTAGGTAGGTAGATAGATAGATAGAGATAGATAGGTAGGTAGATAGATAAATACAGATAGGTAGGTAGGTAGGTAGGTAGATAGAGATAGGTAGGTAGGTAGATAGATAGATAGAGATAGGTAGGTAGGTAGATTGATAGATACAGATAGGTAGGTAGGTAGATAGATAGATAGAGATAGGTAGGTAGGTAGATAGATAAATACAGATAGGTAGGTAGGTAGGTAGATAGATAGAGATAGGTAGGTAGGTAGATAGATAGATAGAGATAGGTAGGTAGGTAGATTGATAGATACAGATAGGTAGGTAGGTAGATAGATAGATACAGATAGGTAGGTAGGTAGATAGATAAATACAGATAGGTAGGTAGGTAGATAGATAAATACAGATAGGTAGGTAGGTAGATAGATAGATACAGATAGGTAGGTAGGTAGATTGATAGATACAGATAGGTAGGTAGGTAGATTGATAGATACAGATAGGTAGGTAGGTAGGTAGATAGATACAGATAGGTAGGTAGGTAGATTGATAGATACAGATAGGTAGGTAGGTAGATAGATAGATAGAGATAGGTAGGTAGGTAGATAGATAAATACAGATAGGTAGGTAGGTAGGTAGATAAATAGAGATAGGTAGGTAAGTAGATAGATAGATAGAGATAGGTAGGTAGGTAGATTGATAGATACAGATAGGTATGTAGGTAGATAGATAGATACAGATAGGTAGGTAGGTAGATAGATAAATACAGATAGGTAGGTAGGTAGATAGATAGATAGATATAGGTAGGTATTTAGATTGATAGATACAGATAGGTAGGTAGGTAGATTGATAGATACAGATAGGTAGGTAGGTAGATAGACAGATACAGATAGGTAGGTAGGTAGATAGATAAATACAGATAGGTAGGTAGGTAGATAGATAGATAGAGATAGGTAGGTATGTAGACTGATAGATACAGATAGGTAGGTAGGTAGATTGATAGATACAGATAGGTAGGTAGGTAGATAGATAGATACATATAGGTAGGTAGGAAGATAGATAGATAGAGATAGGTAGGTAGGTAGATATATAGATACAGATAGGTAGGTAGGTAGGTAGATAGAGATAGGTAGGTAGGTAGATAGATAGATAGAGATAGGTAGGTAGGTAGATTGATAGATACAGATAGGTAGGTAGGTAGATAGATAGATAGAGATAGGTAGGTATGTAGATTGATAGATACAGATAGGTAGGTAGGTAGATTGATAGATACATATAGGTAGGTAGGAAGATAGATAGATAGAGATAGGTAGGTAGGTAGATATATAGATACAGAGGTAGGTAGGTAGATAGATAGAGATAGGTAGGTAGGTAGGTAGATAGATAGAGATAGGTAGGTAGGTAGATTGATAGATACAGATAGGTAGGTAGGGAGATAGATAGATAGATAGAGATAGGTAGGTAGGTAGATAGATAAATAGAGATAGGTAGGTAGGTAGGTAGATAGATAGAGATAGGTAGGTAGGTAGATAGATAGATAGAGATAGGTAGGTAGGTAGATTGATAGATACAGATAGGTAGGTAGGTAGATAGATAGATACAGATAGGTAGGTAGGTAGATAGATAAATACAGATAGGTAGGTAGGTAGATAGATAGATAGATATAGGTAGGTATGCAGATTGATAGATACAGATAGGTAGGTAGGTAGATAGATAGATAGAGATAGGTAGGTATGTAGATTGATAGATACAGATAGGTAGGTAGGTAGATTGATAGATACAGAGAGGTAGGTAGGTAGATAGATAGATACAGATAGGTAGGTAGGAAGATAGATAGATAGAGATAGTTAGGTAGGTAGATAGACAGATACAGATAGGTAGGTAGGTAGGCAGATAGTGATAGGTAGGTAGGTAGATAGATAGATAGAGATAGGTAGGTAGGAAGATTGATAGATACAGATAGGTAGGTAGGTAGGTAGATAGATAGATAGAGATAGGTAGGTAGGTAGATAGATAAATACAGATAGGTAGGTAGATAGATAGAGATAGGTAGGTAGGTAGATTGATAGATACAGATAGGTAGGTAGGTAGATTGGTAGATACAGATAGGTAGGTATGTAGGTAGATAGATACAGATAGGTAGGTAGGTAGATTGATAGATACAGATAGGTAGGTAGGTAGATAGATAGATAGAGATAGATAGGTAGGTAGATAGATAAATACAGATAGGTAGGTAGGTAGGTAGGTAGATAGAGATAGGTAGGTAGGTAGATAGATAGATAGAGATAGGTAGGTAGGTAGATTGATAGATACAGATAGGTAGGTAGGTAGATAGATAGATAGAGATAGGTAGGTAGGTAGATAGATAAATACAGATAGGTAGGTAGGTAGGTAGATAGATAGAGATAGGTAGGTAGGTAGATAGATAGATAGAGATAGGTAGGTAGGTAGATTGATAGATACAGATAGGTAGGTAGGTAGATAGATAAATACAGATAGGTAGGTAGGTAGATAGATAGATAGATATAGGTAGGTATGTAGATTGATTGATACAGATAGGTAGGTAGGTAGATTGATAGATACAGATAGGTAGGTAGGTAGATAGACAGATACAGATAGGTAGGTAGGTAGGTAGATAGATAGAGATAGGTAGGTAGGTAGGTAGATAGATAGAGATAGGTAGGTAGATAGATAGATAGAGATAGGTAGGTAGGTAGGTAGATTGATAGACACAGATAGGTAGGTAGGTAGATAGATAGATACAGATAGGTAGGTAGGTAGATAGATAAATACAGATAGGTAGGTAGGTAGATAGATAGATAGAGATAGGTAGGTATGTAGATTGATAGATACATATAGGTAGGTAGGTAGATTGATAGATACAGATAGGTAGGTAGGTAGATAGATAAATACAGATAGGTAGGTAGGTAGATAGATAGATAGAGATAGGTAGGTATGTAGATTGATAGATACAGATAGGTAGGTAGGTAGATTGATAGATACAGATAGGTAGGTAGGTAGATAGATAGATACAGATAGGTAGGTAGGAAGATAGATAGATAGAGATAGGTAGGTAGGTAGATAGATAGATACAGATAGGTAGGTAGGTAGGTAGATAGAGATAGGTAGGTAGGTAGATAGATAGATAGAGATAGGTAGGTAGGTAGATTGATAGATACAGATAGGTAGGTAGGTAGATAGATACAGATAGGTAGGTAGGTAGATAGATAAATAAAGATAGGTAGGTAGGTAGATAGATAGATAGATAGATAGAGATAGGTAGGTAGGTAGATTGATAGATGCAGTTAGGTAGGTAGGTAGATTGATAGATAAAGAGAGGTAGGTTGGTAGGTAGATAGATACAGATAGGTAGGTAGGTAGATTGATAGATACAGATAGGTAGGTAGGTAGATAGATAGATAGAGATAGGTAGGTAGGTAGATAGATAAATACAGATAGGTAGGTAGGTAGGTAGATAGATAGAGATAGGTAGGTAGGTAGATAGATAGATAGAGATAGGTAGGTAGGTAGATTGATAGATACAGATAGGTAGGTAGGTAGATAGATAGATACAGATAGGTAGGTAGGTAGATAGATAGATAGATAGATAGATATAGGTAGATATGTAGATTGATAGATACAGATAGGTAGGTAGGTAGATTGATAGATACAGATAGGTAGGTAGGTAGATTGATAGATACAGATAGGTAGGTAGGTAGATAGACAGATACAGATAGGTAGGTAGGTAGATAGATAGATAGAGATAGGTAGGTAGGTAGGTAGATAGAGATAGATAGGTAGGTAGGTAGATAGATACAGATAGGTAGGTAGGTAGATTGATAGATACAGATAGGTAGGTAGGTAGATTGATAGATACAGATAGGTAGGTAGGTAGATAGATAGATACAGATAGGTAGGTAGGAAGATAGATAGATAGAGATAGGTAGGTAGGTAGATAGATAGATACAGATAGGTAGGTAGGTAGGTAGATAGAGATAGGTAGGTAGGTAGATAGATAGATAGAGATAGGTAGGTAGGTAGATTGATAGATACAGATAGGTAGGTAGGTAGATAGATAGATACAGATAGGTAGGTAGGTAGATAGATAAATACAGATAGGTAGGTAGGTAGATAGATAGATACAGATAGGTAGGTAGGAAGATAGATAGATAGAGATAGGTAGGTAGGTAGATAGATAGATACAGATAGGTAGGTAGGTAGATAGATAGAGATAGGTAGGTAGGTAGATAGATAGATAGAGATAGGTAGGTAGGTAGATTGATAGATACAGATAGGTAGGTAGGTAGATAGATAGATACAGATAGGTAGGTAGGTAGATAGATAGTTAGATAGATATAGGTAGATATGTAGATTGATAGATACAGATAGGTAGGTAGGTAGATTGATAGATACAGATAGGTAGGTAGGTAGATTGATAGATACAGATAGGTAGGTAGGTAGATAGACAGATACAGATAGGTAGGTAGGTAGATAGATAGATAGAGATAGGTAGGTAGGTAGGTAGATAGAGATAGATAGGTAGGTAGGTAGATAGATACAGATAGGTAGGTAGGTAGATTGATAGATACAGATAGGTAGGTAGGTAGATTGATAGATACAGATAGGTAGGTAGGTAGATTGATAGATACAGATATGTAGGTATTAGATAGATAGATAGAGATAGGTAGGTATGTAGATTGATAGATACAGATAGGTAGGTAGGTAGATTGATAGATACAGATAGGTAGGTAGGTAGATTGATAGATACAGATAGGTAGGTAGGTAGATAGACAGATACAGATAGGTAGGTAGGTAGATAGATAGATAGAGATAGGTAGGTAGGTAGGTAGATAGAGATAGATAGGTAGGTAGGTAGATAGATACAGATAGGTAGGTAGGTAGATTGATAGATACAGATAGGTAGGTAGGTAGATTGATAGATACAGATAGGTAGGTAGGTAGATAGATAGATAAAGAGAGGTAGGTTGGTAGGTAGATAGATACAGATAGGTAGGTAGGTAGATTGATGATACAGATAGGTAGGTAGGTAGATAGATAGATAGAGATAGGTAGGTAGGTAGATAGATAAATACAGATAGGTAGGTAGGTAGGTAGATAGATAGAGATAGGTAGGTAGGTAGATAGATAGATAGAGATAGGTAGGTAGGTAGATTGATAGATACAGATAGGTAGGTAGGTAGATAGATAGATACAGATAGGTAGGTAGGTAGATAGATAGATAGATAGATATAGGTAGATATGTAGATTGATAGATACAGATAGGTAGGTAGGTAGATTGATAGATACAGATAGGTAGGTAGGTAGATTGATAGATACAGATAGGTAGGTAGGTAGATAGACAGATACAGATAGGTAGGTAGGTAGATAGATAGATAGAGATAGGTAGGTAGGTAGGTAGATAGAGATAGATAGGTAGGTAGGTAGATAGATACAGATAGGTAGGTAGGTAGATTGATAGATACAGATAGGTAGGTAGGTAGATTGATAGATACAGATAGGTAGGTAGGTAGATAGATAGATACAGATAGGTAGTAGGAAGATAGATAGATAGAGATAGGTAGGTAGGTAGATAGATAGATACAGATAGGTAGGTAGGTAGGTAGATAGAGATAGGTAGGTAGGTAGATAGATAGATAGAGATAGGTAGGTAGGTAGATTGATAGATACAGATAGGTAGGTAGGTAGATAGATAGATACAGATAGGTAGGTAGGTAGATAGATAAATACAGATAGGTAGGTAGGTAGATAGATAGATACAGATAGGTAGGTAGGTAGATTGATAGATACAGATAGGTAGGTAGGTAGATTGATAGATACAGATAGGTAGGTAGGTAGGTAGATAGATACAGATAGGTAGGTAGGTAGATTGATAGATACAGATAGGTAGGTAGGTAGATAGATAGATAGAGATAGGTAGGTAGGTAGATAGATAAATACAGATAGGTAGGTAGGTCGGTAGATAAATAGAGATAGGTAGGTAAGTAGATAGATAGATAGAGATAGGTAGGTAGGTAGATTGATAGATACAGATAGGTAGGTAGGTAGATAGATAGATACAGATAGGTAGGTAGGTAGATAGATAAATACAGATAGGTAGGTAGGTAGATAGATAGATAGATAGATAGATATAGGTAGGTATTTAGATTGATAGATACAGATAGGTAGGTAGGTAGATTGATAGATACAGATAGGTAGGTAGGTAGATAGACAGATAAAGATAGGTAGGTAGGTAGATAGATAAATACAGATAGGTAGGTAGGTAGATAGATAGATAGAGATAGGTAGGTATGTAGACTGATAGATACAGATAGGTAGGTAGGGTAGATTGATAGATACAGATAGGTAGGTAGGTAGATAGATAGATACATATAGGTAGGTAGGAAGATAGATAGATAGAGATAGGTAGGTAGGTAGATATATAGATACAGATAGGTAGGTAGGTAGGTAGGTAGATAGAGATAGGTAGGTAGGTAGATAGATAGATAGAGATAGGTAGGTAGGTAGATTGATAGATACAGATATGTAGGTAGTTAGATAGATAGATAGAGATAGGTAGGTATGTAGATTGATAGATACAGATAGGTAGGTAGGTAGATTGATAGATACAGATAGGTAGGTAGGAAGATAGATAGATAGAGATAGGTAGGTAGGTAGATATATAGATACAGATAGGTAGGTAGGTAGGTAGATAGAGATAGGTAGGTAGGTAGATAGATAGATAGAGATAGGTAGGTAGGTAGATTGATAGATACAGATAGGTAGGTAGGTAGATAGATAGATAGAGATAGGTAGGTAGGTAGATAGATAAATAGAGATAGGTAGGTAGGTAGGTAGATAGATAGAGATAGGTAGGTAGGTAGATAGATAGATAGAGATAGGTAGGTAGGTAGATTGATAGATACAGATAGGTAGGTAGGTAGATAGATAGATACAGATAGGTAGGTAGGTAGATAGATAAATACAGATAGGTAGGTAGGTAGATAGATAGATAGATATAGGTAGGTATGTAGATTGATAGATACAGATAGGTAGGTAGGTAGATAGATAGATACAGATAGGTAGGTAGGTAGATTGATAGATACAGATAGGTAGGTAGGTAGATAGATAGATAGAGATAGATAGGTAGGTAGATAGATAAATACAGATAGGTAGGTAGGTAGGTAGATAGATAGAGATAGGTAGGTAGGTAGATAGATAGATAGAGATAGGTAGGTAGGTAGATTGATAGATACAGATAGGTAGGTAGGTAGATAGATAGATACAGATAGGTAGGTAGGTAGATAGATAAATACAGATAGGTAGGTAGGTAGATAGATAGATAGATAGATATAGGTAGGTATTTAGATTGATAGATACAGATAGGTAGGTAGGTAGATTGATAGATACAGATAGGTAGGTAGGTAGATAGACAGATAAAGATAGGTAGGTAGGTAGATAGATAAATACAGATAGGTAGGTAGGTAGATAGATAGATAGAGATAGGTAGGTATGTAGACTGATAGATACAGATAGGTAGGTAGGGTAGATTGATAGATACAGATAGGTAGGTAGGTAGATAGATAGATACATATAGGTAGGTAGGAAGATAGATAGATAGAGATAGGTAGGTAGGTAGATATATAGATACAGATAGGTAGGTAGGTAGGTAGGTAGATAGAGATAGGTAGGTAGGTAGATAGATAGATAGAGATAGGTAGGTAGGTAGATTGATAGATAGAGATATGTAGGTAGTTAGATAGATAGATAGAGATAGGTAGGTATGTAGATTGATAGATACAGATAGGTAGGTAGGTAGATTGATAGATACATATAGGTAGGTAGGAAGATAGATAGATAGAGATAGGTAGGTAGGTAGATATATAGATACAGATAGGTAGGTAGGTAGGTAGATAGAGATAGGTAGGTAGGTAGATAGATAGATAGAGATAGGTAGGTAGGTAGATTGATAGATACAGATAGGTAGGTAGGTAGATAGATAGATAGAGATAGGTAGGTAGGTAGATAGATAAATAGAGATAGGTAGGTAGGTAGGTAGATAGATAGAGATAGGTAGGTAGGTAGATAGATAGATAGAGATAGGTAGGTAGGTAGATTGATAGATACAGATAGGTAGGTAGGTAGATAGATAGATACAGATAGGTAGGTAGGTAGATAGATAAATACAGATAGGTAGGTAGGTAGATAGATAGATAGATATAGGTAGGTATGTAGATTGATAGATACAGATAGGTAGGTAGGTAGATAGATAGATACAGATAGGTAGGTAGGTAGATTGATAGATACAGATAGGTAGGTAGGTAGATAGATAGATAGAGATAGATAGGTAGGTAGATAGATAAATACAGATAGGTAGGTAGGTAGGTAGATAGATAGAGATAGGTAGGTAGGTAGATAGATAGATAGAGATAGGTAGGTAGGTAGATTGATAGATACAGATAGGTAGGTAGGTAGATAGATAGATACAGATAGGTAGGTAGGTAGATAGATAAATACAGATAGGTAGGTAGGTAGATAGATAGATAGAGATAGGTAGGTATGTAGATTGATAGATACAGATAGGTAGGTATGTAGATTGATAGATACAGATAGGTAGGTAGGTAGATAGATAGATACATATAGGTAGGTAGGAAGATAGATAGATAGAGATAGGTAGGTAGGTAGATATATAGATACAGATAGGTAGGTAGGTAGGTAGATAGAGATAGGTAGGTAGGTAGATAGATAGATAGAGATAGGTAGGTAGGTAGATTGATAGATACAGATAGGTAGGTAGGTAGATAGATAGATAGATAGAGATAGGTAGGTAGGTAGATAGATAAATACAGATAGGTAGGTAGGTAGGTAGATAGATAGAGATAGGTAGGTAGGTAGATAGATAGATAGAGATAGGTAGGTAGGTAGATTGATAGATACAGATAGGTAGGTAGGTAGATAGATAGATACAGATAGGTAGGTAGGTAGATAGATAAATACAGATAGGTAGGTAGGTAGATAGATAGATAGATATAGGTAGGTATGTAGATTGATAGATACAGATAGGTAGGTAGGTAGATTGATAGATACAGATAGGTAGGTAGGTAGATTGATAGATACAGATAGGTAGGTAGGTAGATAGACAGATACAGATAGGTAGGTAGGTAGGTAGATAGATAGAGATAGGTAGGTAGGTAGGTAGATAGATAGAGATAGGTAGGTAGATAGATAGATAGAGATAGGTAGGTAGGTAGATAGATACAGATAGGTAGGTAGGTAGATAGATAAATAAAGATAGGTAGGTAGGTAGATAGATAGATAGATAGATAGAGATAGGTAGGTAGGTAGATTGATAGATGCAGTTAGGTAGGTAGGTAGATTGATAGATAAAGAGAGGTAGGTTGGTAGGTAGATAGATACAGATAGGTAGGTAGGTAGATTGATAGATACAGATAGGTAGGTAGGTAGATAGATAGATAGAGATAGGTAGGTAGGTAGATAGATAAATACAGATAGGTAGGTAGGTAGGTAGATAGATAGAGATAGGTAGGTAGGTAGATAGATAGATAGAGATAGGTAGGTAGGTAGATTGATAGATACAGATAGGTAGGTAGGTAGATAGATAGATACAGATAGGTAGGTAGGTAGATAGATAGATAGATAGATAGATATAGGTAGATATGTAGATTGATAGATACAGATAGGTAGGTAGGTAGATTGATAGATACAGATAGGTAGGTAGGTAGATTGATAGATACAGATAGGTAGGTAGGTAGATAGACAGATACAGATAGGTAGGTAGGTAGATAGATAGATAGAGATAGGTAGGTAGGTAGGTAGATAGAGATAGATAGGTAGGTAGGTAGATAGATACAGATAGGTAGGTAGGTAGATTGATAGATACAGATAGGTAGGTAGGTAGATTGATAGATACAGATAGGTAGGTAGGTAGATAGATAGATACAGATAGGTAGGTAGGAAGATAGATAGATAGAGATAGGTAGGTAGGTAGATAGATAGATACAGATAGGTAGGTAGGTAGGTAGATAGAGATAGGTAGGTAGGTAGATAGATAGATAGAGATAGGTAGGTAGGTAGATTGATAGATACAGATAGGTAGGTAGGTAGATAGATAGATACAGATAGGTAGGTAGGTAGATAGATAAATACAGATAGGTAGGTAGGTAGATAGATAGATACAGATAGGTAGGTAGGAAGATAGATAGATAGAGATAGGTAGGTAGGTAGATAGATAGATACAGATAGGTAGGTAGGTAGATAGATAGAGATAGGTAGGTAGGTAGATAGATAGATAGAGATAGGTAGGTAGGTAGATTGATAGATACAGATAGGTAGGTAGGTAGATAGATAGATACAGATAGGTAGGTAGGTAGATAGATAGATAGATAGATATAGGTAGATATGTAGATTGATAGATACAGATAGGTAGGTAGGTAGATTGATAGATACAGATAGGTAGGTAGGTAGATTGATAGATACAGATAGGTAGGTAGGTAGATAGACAGATACAGATAGGTAGGTAGGTAGATAGATAGATAGAGATAGGTAGGTAGGTAGGTAGATAGAGATAGATAGGTAGGTAGGTAGATAGATACAGATAGGTAGGTAGGTAGATTGATAGATACAGATAGGTAGGTAGGTAGATTGATAGATACAGATAGGTAGGTAGGTAGATTGATAGATACAGATATGTAGGTAGTTAGATAGATAGATAGAGATAGGTAGGTATGTAGATTGATAGATACAGATAGGTAGGTAGGTAGATTGATAGATACAGATAGGTAGGTAGGTAGATTGATAGATACAGATAGGTAGGTAGGTAGATAGACAGATACAGATAGGTAGGTAGGTAGATAGATAGATAGAGATAGGTAGGTAGGTAGGTAGATAGAGATAGATAGGTAGGTAGGTAGATAGATACAGATAGGTAGGTAGGTAGATTGATAGATACAGATAGGTAGGTAGGTAGATTGATAGATACAGATAGGTAGGTAGGTAGATAGATAGATAAAGAGAGGTAGGTTGGTAGGTAGATAGATACAGATAGGTAGGTAGGTAGATTGATAGATACAGATAGGTAGGTAGGTAGATAGATAGATAGAGATAGGTAGGTAGGTAGATAGATAAATACAGATAGGTAGGTAGGTAGGTAGATAGATAGAGATAGGTAGGTAGGTAGATAGATAGATAGAGATAGGTAGGTAGGTAGATTGATAGATACAGATAGGTAGGTAGGTAGATAGATAGATACAGATAGGTAGGTAGGTAGATAGATAGATAGATAGATATAGGTAGATATGTAGATTGATAGATACAGATAGGTAGGTAGGTAGATTGATAGATACAGATAGGTAGGTAGGTAGATTGATAGATACAGATAGGTAGGTAGGTAGATAGACAGATACAGATAGGTAGGTAGGTAGATAGATAGATAGAGATAGGTAGGTAGGTAGGTAGATAGAGATAGATAGGTAGGTAGGTAGATAGATACAGATAGGTAGGTAGGTAGATTGATAGATACAGATAGGTAGGTAGGTAGATTGATAGATACAGATAGGTAGGTAGGTAGATAGATAGATACAGATAGGTAGGTAGGAAGATAGATAGATAGAGATAGGTAGGTAGGTAGATAGATAGATACAGATAGGTAGGTAGGTAGGTAGATAGAGATAGGTAGGTAGGTAGATAGATAGATAGAGATAGGTAGGTAGGTAGATTGATAGATACAGATAGGTAGGTAGGTAGATAGATAGATACAGATAGGTAGGTAGGTAGATAGATAAATACAGATAGGTAGGTAGGTAGATAGATAGATACAGATAGGTAGGTAGGTAGATTGATAGATACAGATAGGTAGGTAGGTAGATTGATAGATACAGATAGGTAGGTAGGTAGGTAGATAGATACAGATAGGTAGGTAGGTAGATTGATAGATACAGATAGGTAGGTAGGTAGATAGATAGATAGAGATAGGTAGGTAGGTAGATAGATAAATACAGATAGGTAGGTAGGTCGGTAGATAAATAGAGATAGGTAGGTAAGTAGATAGATAGATAGAGATAGGTAGGTAGGTAGATTGATAGATACAGATAGGTAGGTAGGTAGATAGATAGATACAGATAGGTAGGTAGGTAGATAGATAAATACAGATAGGTAGGTAGGTAGATAGATAGATAGATAGATAGATAGATATAGGTAGGTATTTAGATTGATAGATACAGATAGGTAGGTAGGTAGATTGATAGATACAGATAGGTAGGTAGGTAGATAGACAGATAAAGATAGGTAGGTAGGTAGATAGATAAATACAGATAGGTAGGTAGGTAGATAGATAGATAGAGATAGGTAGGTATGTAGACTGATAGATACAGATAGGTAGGTAGGGTAGATTGATAGATACAGATAGGTAGGTAGGTAGATAGATAGATACATATAGGTAGGTAGGAAGATAGATAGATAGAGATAGGTAGGTAGGTAGATATATAGATACAGATAGGTAGGTAGGTAGGTAGGTAGATAGAGATAGGTAGGTAGGTAGATAGATAGATAGAGATAGGTAGGTAGGTAGATTGATAGATACAGATATGTAGGTAGTTAGATAGATAGATAGAGATAGGTAGGTATGTAGATTGATAGATACAGATAGGTAGGTAGGTAGATTGATAGATACAGATAGGTAGGTAGGAAGATAGATAGATAGAGATAGGTAGGTAGGTAGATATATAGATACAGATAGGTAGGTAGGTAGGTAGATAGAGATAGGTAGGTAGGTAGATAGATAGATAGAGATAGGTAGGTAGGTAGATTGATAGATACAGATAGGTAGGTAGGTAGATAGATAGATAGAGATAGGTAGGTAGGTAGATAGATAAATAGAGATAGGTAGGTAGGTAGGTAGATAGATAGAGATAGGTAGGTAGGTAGATAGATAGATAGAGATAGGTAGGTAGGTAGATTGATAGATACAGATAGGTAGGTAGGTAGATAGATAGATACAGATAGGTAGGTAGGTAGATAGATAAATACAGATAGGTAGGTAGGTAGATAGATAGATAGATATAGGTAGGTATGTAGATTGATAGATACAGATAGGTAGGTAGGTAGATAGATAGATACAGATAGGTAGGTAGGTAGATTGATAGATACAGATAGGTAGGTAGGTAGATAGATAGATAGAGATAGATAGGTAGGTAGATAGATAAATACAGATAGGTAGGTAGGTAGGTAGATAGATAGAGATAGGTAGGTAGGTAGATAGATAGATAGAGATAGGTAGGTAGGTAGATTGATAGATACAGATAGGTAGGTAGGTAGATAGATAGATACAGATAGGTAGGTAGGTAGATAGATAAATACAGATAGGTAGGTAGGTAGATAGATAGATAGATAGATATAGGTAGGTATTTAGATTGATAGATACAGATAGGTAGGTAGGTAGATTGATAGATACAGATAGGTAGGTAGGTAGATAGACAGATAAAGATAGGTAGGTAGGTAGATAGATAAATACAGATAGGTAGGTAGGTAGATAGATAGATAGAGATAGGTAGGTATGTAGACTGATAGATACAGATAGGTAGGTAGGGTAGATTGATAGATACAGATAGGTAGGTAGGTAGATAGATAGATACATATAGGTAGGTAGGAAGATAGATAGATAGAGATAGGTAGGTAGGTAGATATATAGATACAGATAGGTAGGTAGGTAGGTAGGTAGATAGAGATAGGTAGGTAGGTAGATAGATAGATAGAGATAGGTAGGTAGGTAGATTGATAGATAGAGATATGTAGGTAGTTAGATAGATAGATAGAGATAGGTAGGTATGTAGATTGATAGATACAGATAGGTAGGTAGGTAGATTGATAGATACATATAGGTAGGTAGGAAGATAGATAGATAGAGATAGGTAGGTAGGTAGATATATAGATACAGATAGGTAGGTAGGTAGGTAGATAGAGATAGGTAGGTAGGTAGATAGATAGATAGAGATAGGTAGGTAGGTAGATTGATAGATACAGATAGGTAGGTAGGTAGATAGATAGATAGAGATAGGTAGGTAGGTAGATAGATAAATAGAGATAGGTAGGTAGGTAGGTAGATAGATAGAGATAGGTAGGTAGGTAGATAGATAGATAGAGATAGGTAGGTAGGTAGATTGATAGATACAGATAGGTAGGTAGGTAGATAGATAGATACAGATAGGTAGGTAGGTAGATAGATAAATACAGATAGGTAGGTAGGTAGATAGATAGATAGATATAGGTAGGTATGTAGATTGATAGATACAGATAGGTAGGTAGGTAGATAGATAGATACAGATAGGTAGGTAGGTAGATTGATAGATACAGATAGGTAGGTAGGTAGATAGATAGATAGAGATAGATAGGTAGGTAGATAGATAAATACAGATAGGTAGGTAGGTAGGTAGATAGATAGAGATAGGTAGGTAGGTAGATAGATAGATAGAGATAGGTAGGTAGGTAGATTGATAGATACAGATAGGTAGGTAGGTAGATAGATAGATACAGATAGGTAGGTAGGTAGATAGATAAATACAGATAGGTAGGTAGGTAGATAGATAGATAGAGATAGGTAGGTATGTAGATTGATAGATACAGATAGGTAGGTATGTAGATTGATAGATACAGATAGGTAGGTAGGTAGATAGATAGATACATATAGGTAGGTAGGAAGATAGATAGATAGAGATAGGTAGGTAGGTAGATATATAGATACAGATAGGTAGGTAGGTAGGTAGATAGAGATAGGTAGGTAGGTAGATAGATAGATAGAGATAGGTAGGTAGGTAGATTGATAGATACAGATAGGTAGGTAGGTAGATAGATAGATAGATAGAGATAGGTAGGTAGGTAGATAGATAAATACAGATAGGTAGGTAGGTAGGTAGATAGATAGAGATAGGTAGGTAGGTAGATAGATAGATAGAGATAGGTAGGTAGGTAGATTGATAGATACAGATAGGTAGGTAGGTAGATAGATAGATACAGATAGGTAGGTAGGTAGATAGATAAATACAGATAGGTAGGTAGGTAGATAGATAGATAGATATAGGTAGGTATGTAGATTGATAGATACAGATAGGTAGGTAGGTAGATTGATAGATACAGATAGGTAGGTAGGTAGATTGATAGATACAGATAGGTAGGTAGGTAGATAGACAGATACAGATAGGTAGGTAGGTAGGTAGATAGATAGAGATAGGTAGGTAGGTAGGTAGATAGATAGAGATAGGTAGGTAGATAGATAGATAGAGATAGGTAGGTAGGTAGGTAGATTGATAGACACAGATAGGTAGGTAGGTAGATAGATAGATACAGATAGGTAGGTAGGTAGATAGATAAATACAGATAGGTAGGTAGGTAGATAGATAGATAGAGATAGGTAGGTATGTAGATTGATAGATACATATAGGTAGGTAGGTAGATTGATAGATACAGATAGGTAGGTAGGTAGATAGATAAATACAGATAGGTAGGTAGGTAGATAGATAGATAGAGATAGGTAGGTATGTAGATTGATAGATACAGATAGGTAGGTAGGTAGATTTATAGATACAGATAGGTAGGTGGGTAGATAGATAGATACAGATAGGTAGGTAGGAAGATAGATAGATAGAGATAGGTAGGTAGGTAGATAGATACAGATAGGTAGGTAGGTAGGTAGATAGAGATAGGTAGGTAGGTAGATAGATAGATAGAGATAGGTAGGTAGGTAGATTGATAGATACAGATAGGTAGGTAGGTAGATAGATAGATACAGATAGGTAGGTAGGTAGATAGATAAATAAAGATAGGTAGGTAGGTAGATAGATAGATAGATAGAGATAGGTAGGTAGGTAGATTGATAGATGCAGTTAGGTAGGTAGGTAGATTGATAGATAAAGAGAGGTAGGTTGGTAGGTAGATAGATACAGATAGGTAGGTAGGTAGATTGATAGATACAGATAGGTAGGTAGGTAGGTAGATAGATAGATAGAGATAGGTAGGTAGGTAGATAGATAAATACAGATAGGTAGGTAGGTAGGTAGATAGATAGAGATAGGTAGGTAGGTAGATTGATAGATACAGATAGGTAGGTAGGTAGATTGATAGATACAGATAGGTAGGTAGGTAGATTGATAGATACAGATAGGTAGGTAGGTAGATAGATAGATACAGATAGGTAGGTAGGAAGATAGATAGATAGAGATAGGTAGGTAGGTAGATAGATAGATACAGATAGGTAGGTAGGTAGGTAGATAGAGATAGGTAGGTAGGTAGATAGATAGATAGAGATAGGTAGGTAGGTAGATTGATAGATACAGATAGGTAGGTAGGTAGATAGATAGATACAGATAGGTAGGTAGGTAGATAGATAGATACAGATAGGTAGGTAGGTAGATTGATAGATACAGATAGGTAGGTAGGTAGATTGATAGATACAGATAGGTAGGTAGGTAGGTAGATAGATACTGATAGGTAGGTAGGTAGATTGATAGATACAGATAGGTAGGTAGGTAGATAGATAGATAGAGATAGGTAGGTAGGTAGATAGATAAATACAGATAGGTAGGTAGGTCGGTAGATAAATAGAGATAGGTAGGTAAGTAGATAGATAGATAGATAGAGATAGGTAGGTAGGTAGATTGATAGATACAGATAGGTAGGTAGGTAGATAGATAGATACAGATAGGTAGGTAGGTAGATAGATAAATACAGATAGGTAGGTAGGTAGATAGATAGATAGATATAGGTAGGTATTTAGATTGATAGATACAGATAGGTAGGTAGGTAGATTGATAGATACAGATAGGTAGGTAGGTAGATAGACAGATAAAGATAGGTAGGTAGGTAGATAGATAAATACAGATAGGTAGGTAGGTAGATAGATAGATAGAGATAGGTAGGTATGTAGACTGATAGATACAGATAGGTAGGTAGGGTAGATTGATAGATACAGATAGGTAGGTAGGTAGATAGATAGATACATATAGGTAGGTAGGAAGATAGATAGATAGAGATAGGTAGGTAGGTAGATATATAGATACAGATAGGTAGGTAGGTAGGTAGGTAGATAGAGATAGGTAGGTAGGTAGATAGATAGATAGAGATAGGTAGGTAGGTAGATTGATAGATACAGATATGTAGGTAGGTAGATAGATAGATAGAGATAGGTAGGTATGTAGATTGATAGATACAGATAGGTAGGTAGGTAGATTGATAGATACATATAGGTAGGTAGGAAGATAGATAGATAGAGATAGGTAGGTAGGTAGATATATAGATACAGATAGGTAGGTAGGTAGGTAGATAGAGATAGGTAGGTAGGTAGATAGATAGATAGAGATAGGTAGGTAGGTAGATTGATAGATACAGATAGGTAGGTAGGTAGATAGATAGATAGAGATAGGTAGGTAGGTAGATAGATAAATAGAGATAGGTATATAGGTAGGTAGATAGATAGAGATAGGTAGGTAGGTAGATAGATAGATAGAGATAGGTAGGTAGGTAGATTGATAGATACAGATAGGTAGGTAGGTAGATAGATAGATACAGATAGGTAGGTAGGTAGATAGATAAATACAGATAGGTAGGTAGGTAGATAGATAGATAGATATAGGTAGGTATGTAGATTGATAGATACAGATAGGTAGGTAGGTAGATAGATAGATACAGATAGGTAGGTAGGTAGATTGATAGATACAGATAGGTAGGTAGGTAGATAGATAGATAGAGATAGATAGGTAGGTAGATAGATAAATACAGATAGGTAGGTAGGTAGGTAGATAGATAGAGATAGGTAGGTAGGTAGATAGATAGATAGAGATAGGTAGGTAGGTAGATTGATAGATACAGATAGGTAGGTAGGTAGATAGATAGATACAGATAGGTAGGTAGGTAGATAGATAAATACAGATAGGTAGGTAGGTAGATAGATAGATAGAGATAGGTAGGTATGTAGATTGATAGATACAGATAGGTAGGTATGTAGATTGATAGATACAGATAGGTAGGTAGGTAGATAGATAGATACATATAGGTAGGTAGGAAGATAGATAGATAGAGATAGGTAGGTAGGTAGATATATAGATACAGATAGGTAGGTAGGTAGGTAGATAGAGATAGGTAGGTAGGTAGATAGATAGATAGAGATAGGTAGGTAGGTAGATTGATAGATACAGATAGGTAGGTAGGTAGATAGATAGATAGAGATAGGTAGGTAGGTAGATAGATAAATACAGATAGGTAGGTAGGTAGGTAGATAGATAGAGATAGGTAGGTAGGTAGATAGATAGATAGAGATAGGTAGGTAGGTAGATTGATAGATACAGATAGGTAGGTAGGTAGATAGGTAGATACAGATAGGTAGGTAGGTAGATAGATAAATACAGATAGGTAGGTAGGTAGATAGATAGATAGATATAGGTAGGTATGTAGATTGATAGATACAGATAGGTAGGTAGGTAGATTGATAGATACAGATAGGTAGGTAGGTAGATTGATAGATACAGATAGGTAGGTAGGTAGATAGACAGATACAGATAGGTAGGTAGGTAGGTAGATAGATAGAGATAGGTAGGTAGGTAGGTAGATAGATAGAGATAGGTAGGTAGATAGATAGATAGAGATAGGTAGGTAGGTAGGTAGATTGATAGACACAGATAGGTAGGTAGGTAGATAGATAGATACAGATAGGTAGGTAGGTAGATAGATAAATACAGATAGGTAGGTAGGTAGATAGATAGATAGAGATAGGTAGGTATGTAGATTGATAGATACATATAGGTAGGTAGGTAGATTGATAGATACAGATAGGTAGGTAGGTAGATAGATAAATACAGATAGGTAGGTAGGTAGATAGATAGATAGAGATAGGTAGGTATGTAGATTGATAGATACAGATAGGTAGGTAGGTAGATAGATAGATACAGATAGGTAGGTAGGAAGATAGATAGATAGAGATAGGTAGGTAGGTAGATAGATACAGATAGGTAGGTAGGTAGGTAGATAGAGATAGGTAGGTAGGTAGATAGATAGATAGAGATAGGTAGGTAGGTAGATTGATAGATACAGATAGGTAGGTAGGTAGATAGATAGATACAGATAGGTAGGTAGGTAGATAGATAAATAAAGATAGGTAGGTAGGTAGATAGATAGATAGATAGAGATAGGTAGGTATGTAGATTGATAGATACAGATAGGTAGGTATGTAGATTGATAGATACAGATAGGTAGGTAGGTAGATAGATAGATACATATAGGTAGGTAGGAAGATAGATAGATAGAGATAGGTAGGTAGGTAGATATATAGATACAGATAGGTAGGTAGGTAGGTAGATAGAGATAGGTAGGTAGGTAGATAGATAGATAGAGATAGGTAGGTAGGTAGATTGATAGATACAGATAGGTAGGTAGGTAGATAGATAGATAGAGATAGGTAGGTAGGTAGATAGATAAATACAGATAGGTAGGTAGGTAGATAGATAGAGATAGGTAGGTAGGTAGATAGATAGATAGAGATAGGTAGGTAGGTAGATTGATAGATACAGATAGGTAGGTAGGTAGATAGGTAGATACAGATAGGTAGGTAGGTAGATAGATAAATACAGATAGGTAGGTAGGTAGATAGATAGATAGATATAGGTAGGTATGTAGATTGATAGATACAGATAGGTAGGTAGGTAGATTGATAGATACAGATAGGTAGGTAGGTAGATTGATAGATACAGATAGGTAGGTAGGTAGATAGACAGATACAGATAGGTAGGTAGGTAGGTAGATAGATAGAGATAGGTAGGTAGGTAGGTAGATAGATAGAGATAGGTAGGTAGATAGATAGATAGAGATAGGTATGTAGGTAGGTAGATTGATAGACACAGATAGGTAGGTAGGTAGATAGATAGATACAGATAGGTAGGTAGGTAGATAGATAAATACAGATAGGTAGGTAGGTAGATAGATAGATAGAGATAGGTAGGTATGTAGATTGATAGATACATATAGGTAGGTAGGTAGATTGATAGATACAGATAGGTAGGTAGGTAGATAGATAAATACAGATAGGTAGGTAGGTAGATAGATAGATAGAGATAGGTAGGTATGTAGATTGATAGATACAGATAGGTAGGTAGGTAGATAGATAGATACAGATAGGTAGGTAGGAAGATAGATAGATAGAGATAGGTAGGTAGGTAGATAGATACAGATAGGTAGGTAGGTAGGTAGATAGAGATAGGTAGGTAGGTAGATAGATAGATAGAGATAGGTAGGTAGGTAGATTGATAGATACAGATAGGTAGGTAGGTAGATAGATAGATACAGATAGGTAGGTAGGTAGATAGATAAATAAAGATAGGTAGGTAGGTAGATAGATAGATAGATAGAGATAGGTAGGTAGGTAGATTGATAGATGCAGTTAGGTAGGTAGGTAGATTGATAGATAAAGAGAGGTAGGTTGGTAGGTAGATAGATACAGATAGGTAGGTAGGTAGATTGATAGATACAGATAGGTAGGTAGGTAGATAGATAGATAGAGATAGGTAGGTAGGTAGATAGATAAATACAGATAGGTAGGTAGGTAGATAGATAGAGATAGGTAGGTAGGTAGATAGATAGATAGAGATAGGTAGGTAGGTAGATTGATAGATACAGATAGGTAGGTAGGTAGATAGATAGATACAGATAGGTAGGTAGGTAGATAGATAGATAGATATAGGTAGATATGTAGATTGATAGATACAGATAGGTAGGTAGGTAGATTGATAGATACAGATAGGTAGGTAGGTAGATTGATAGATACAGATAGGTAGGTAGATAGACAGATACAGATAGGTAGGTAGGTAGATAGATAGATACAGATAGGTAGGTAGGTAGATAGATAGATAGAGATAGGTAGGTAGGTAGATAGATAAATACAGATAGGTAGGTAGGTAGATAGATAGATAGATATAGGTAGGTATTTAGATTGATAGATACAGATAGGTAGGTAGGTAGATTGATAGATACAGATAGGTAGGTAGGAAGATAGACAGATAAAGATAGGTAGGTAGGTAGATAGATAAATACAGATAGGTAGGTAGGTATATAGATAGATAGAGATAGGTAGGTATGTAGACTGATAGATACAGATAGGTAGGTAGGTAGATTGATAGATACAGATAGGTAGGTAGGTAGATAGATAGATACATATAGGTAGGTAGGAAGATAGATAGATAGAGATAGGTAGGTAGGTAGATATATAGATACAGATAGGTAGGTAGGTAGGTAGGTAGGTAGATAGAGATAGGTAGGTAGGTAGATAGATAGATAGAGATAGGTAGGTAGGTAGATTGATAGATACAGATATGTAGGTAGGTAGATAGATAGATAGAGATAGGTAGGTATGTAGATTGATAGATACAGATAGGTAGGTAGGTAGATTGATAGATACATATAGATAGGTAGGAAGATAGATAGATAGAGATAGGCAGGTAGGTAGATATATAGATACAGATAGGTAGGTAGGTAGGTAGATAGAGATAGGTAGGTAGGTAGATAGATAGATAGAGATAGGTAGGTAGGTAGATTGATAGATACAGATAGGTAGGTAGATAGATAGATAGAGATAGGTAGGTAGGTAGATAGATAAATAGAGATAGGTAGGTAGGTAGGTAGATAGATAGAGATAGGTAGGTAGGTAGATAGATAGATAGAGATAGGTAGGTAGGTAGATTGATAGATACAGATAGGTAGGTAGGTAGATAGATAGATACAGATAGGTAGGTTGGTAGATAGATAAATACAGATAGGTAGGTAGGTAGATAGATAGATAGATATAGGTAGGTATGTAGATTGATAGATACAGATAGGTAGGTAGGTAGATAGATAGATACAGATAGGTAGGTAGGTAGATTGATAGATACAGATAGGTAGGTAGGTAGATAGATAGATACATATAGGTAGGTAGGAAGATAGATAGAGATAGGTAGGTAGGTAGATATATAGATACAGATAGGTAGGTAGGTAGGTAGATAGAGATAGGTAGGTAGGTAGATAGATAGATAGATAGATAGATAGATAGAGATAGGTAGGTAGGTAGATTGATAGACACAGATAGGTAGGTAGGTAGATAGATAGATAGAGATAGGTAGGTAGGTAGATAGATAAATACAGATAGGTAGGTAGGTAGGTAGATAGATAGAGATAGGTAGGTAGATAGATAGATAGAGATAGGTAGGTAGGTAGATTGATAGATACAGATAGGTAGGTAGGTAGATAGATAGATACAGATAGGAAGGTAGGTAGATAGATAAATACAGATAGGTAGGTAGGTAGATAGATAGATAGATATAGGTAGGTATGTAGATTGATAGATACAGATAGGTAGGTAGGTAGATTGATAGATACAGATAGGTAGGTAGGTAGATTGATAGATACAGATAGGTAGGTAGGTAGATAGACAGATACAGATAGGTAGGTAGGTAGATAGATAGATAGAGATAGGTAGGTAGGTAGGTAGGTAGATAGATAGAGATAGGTAGGTAGATAGATAGATAGAGATAGGTAGGTAGGTAGGTAGATTGATAGACACAGATAGGTAGGTAGGTAGATAGATAGATACAGATAGGTAGGTAGGTAGATAGATAAATACAGATAGGTAGGTAGGTAGATAGATAGATAGAGATAGGTAGGTATGTAGATTGATAGATACAGATAGGTAGGTAGGTAGATTGATAGATACAGATAGGTAGGTAGGTAGATTGATAAATACAGATAGGTAGGTAGGTAGATAGATAGATACAGATAGGTAGGTAGGTAGGTAGATAGAGATAGGTAGGTTGATAGATAGATAGAGATAGGTAGGTAGGTAGATTGATAGATACAGATAGGTAGGTAGGTAGATAGATAAATAAAGATAGGTAGGTAGGTAGATAGATAGATAGAGATAGGTAGGTAGGTAGATTGATAGATACAGATAGGTAGGTAGGTAGATTGATAGATACAGATAGGTAGGTAGGTAGGTAGATAGATACAGATAGGTAGGTAGGAAGATAGATAGATAGAGATAGGTAGGTAGGTAGATAGATAGATACAGATAGGTAGGTAGGTAGGTAGATAGAGATAGGTAGGTAGGTAGATAGATAGATAGAGATAGGTAGGTAGGTAGATTGATAGATACAGATAGGTAGGTAGGTAGATAGATAGATACAGATAGGTAGGTAGGTAGATAGATAAATACAGATAGGTAGGTAGGTAGATAGATAGATAGAGATAGGTAGGTATTTAGATTGATAGATACAGATAGGTAGGTAGGTAGATTGATAGATACAGATAGGTAGGTAGGTAGATAGACAGATACAGATAGGTAGGTAGGTAGATAGATAAATACAGATAGGTAGGTAGGTAGATAGATAGATAGAGATAGGTAGGTATGTAGATTGATAGATACAGATAGGTAGGTATGTAGATTGATAGATACAGATAGGTAGGTAGGTAGATAGATAGATACATATAGGTAGGTAGGAAGATAGATAGATAGAGATAGGTAGGTAGGTAGATATATAGATACAGATAGGTAGGTAGGTAGGTAGGTAGATAGAGATAGGTAGGTAGGTAGATAGATAGATAGATAGATAGATAGAGATAGGTAGGTAGGTAGATTGATAGATACAGATAGGTAGGTAGGTAGATAGATAGATAGAGATAGGTAGGTATGTAGATTGATAGATACAGATAGGTAGGTAGGTAGATTGATAGATACATATAGGTAGGTAGGAAGATAGATAGATAGAGATAGGTAGGTAGGTAGATATATAGATACAGATAGGTAGGTAGGTAGGTAGATAGAGATAGGTAGGTAGGTAGATTGATAGATACAGATAGGTAGGTAGGTAGATAGATAGATAGAGATAGGTAGGTAGGTAGATAGATAAATACAGATAGGTAGGTAGGTAGGTAGGTAGATAGATAGAGATAGGTAGGTAGGTAGATAGATAGATAGAGATAGGTAGGTAGATTGATAGATACAGATAGGTAGGTAGGTAGATAGATAGATACAGATAGGTAGGTAGGTAGATAGATAAATACAGATAGGTAGGTAGGTAGATAGATAGATAGATATAGGTAGGTATGTAGATTGATAGATACAGATAGGTAGGTAGGTAGATTGATAGATACAGATAGGTAGGTACGTAGATTGATAGATACAGATAGGTAGGTAGGTAGATAGACAGATACAGATAGGTAGGTAGGTAGATAGATAGATACAGATAGGTACGTAGGTAGATAGATAAATACAGATAGGTAGGTAGGTAGATAGATAGATATAGGTAGGTAGGTAGGTAGATTGATAGATACAGATAGGTAGGTAGGTAGATAGATAGATAGAGATAGGTAGGTAGGTAGGTAGATAGATAGAGATAGGTAGGTAGATAGATAGATAGAGATATGTAGGTAGGTAGATTGATAGACACAGATAGGTAGGTAGGTAGATAGATAGATACAGATAGGTAAGTAGGTAGATAGATAAATACAGATAGGTAGGTAGGTAGATAGATAGATAGATATAGGTAGATATGTAGATTGATAGATACAGATAGGTAGGTAGGTAGATAGATAGATACAGATAGGTAGGTAGGTAGATAGATAGATACAGATAGGTAGGTAGGTAGATTGATAGATACAGATAGGTAGGTAGGTAGATTGATAGATACAGATAGGTAGGTAGGTAGGTAGATAGATACTGATAGGTAGGTAGGTAGATTGATAGATACAGATAGGTAGGTAGGTAGATAGATAGATAGAGATAGGTAGGTAGGTAGATAGATAAATACAGATAGGTAGGTAGGTCGGTAGATAAATAGAGATAGGTAGGTAAGTAGATAGATAGATAGATAGAGATAGGTAGGTAGGTAGATTGATAGATACAGATAGGTAGGTAGGTAGATAGATAGATACAGATAGGTAGGTAGGTAGATAGATAAATACAGATAGGTAGGTAGGTAGATAGATAGATAGATATAGGTAGGTATTTAGATTGATAGATACAGATAGGTAGGTAGGTAGATTGATAGATACAGATAGGTAGGTAGGTAGATAGACAGATAAAGATAGGTAGGTAGGTAGATAGATAAATACAGATAGGTAGGTAGGTAGATAGATAGATAGAGATAGGTAGGTATGTAGACTGATAGATACAGATAGGTAGGTAGGGTAGATTGATAGATACAGATAGGTAGGTAGGTAGATAGATAGATACATATAGGTAGGTAGGAAGATAGATAGATAGAGATAGGTAGGTAGGTAGATATATAGATACAGATAGGTAGGTAGGTAGGTAGGTAGATAGAGATAGGTAGGTAGGTAGATAGATAGATAGAGATAGGTAGGTAGGTAGATTGATAGATACAGATATGTAGGTAGGTAGATAGATAGATAGAGATAGGTAGGTATGTAGATTGATAGATACAGATAGGTAGGTTGGTAGATTGATAGATACATATAGGTAGGTAGGAAGATAGATAGATAGAGATAGGTAGGTAGGTAGATATATAGATACAGATAGGTAGGTAGGTAGGTAGATAGAGATAGGTAGGTAGGTAGATAGATAGATAGAGATAGGTAGGTAGGTAGATTGATAGATACAGATAGGTAGGTAGGTAGATAGATAGATAGAGATAGGTAGGTAGGTAGATAGATAAATAGAGATAGGTATATAGGTAGGTAGATAGATAGAGATAGGTAGGTAGGTAGATAGATAGATAGAGATAGGTAGGTAGGTAGATTGATAGATACAGATAGGTAGATAGGTAGATAGATAGATACAGATAGGTAGGTAGGTAGATAGATAAATACAGATAGGTAGGTAGGTAGATAGATAGATAGATATAGGTAGGTATGTAGATTGATAGATACAGATAGGTAGGTAGGTAGATAGATAGATACAGATAGGTAGGTAGGTAGATTGATAGATACAGATAGGTAGGTAGGTAGATAGATAGATAGAGATAGATAGGTAGGTAGATAGATAAATACAGATAGGTAGGTAGGTAGGTAGATAGATAGAGATAGGTAGGTAGGTAGATAGATAGATAGAGATAGGTAGGTAGGTAGATTGATAGATACAGATAGGTAGGTAGGTAGATAGATAGATACAGATAGGTAGGTAGGTAGATAGATAAATACAGATAGGTAGGTAGGTAGATAGATAGATAGAGATAGGTAGGTATGTAGATTGATAGATACAGATAGGTAGGTATGTAGATTGATAGATACAGATAGGTAGGTAGGTAGATAGATAGATACATATAGGTAGGTAGGAAGATAGATAGATAGAGATAGGTAGGTAGGTAGATATATAGATACAGATAGGTAGGTAGGTAGGTAGATAGAGATAGGTAGGTAGGTAGATAGATAGATAGAGATAGGTAGGTAGGTAGATTGATAGATACAGATAGGTAGGTAGGTAGATAGATAGATAGAGATAGGTAGGTAGGTAGATAGATAAATACAGATAGGTAGGTAGGTAGGTAGATAGATAGAGATAGGTAGGTAGGTAGATAGATAGATAGAGATAGGTAGGTAGGTAGATTGATAGATACAGATAGGTAGGTAGGTAGATAGGTAGATACAGATAGGTAGGTAGGTAGATAGATAAATACAGATAGGTAGGTAGGTAGATAGATAGATAGATATAGGTAGGTATGTAGATTGATAGATACAGATAGGTAGGTAGGTAGATTGATAGATACAGATAGGTAGGTAGGTAGATTGATAGATACAGATAGGTAGGTAGGTAGATAGACAGATACAGATAGGTAGGTAGGTAGGTAGATAGATAGAGATAGGTAGGTAGGTAGGTAGATAGATAGAGATAGGTAGGTAGATAGATAGATAGAGATAGGTAGGTAGGTAGGTAGATTGATAGACACAGATAGGTAGGTAGGTAGATAGATAGATACAGATAGGTAGGTAGGTAGATAGATAAATACAGATAGGTAGGTAGGTAGATAGATAGATAGAGATAGGTAGGTATGTAGATTGATAGATACATATAGGTAGGTAGGTAGATTGATAGATACAGATAGGTAGGTAGGTAGATAGATAAATACAGATAGGTAGGTAGGTAGATAGATAGATAGAGATAGGTAGGTATGTAGATTGATAGATACAGATAGGTAGGTAGGTAGATAGATAGATACAGATAGGTAGGTAGGAAGATAGATAGATAGAGATAGGTAGGTAGGTAGATAGATACAGATAGGTAGGTAGGTAGGTAGATAGAAATAGGTAGGTAGGTAGATAGATAGATAGAGATAGGTAGGTAGGTAGATTGATAGATACAGATAGGTAGGTAGGTAGATAGATAGATACAGATAGGTAGGTAGGTAGATAGATAAATAAAGATAGGTAGGTAGGTAGATAGATAGATAGATAGAGATAGGTAGGTAGGTAGATTGATAGATGCAGTTAGGTAGGTAGGTAGATTGATAGATAAAGAGAGGTAGGTTGGTAGGTAGATAGATACAGATAGGTAGGTAGGTAGATTGATAGATACAGATAGGTAGGTAGGTAGATAGATAGATAGAGATAGGTAGGTAGGTAGATAGATAAATACAGATAGGTAGGTAGGTAGATAGATAGAGATAGGTAGGTAGGTAGATAGATAGATAGAGATAGGTAGGTAGGTAGATTGATAGATACAGATAGGTAGGTAGGTAGATAGATAGATACAGATAGGTAGGTAGGTAGATAGATAGATAGATATAGGTAGATATGTAGATTGATAGATACAGATAGGTAGGTAGGTAGATTGATAGATACAGATAGGTAGGTAGGTAGATTGATAGATACAGATAGGTAGGTAGATAGACAGATACAGATAGGTAGGTAGGTAGATAGATAGATAGAGATAGGTAGGTAGGTAGGTAGATAGAGATAGGTAGGTAGGTAGGTAGATAGATAGAGATAGGTAGGTAGGTAGATTGATAGATACAGATAGGTAGGTAGGTAGATTGATAGATACAGATAGGTAGGTAGGTAGATTGATAGATACAGATAGGTAGGTAGGTAGATAGATAGATACATATAGGTAGGTAGGTAGGAAGATAGATAGATAGAGATAGGCAGGTAGGTAGATATATAGATACAGATAGGTAGGTAGGTAGATAGATAGATAGAGATAGGTAGTTATGTAGACTGATAGATACAGATAGGTAGGTAGGTAGATTGATAGATACATATAGGTAGGTAGGAAGATAGATAGATAGAGATAGGTAGGTAGGTAGATATATAGATACAGATAGGTAGGTAGGTAGGTAGGTAGGTAGATAGAGATAGGTAGGTAGGTAGATAGATAGATAGAGATAGGTAGGTAGGTAGATTGATAGATACAGATATGTAGGTAGGTAGATAGATAGATAGAGATAGGTAGGTAGGTAGATAGATAGATACAGATAGGTAGGTAGGTAGATAGATAGATAGAGATAGGTAGGTAGGTAGATAGATAAATACAGATAGGTAGGTAGGTAGATAGATAGATAGAGATAGGTAGGTAGGTAGATTGATAGATACAGATAGGTAGGTAGGTAGATAGATAGATACAGATAGGTAGGTAGGTAGATAGATAAATACAGATAGGTAGGTAGGTAGATAGATAGATACAGATAGGTAGGTAGGTAGATTGATAGATACAGATAGGTAGGTAGGTAGATTGATAGATACAGATAGGTAGGTAGGTAGGTAGATAGATACAGATAGGTAGGTAGGTAGATTGATAGATACAGATAGGTAGGTAGGTAGATAGATAGATAGAGATAGGTAGGTAGGTAGATAGATAAATACAGATAGGTAGGTAGGTAGATAGATAGATAGATATAGGTAGGTATTTAGATTGATAGATACAGATAGGTAGGTAGGTAGATTGATAGATACAGATAGGTAGGTAGGAAGATAGACAGATAAAGATAGGTAGGTAGGTAGATAGATAAATACAGATAGGTAGGTAGGTATATAGATAGATAGAGATAGGTAGGTATGTAGACTGATAGATACAGATAGGTAGGTAGGTAGATTGATAGATACAGATAGGTAGGTAGGTAGATAGATAGATACATATAGGTAGGTAGGAAGATAGATAGATAGAGATAGGTAGGTAGGTAGATATATAGATACAGATAGGTAGGTAGGTAGGTAGGTAGATAGAGATAGGTAGGTAGGTAGATAGATAGATAGAGATAGGTAGGTAGGTAGATTGATAGATACAGATATGTAGGTAGGTAGATAGATAGATAGAGATAGGTAGGTATGTAGATTGATAGATACAGATAGGTAGGTAGGTAGATTGATAGATACATATAGGTAGGTAGGAAGATAGATAGATAGAGATAGGCAGGTAGGTAGATATATAGATACAGATAGGTAGGTAGGTAGGTAGATAGAGATAGGTAGGTAGGTAGATAGATAGATAGAGATAGGTAGGTAGGTAGATTGATAGATACAGATAGGTAGGTAGATAGATAGATAGAGATAGGTAGGTAGGTAGATAGATAAATAGAGATAGGTAGGTAGGTAGGTAGATGGATAGAGATAGGTAGGTAGGTAGATAGATAGATAGAGATAGGTAGGTAGGTAGATTGATAGATACAGATAGGTAGGTAGGTAGATAGATAGATACAGATAGGTAGGTAGGTAGATAGATAAATACAGATAGGTAGGTAGGTAGATAGATAGATAGATATAGGTAGGTATGTAGATTGATAGATACAGATAGGTAGGTAGGTAGATAGATAGATACAGATAGGTAGGTAGGTAGATTGATAGATACAGATAGGTAGGTAGGTAGATAGATAGATACATATAGGTAGGTAGGAAGATAGATAGAGATAGGTAGGTAGGTAGATATATAGATACAGATAGGTAGGTAGGTAGGTAGATAGAGATAGGTAGGTAGGTAGATAGATAGATAGATAATAACTTGTACAACTTACAACTGTGAAGATCAACACAAGGAGGAATTCACTGAGGAAGTCTTACAGGTATCGGTCCCTGAGACTTGTGCAACATATAAATGTAAAGAAAAAGTAACATATAAATGTAAAGAGAAAGACCAACAGAAGAAGGAGGTTGAGGAAGTTTCACAGGTACTGATTCCTGAGCTGGTGGGTCAACCAGGACTTACAAACTCTTTGGAGCGATCTTCAAGGGCAGAATTCCACGCATTTTTTTCGATGCTTGTGGGCAAGAGAGACCGATATGGATTGTGCTTATAGTAGATGCAACTGGCTATTAGACAGAAGATTATGGATATTGAATGAAAATTTTAGATAAGAAGTTTGTGTTTATAGTGGGTGCAACTGGTTATCGGACAGAAAATTATGGACATTGAATGAGAACTTTAGACAAGAAGTTTACTATTGAGATTGTGGGAGAAGTAAAACTTATATCGTTTTTGGAAAATGTCTTATGTAATGTCTAAATATGTGTTTTGGGATAATAATATATTTCAGCTTTAAGTTTTAAACCTTTAATGATAATATTGTTTAAACCTGTGTTTTGAAGGGATTATAATTTGTTTATTTCAGTGAGGGGATTCTAATAAATTTGTGTTTCGAAGGGAGTATAATTTGTTTAAGTTTCAAGTAATGCTTAAATTTGGCTTTTAAATATTATTATTAATATTTCTAAGAGAAAATAATTTGTTTAATTAAATGTCTAGATTTGTTTAGGAAAGAAAGTAATGCTTAAATCTGTGTTTTTGGAGAAAGTTTATATAGAATGATGATTGTATTTAGATTTGTTTAGGATTCAAAAGTGTTTCAAGTTTTTAAATATTATTATTAATATTTTTAAGAGAAAATAATATGTTTAACTAAATGTGTCTAGATTGGTTTAGGATTTTTAAGTTTTTTTTTTTGGATAGGCGAGAAGATTATGAAGATTGAAGGAAATATGTATTTACTTTAAGTTTTCTAAGAGTATTTAGTTTTAATGGTACAATAAAGGTTTATATGTTTATTTTTTTGTATTAGGATAAAGAAAGAGGGAGAAATTAGATCCTACATTATAGCTATAGATATTCAAAGAAAGTAATGTTTAAATTTGCGTTTTTGGAGGGAGTTTATATAGAATGATGATTGTATTTAAATTTGTTTAGGTTTTAAAAGTGTTTTAAGTTTTTTTTTCTCAATTAAGCCTGTACTCAGCTCTGGGAAGTCTAGGGGAGGGTTTGGGAGGTTGGGGGGATTTGTTTTTGTAAAAATTAAAAATTTTCAATAAAAAAAAAAAAAAAAAAGATAGATAGATAGATAGATAGATAGATAGAGATAGGTAGGTAGGTAGATTGATAGACACAGATAGGTAGGTAGGTAGATAGATAGATAGAGATAGGTAGGTAGGTAGATAGATAAATACAGATAGGTAGGTAGGTAGGTAGATAGATAGAGATAGGTAGGTAGATAGATAGATAGAGATAGGTAGGTAGGTAGATTGATAGATACAGATAGGTAGGTAGGTAGATAGATAGATACAGATAGGAAGGTAGGTAGATAGATAAATACAGATAGGTAGGTAGGTAGATAGATAGATAGATATAGGTAGGTATGTAGATTGATAGATACAGATAGGTAGGTAGGTAGATTGATAGATACAGATAGGTAGGTAGGTAGATTGATAGATACAGATAGGTAGGTAGGTAGATAGACAGATACAGATAGGTAGGTAGGTAGATAGATAGATAGAGATAGGTAGGTAGGTAGGTAGGTAGATAGATAGAGATAGGTAGGTAGATAGATAGATAGAGATAGGTAGGTAGGTAGGTAGATTGATAGACACAGATAGGTAGGTAGGTAGATAGATAGATACAGATAGGTAGGTAGGTAGATAGATAAATACAGATAGGTAGGTAGGTAGATAGATAGATAGAGATAGGTAGGTATGTAGATTGATAGATACAGATAGGTAGGTAGGTAGATTGATAGATACAGATAGGTAGGTAGGTAGATTGATAAATACAGATAGGTAGGTAGGTAGATAGATAGATACAGATAGGTAGGTAGGTAGGTAGATAGAGATAGGTAGGTTGATAGATAGATAGAGATAGGTAGGTAGGTAGATTGATAGATACAGATAGGTAGGTAGGTAGGTAGATAGATAAATAAAGATAGGTAGGTAGGTAGATAGATAGATAGAGATAGGTAGGTAGGTAGATTGATAGATACAGATAGGTAGGTAGGTAGATTGATAGATACAGATAGGTAGGTAGGTAGGTAGATAGATACAGATAGGTAGGTAGGAAGATAGATAGATAGAGATAGGTAGGTAGGTAGATAGATAGATACAGATAGGTAGGTAGGTAGGTAGATAGAGATAGGTAGGTAGGTAGATAGATAGATAGAGATAGGTAGGTAGGTAGATTGATAGATACAGATAGGTAGGTAGGTAGATAGATAGATACAGATAGGTAGGTAGGTAGATAGATAAATACAGATAGGTAGGTAGGTAGATAGATAGATAGAGATAGGTAGGTATTTAGATTGATAGATACAGATAGGTAGGTAGGTAGATTGATAGATACAGATAGGTAGGTAGGTAGATAGACAGATACAGATAGGTAGGTAGGTAGATAGATAAATACAGATAGGTAGGTAGGTAGATAGATAGATAGAGATAGGTAGGTATGTAGATTGATAGATACAGATAGGTAGGTATGTAGATTGATAGATACAGATAGGTAGGTAGGTAGATAGATAGATACATATAGGTAGGTAGGAAGATAGATAGATAGAGATAGGTAGGTAGGTAGATATATAGATACAGATAGGTAGGTAGGTAGGTAGGTAGATAGAGATAGGTAGGTAGGTAGATAGATAGATAGATAGATAGAGATAGGTAGGTAGGTAGATTGATAGATACAGATAGGTAGGTAGGTAGATAGATAGATAGAGATAGGTAGGTATGTAGATTGATAGATACAGATAGGTAGGTAGGTAGATTGATAGATACATATAGGTAGGTAGGAAGATAGATAGAGATAGGTAGGTAGGTAGATATATAGATACAGATAGGTAGGTAGGTAGGTAGATAGAGATAGGTAGGTAGGTAGATTGATAGATACAGATAGGTAGGTAGGTAGATAGATAGATAGAGATAGGTAGGTAGGTAGATAGATAAATACAGATAGGTAGGTAGGTAGGTAGGTAGATAGATAGAGATAGGTAGGTAGGTAGGTAGATAGATAGATAGAGATAGGTAGGTAGATTGATAGATACAGATAGGTAGGTAGGTAGATAGATAGATACAGATAGGTAGGTAGGTAGATAGATAAATACAGATAGGTAGGTAGGTAGATAGATAGATAGATATAGGTAGGTATGTAGATTGATAGATACAGATAGGTAGGTAGGTAGATTGATAGATACAGATAGGTAGGTACGTAGATTGATAGATACAGATAGGTAGGTAGGTAGATAGACAGATACAGATAGGTAGGTAGGTAGATAGATAGATACAGATAGGTACGTAGGTAGATAGATAAATACAGATAGGTAGGTAGATAGATAGATATAGGTAGGTAGGTAGGTAGATTGATAGATACAGATAGGTAGGTAGGTAGATAGATAGATAGAGATAGGTAGGTAGGTAGGTAGATAGATAGAGATAGGTAGGTAGATAGATAGATAGAGATATGTAGGTAGGTAGATTGATAGACACAGATAGGTAGGTAGGTAGATAGATAGATACAGATAGGTAAGTAGGTAGATAGATAAATACAGATAGGTAGGTAGGTAGATAGATAGATAGAGATAGGTAGGTATGTAGATTGATAGATACAGATAGGTAGGTAGGTAGATTGATAGATACAGATAGGTAGTTAGGTAGATAGATATATACATATAGGTAGGTAGGAAGATAGATAGATAGAGATAGGTAGGTAGGTAGATATATAGATACAGATAGGTAGGTAGGTATGTAGGTAGATAGAGATAGTTAGGTAGGTAGATAGATAGAGATAGGTAGGTAGGTAGATTGATAGATACAGATAGGTAGGTAGGTAGATAGATAGATAGAGATAGGTAGGTAGGTACATAGATAAATACAGATAGGTAGGTAGGTAGGTAGATAGATAGAGATAGGTAGGTAGGTAGATTGATAGATACAGATAGGTAGGTAGGTAGATAGATAGATACAGATAGGTACGTAGGTAGATAGATAAATACAGATAGGTAGGTAGGTAGATAGATAGATAGAGATAGGTAGGTAGGTAGATAGATAAATACAGATAGGTAGGTAGGTAGGTAGATAGATAGAGATAGGTAGGTTGGTAGATAGATAGATAGAGATAGGTAGGTAGGTAGATTGATAGATACAGATAGGTAGGTAGGTAGATAGATAGATACAGATAGGAAGGTAGGTAGATAGATAAATACAGATAGGTAGGTAGGTAGATAGATAGATAGATATAGGTAGGTATGTAGATTGATAGATACAGATAGGTAGGTAGGTAGATTGATAGATACAGATAGGTAGGTAGGTAGATTGATAGATACAGATAGGTAGGTAGGTAGATAGACAGATACAGATAGGTAGGTAGGTAGATAGATAGATAGAGATAGGTAGGTAGGTAGGTAGGTAGGTAGGTAGATAGATAGAGATAGGTAGGTAGATAGATAGATAGAGATAGGTAGGTAGGTAGGTAGATTGATAGACACAGATAGGTAGGTAGGTAGATAGATAGATACAGATAGGTAGGTAGGTAGATAGATAAATACAGATAGGTAGGTAGGTAGATAGATAGATAGAGATAGGTAGGTATGTAGATTGATAGATACAGATAGGTAGGTAGGTAGATTGATAGATACAGATAGGTAGGTAGGTAGATTGATAAATACAGATAGGTAGGTAGGTAGATAGATAGATACAGATAGGTAGGTAGGTAGGTAGATAGAGATAGGTAGGTAGATAGATAGATAGAGATAGGTAGGTAGGTAGATTGATAGATACAGATAGGTAGGTAGGTAGATAGATAAATAAAGATAGGTAGGTAGGTAGATAGATAGATAGAGATAGGTAGGTAGGTAGATTGATAGATACAGATAGGTAGGTAGGTAGATTGATAGATACAGATAGGTAGGTAGGTAGGTAGATAGATACAGATAGGTAGGTAGGAAGATAGATAGAGATAGGTAGGTAGGTAGATAGATAGATACAGATAGGTAGGTAGGTAGGTAGATAGAGATAGGTAGGTAGGTAGATAGATAGATAGAGATAGGTAGGTAGGTAGATTGATAGATACAGATAGGTAGGTAGGTAGATAGATAGATACAGATAGGTAGGTAGGTAGATAGATAAATACAGATAGGTAGGTAGGTAGATAGATAGATAGAGATAGGTAGGTATTTAGATTGATAGATACAGATAGGTAGGTAGGTAGATTGATAGATACAGATAGGTAGGTAGGTAGATAGACAGATACAGATAGGTAGGTAGGTAGATAGATAAATACAGATAGGTAGGTAGGTAGATAGATAGATACAGATAGGTACGTAGGTAGATAGATAAATACAGATAGGTAGGTAGATAGATAGATATAGGTAGGTAGGTAGGTAGATTGATAGATACAGATAGGTAGGTAGGTAGATAGATAGATAGAGATAGGTAGGTAGGTAGATAGATAGATAGAGATAGGTAGGTAGGTAGATTGATAGATACAGATAGGTAGGTAGGTAGATTGATAGATACAGATAGGTAGGTAGGTAGGTAGATAGATACAGATAGGTAGGTAGGAAGATAGATAGAGATAGGTAGGTAGGTAGATAGATAGATACAGATAGGTAGGTAGGTAGGTAGGTAGATAGAGATAGGTAGGTAGGTAGATAGATAGATAGAGATAGGTAGGTAGGTAGATTGATAGATACAGATAGGTAGGTAGGTAGATAGATAGATACAGATAGGTAGGTAGGTAGATAGATAAATACAGATAGGTAGGTAGGTAGATAGATAGATAGAGATAGGTAGGTATTTAGATTGATAGATACAGATAGGTAGGTAGGTAGATTGATAGATACAGATAGGTAGGTAGGTAGATAGACAGATACAGATAGGTAGGTAGGTAGATAGATAAATACAGATAGGTAGGTAGGTAGATAGATAGATACAGATAGGTACGTAGGTAGATAGATAAATACAGATAGGTAGGTAGATAGATAGATATAGGTAGGTAGGTAGGTAGATTGATAGATACAGATAGGTAGGTAGGTAGATAGATAGATAGAGATAGGTAGGTAGATTGATAGATACAGATAGGTAGGTAGGTAGATAGATAGATACAGATAGGTAGGTAGGTAGATAGATAAATACAGATAGGTAGGTAGGTAGATAGATAGATAGATATAGGTAGGTATGTAGATTGATAGATACAGATAGGTAGGTAGGTAGATTGATAGATACAGATAGGTAGGTACGTAGATTGATAGATACAGATAGGTAGGTAGGTAGATAGACAGATACAGATAGGTAGGTAGGTAGATAGATAGATACAGATAGGTACGTAGGTAGATAGATAAATACAGATAGGTAGGTAGATAGATAGATATAGGTAGGTAGGTAGGTAGATTGATAGATACAGATAGGTAGGTAGGTAGATAGATAGATAGAGATAGGTAGGTAGGTAGGTAGATAGATAGAGATAGGTAGGTAGATAGATAGATAGAGATATGTAGGTAGGTAGATTGATAGACACAGATAGGTAGGTAGGTAGATAGATAGATACAGATAGGTAAGTAGGTAGATAGATAAATACAGATAGGTAGGTAGGTAGATAGATAGATAGAGATAGGTAGGTATGTAGATTGATAGATACAGATAGGTAGGTAGGTAGATTGATAGATACAGATAGGTAGTTAGGTAGATAGATATATACATATAGGTAGGTAGGAAGATAGATAGATAGAGATAGGTAGGTAGGTAGATATATAGATACAGATAGGTAGGTAGGTATGTAGGTAGATAGAGATAGTTAGGTAGGTAGATAGATAGAGATAGGTAGGTAGGTAGATTGATAGATACAGATAGGTAGGTAGGTAGATAGATAGATAGAGATAGGTAGGTAGGTACATAGATAAATACAGATAGGTAGGTAGGTAGGTAGATAGATAGAGATAGGTAGGTAGGTAGATTGATAGATACAGATAGGTAGGTAGGTAGATAGATAGATACAGATAGGTACGTAGGTAGATAGATAAATACAGATAGGTAGGTAGGTAGATAGATAGATAGAGATAGGTAGGTAGGTAGATAGATAAATACAGATAGGTAGGTAGGTAGGTAGATAGATAGAGATAGGTAGGTAGGTAGATAGATAGATAGAGATAGGTAGGTAGGTAGATTGATAGATACAGATAGGTAGGTAGGTAGATAGATAGATACAGATAGGAAGGTAGGTAGATAGATAAATACAGATAGGTAGGTAGGTAGATAGATAGATAGATATAGGTAGGTATGTAGATTGATAGATACATATAGGTAGGTAGGTAGATTGATAGATACAGATAGGTAGGTAGGTAGATTGATAGATACAGATAGGTAGGTAGGTAGATAGACAGATACAGATAGGTAGGTAGGTAGATAGATAGATAGAGATAGGTAGGTAGGTAGGTAGGTAGGTAGGTAGGTAGATAGATAGAGATAGGTAGGTAGATAGATAGATAGAGATAGGTAGGTAGGTAGGTAGATTGATAGACACAGATAGGTAGGTAGGTAGATAGATAGATACAGATAGGTAGGTAGGTAGATAGATAAATACAGATAGGTAGGTAGGTAGATAGATAGATAGAGATAGGTAGGTATGTAGATTGATAGATACAGATAGGTAGGTAGGTAGATTGATAGATACAGATAGGTAGGTAGGTAGATTGATAAATACAGATAGGTAGGTAGGTAGATAGATAGATACAGATAGGTAGGTAGGTAGGTAGATAGAGATAGGTAGGTAGATAGATAGATAGAGATAGGTAGGTAGGTAGATTGATAGATACAGATAGGTAGGTAGGTAGATAGATAAATAAAGATAGGTAGGTAGGTAGATAGATAGATAGAGATAGGTAGGTAGGTAGATTGATAGATACAGATAGGTAGGTAGGTAGATTGATAGATACAGATAGGTAGGTAGGTAGGTAGATAGATACAGATAGGTAGGTAGGAAGATAGATAGAGATAGGTAGGTAGGTAGATAGATAGATACAGATAGGTAGGTAGGTAGGTAGATAGAGATAGGTAGGTAGGTAGATAGATAGATAGAGATAGGTAGGTAGGTAGATTGATAGATACAGATAGGTAGGTAGGTAGATAGATAGATACAGATAGGTAGGTAGGTAGATAGATAAATACAGATAGGTAGGTAGGTAGATAGATAGATAGAGATAGGTAGGTATTTAGATTGATAGATACAGATAGGTAGGTAGGTAGATTGATAGATACAGATAGGTAGGTAGGTAGATAGACAGATACAGATAGGTAGGTAGGTAGATAGATAAATACAGATAGGTAGGTAGGTAGATAGATAGATAGAGATAGGTAGGTATGTAGATTGATAGATACAGATAGGTAGGTATGTAGATTGATAGATACAGATAGGTAGGTAGGTAGATAGATAGATACATATAGGTAGGTAGGAAGATAGATAGATAGAGATAGGTAGGTAGGTAGATATATAGATACAGATAGGTAGGTAGGTAGGTAGGTAGATAGAGATAGGTAGGTAGGTAGATAGATAGATAGATAGATAGATAGAGATAGGTAGGTAGGTAGATTGATAGATACAGATAGGTAGGTAGGTAGATAGATAGATAGAGATAGGTAGGTATGTAGATTGATAGATACAGATAGGTAGGTAGGTAGATTGATAGATACATATAGGTAGGTAGGAAGATAGATAGATAGAGATAGGTAGGTAGGTAGATAGATAGATACAGATAGGTAGGTAGGTAGGTAGATAGAGATAGGTAGGTAGGTAGATTGATAGATACAGATAGGTAGGTAGGTAGATAGATAGATAGAGATAGGTAGGTAGGTAGATAGATAAATACAGATAGGTAGGTAGGTAGGTAGGTAGATAGATAGAGATAGGTAGGTAGGTAGATAGATAGATAGAGATAGGTAGGTAGGTAGATTGATAGATACAGATAGGTAGGTAGGTAGATAGATAGATACAGATAGGTAGGTAGGTAGATAGATAAATACAGATAGGTAGGTAGGTAGATAGATAGATAGATATAGGTAGGTATGTAGATTGATAGATACAGATAGGTAGGTAGGTAGATTGATAGATACAGATAGGTAGGTAGGTAGATTGATAGATACAGATAGGTAGGTAGGTAGATAGACAGATACAGATAGGTAGGTAGGTAGATAGATAGATACAGATAGGTACGTAGGTAGATAGATAAATACAGATAGGTAGGTAGGTAGATAGATAGATAGATATAGGTAGGTAGGTAGGTAGATTGATAGATACAGATAGGTAGGTAGGTAGATAGATAGATAGAGATAGGTAGGTAGGTAGGTAGATAGATAGAGATAGGTAGGTAGATAGATAGATAGAGATATGTAGGTAGGTAGATTGATAGACACAGATAGGTAGGTAGGTAGATAGATAGATACAGATAGGTAAGTAGGTAGATAGATAAATACAGATAGGTAGGTAGGTAGATAGATAGATAGAGATAGGTAGGTATGTAGATTGATAGATACAGATAGGTAGGTAGGTAGATTGATAGATACAGATAGGTAGTTAGGTAGATAGATATATACATATAGGTAGGTAGGAAGATAGATAGATAGAGATAGGTAGGTAGGTAGATATATAGATACAGATAGGTAGGTAGGTAGGTAGGTAGATAGAGATAGTTAGGTAGGTAGATAGATAGAGATAGGTAGGTAGGTAGATTGATAGATACAGATAGGTAGGTAGGTAGATAGATAGATAGAGATAGGTAGGTAGGTACATAGCTAAATACAGATAGGTAGGTAGGTAGGTAGATAGATAGAGATAGGTAGGTAGGTAGATTGATAGATACAGATAGGTAGGTAGGTAGATAGATAGATACAGATAGGTACGTAGGTAGATAGATAAATACAGATAGGTAGGTAGGTAGATAGATAGATAGATATAGGTAGGTATGTAGATTGATAGATACAGATAGGTAGGTAGGTAGATAGATAGATACAGATAGGTAGGTAGGTAGATAGATAAATAAAGATAGGTAGGTAGGTAGATAGATAGATAGAGATAGGTAGGTAGGTAGATTGATAGATACAGATAGGTAGGTAGGTAGATTGATAGATACAGATAGGTAGGTAGGTAGGTAGATAGATACAGATAGGTAGGTAGGTAGATTGATAGATACAGATAGGTAGGTAGGTAGATAGATAGATAGAAAGAGATAGGTAGGTAGGTAGATAGATAAATACAGATAGGTAGGTAGGTAGGTAGGTAGATAGATATAGATAGGTAGGTAGGTAGATAGATAGATAGAGATAGGTAGGTAGGTAGATTGATAGATACAGATAGGTATGTAGGTAGATAGATAGATACTGATAGGTAGGTAGGTAGATAGATAAATACAGATAGGTAGGTAGGTAGATAGATAGCTAGAGATAGGTAGGTATGTAGATTGATAGATACAGATAGGTAGGTAGGTAGATAGATAGATACATATGGGTAGGTAGGAAGATAGATAGATAGAGATAGGTAGGTAGGTAGATATATAGATACAGATAGGTAGGTAGGTAGGTAGATAGAGATAGGTAGGTAGGTAGATTGATAGATACAGATAGGTAGGTAGGTAGATAGATAGATAGAGATAGGTAGGTATGTAGATTGATAGATACAGATAGGTAGGTAGGTAGATTGATAGATACATATAGGTAGGTAGGAAGATAGATAGATAGAGATAGGTAGGTAGGTAGATATATAGATATAGATAGGTAGGTAGGTAGGTAGATAGAGATAGGTAGGTAGGTAGATAGATAGATAGAGATAGGTAGGTACGTAGATTGATAGATACAGATAGGTAGGTAGGTAGATAGATAGATAGAGATAGGTAGGTAGGTAGATAGATAAATACAGATAGGTAGGTAGGTAGGTAGATAGATAGAGATAGGTAGGTAGGTAGATTGATAGATACAGATAGGTAGGTAGGTAGATAGATAGATAGAGATAGGTAGGTAGGTAGATAGATAAATACAGATAGGTAGGTAGGTAGATAGATAGATAGATATAGGTAGGTATGTAGATTGATAGATACAGATAGGTAGGTAGGTAGATTGATAGATACAGATAGGTAGGTAGGTAGATTGATAGATACAGATAGGTAGGTAGGTAGATAGACAGATACAGGTAGGTAGGTAGGTAGATAGATAGAGATAGGTAGGTAGATAGATAGATAGAGATAGGTAGGTAGGTAGATAGACAGATACAGATAGGTAGGTAGATAGATAGATAGAGATAGGTAGGTAGGTAGGTAGATAGATACAGATAGGTAGGTAGGTAGATAGATAGATAGAGATAGGTAGGTAGGTAGATTGATAGATACAGATAGGTAGGTAGGTAGATAGATAGATACAGATAGGTAGGTAGGTAGATAGATAAATACAGATAGGTAGGTAGGTAGATAGATAGATACAGATAGGTAGGTAGGTAGATAGATAAATACAGATAGGTAGGTAGGTAGATAGATAGATAGAGATAGGTAGGTATGTAGATTGATAGATACAGATAGGTAGGTAGGTAGATTGATAGATACAGATAGGTAGGTAGGTAGATAGATAGATACAGATAGGTAGGTAGGAAGATAGATAGATAGAGATAGGTAGGTAGGTAGGTAGATAGATAGATACAGATAGGTAGTAGGTAGGTAGATAGAGATAGGTAGGTAGGTAGATAGATAGATAGAGATAGGTAGGTAGGTAGATTGATAGATACAGATAGGTAGGTAGGTAGATAGATAGATACAGATAGGTAGGTAGGTAGATAGATAAATAAAGATAGGAAGGTAGGTAGATAGATAGATACAGATAGGTAGGTAGGTAGATTGATAGATAGAGATAGGTAGGTAGGTAGATAGATAGATACAGATAGGTAGTAGGTAGGTAGATAGAGATAGGTAGGTAGGTAGATAGATAGATAGAGATAGGTAGGTAGGTAGATTGATAGATACAGATAGGTAGGTAGGTAGATAGATAGATACAGATAGGTAGGTAGGTAGATAGATAAATAAAGATAGGAAGGTAGGTAGATAGATAGATACAGATAGGTAGGTAGGTAGATTGATAGATACAGATAGGTAGGTAGGTAGATAGATAGATATAGGTAGCTATGTTGATTGATATATACAGATAGGTAGGTAGGTAGATTGATAGATACAGATAGGTAGGTAGGTAGATTGATAGATACAGATAGGTAGGTAGGTAGATAGACAGATACAGATAGGTAGGTAGGTAGATAGATAGATAGAGATAGGTAGGTAGGTAGATTGATAGATACAGATAGGTAGGTAGGTAGATAGATAGATACAGATAGGTAGGTAGGTAGGTAGATAAATAGAGATAGGTAGGTAGGTAGATAGATAGATAGAAATAGGTAGGTAGGTAGATTGATAGATAGAGATAGGTAGGTAGGTAGATAGATAGAGATAGGTAGGTAGGTAGATAGATAGATACAGATAGGTAGGTAGGTAGATAGATAGATAGATACAGATAGGTAGGTAGGTAGATAGATAGATAGAGATAGGTAGGTAGGTAGATAGATAGATAGAGATAGGTAGGTAGGTAGATTGATAGATACAGATAGGTAGGTATGTAGGTAGATAGATACAGATAGGTAGGTAGGTAGATTGATAAATACAGATAGGTAGGTAGGTAGATAGATAGATACAGATAGGTAGGTAGGTAGATAGATAAATTCAGATAGGTAGGTAGGTAGATAGATAGATATAGGTAGGTATGTCGATTGATATATAGAGATAGGTAGGTAGGTAGATTGATAGATACAGATAGGTAGGTAGGTAGATTGATAGATACAGATAGGTAGGTAGGTAGATAGACAGATACAGATAGGTAGGTAGGTAGATAGATAGATAGAGATAGGTAGGTAGGTAGATTGATAGATACAGATAGGTAGGTAGGTAGATAGATAGATACAGATAGGTAGGTAGGTAGACAGATAAATACAGATAGGTAGGTAGGTAGATAGATAGAGATAGGTAGGTATGTAGATTGATAGATACAGATAGGTAGGTAGGTAGATTGATAGATACAGATAGGTAGGTAGGTAGATAGATAGATACAGATAGGTAGGTAGGAAGATAGATAGATAGAGATAGGTAGGTAGGTAGATAGAAAGATACAGATAGGTAGTAGGTAGGTAGATAGAGATAGGTAGGTAGGTAGATAGATAGATAGAGATAGGTAGGTAGGTAGATTGATAGATACAGATAGGTAGGTAGGTAGATAGATAGATACAGATAGGTAGGTAGGTAGATAAATAAAGATAGGTAGGTAGGTAGATAGATAGATACAGATAGGTAGGTAGGTAGATTGATAGATACAGATAGGTAGGTAGGTAGATAGATAGATATAGGTAGGTATGTTGATTGATATATACAGATAGGTAGGTAGGTAGATTGATAGATACAGATAGGTAGGTAGGTAGATTGATAGATACAGATAGGTAGGTAGGTAGATAGACAGATACAGATAGGTAGGTAGGTAGATAGATAGATAGAGATAGGTAGGTAGGTAGATTGATAGATACAGTTAGGTAGGTAGGTAGATAGATAGATACAGATAGGTAGGTAGGTAGGTAGACAGATAAATACAGATAGGTAGGTAGGTAGATAGATAGATAGAGATAGGTAGGTAGGTAGATTGATAGATACAGATAGGTAGGTAGGTAGATAGATAGACAGAGATAGGTAGGTAGGTAGATAGATAAATACAGATAGGTAGGTAGGTAGGTAGATAAATAGAGATAGGTAGGTAGGTAGATAGATAGATAGAAATAGGTAGGTAGGTAGATTGATAGATAGAGATAGGTAGGTAGGTAGATAGATAGAGATAGGTAGGTAGGTAGATAGATAGATACAGATAGGTAGGTAGGTAGATTGATAGATACAGATAGGTAGGTAGGTAGATAGATAGAGATAGGTAGGTAGGTAGGTAGATAGATAGAGATAGGTAGGTAGATAGATAGAGATAGGTAGGTAGGTAGGTAGATTGATAGACACAGATAGGTAGGTAGGTAGATAGATAGATACAGATAGGTAGGTAGGTAGATAGATAAATACAGATAGGTAGGTAGGTAGATAGATAGATAGAGGTAGGTAGGTATGTAGATTTATAGATACAGATAGGTAGGTAGGTAGATTGATAGATACAGATAGGTAGGTAGGTAGATAGATAGATACATATAGGTAGGTAGGAAGATAGATAGATAGAGATAGGTAGGTAGGAAGATAGATAGAGATAGGTAGGTAGGTAGATATATAGATACAGATAGGTAGGTAGGTAGGTAGATAGAGATAGGTAGGTAGGTAGATAGATAGATAGAGATAGGTAGGTAGGTAGATTGATACAGATAGGTAGGTAGGTAGATAGATAGATAGAGATAGGTAGGTAGGTAGATAGATAAATACAGATAGGTAGGTAGGTAGGTAGATAGATAGAGATAGGTAGGTAGGTAGATAGATAGATAGAGATAGGTAGGTAGGTAGATTGATAGATACAGATAGGTAGGTAGGTAGATAGATAGATACAGATAGGTAGGTAGGTAGATAGATAAATACAGATAGGTAGGTAGGTAGATAGATAGATAGATATAGGTAGGTAGGTATGTAGATTGATAGATACAGATAGGTAGGTAGGTAGAATGATAGATACAGATAGGTAGGTAGGTAGATTGATAGATACAGATAGGTAGGTAGGTAGATAGACAGATACAGATAGGTAGGTAGGTAGATAGATAGATAGAGATAGGTAGGTAGGTAGGTAGGTAGATAGATAGAGATAGGTAGGTAGATAGATAGATAGAGATAGGTAGGTAGGTAGGTAGATTGATAGACACAGATAGGTAGGTAGGTAGATAGATAGATACAGATAGGTAGGTAGGTAGATAGATAAATACAGATAGGTAGGTAGGTAGATAGATAGATAGAGATAGGTAGGTATGTAGATTGATAGATACAGATAGGTAGGTAGGTAGATTGATAGATACAGATAGGTAGGTAGGTAGATTGATAAATACAGATAGGTAGGTAGGTAGATAGATAGATACAGATAGGTAGGTAGGTAGGTAGATAGAGATAGGTAGGTAGGTAGATAGATAGATAGAGATAGGTAGGTAGGTAGATTGATAGATACAGATAGGTAGGTAGATAGATAGATAAATAAAGATAGGTAGGTAGGTAGATAGATAGATAGAGATAGGTAGGTAGGTAGATTGATAGATACAGATAGGTAGGTAGGTAGATTGATAGATACAGATAGGTAGGTAGGTAGGTAGATAGATACAGATAGGTAGGTAGGAAGATAGATAGATAGAGATAGGTAGGTAGGTAGATAGATAGATACAGATAGGTAGGTAGGTAGGTAGATAGAGATAGGTAGGTAGGTAGGTAGATAGATAGATAGAGATAGGTAGGTAGGTAGATTGATAGATACAGATAGGTAGGTAGGTAGATAGATAGATACAGATAGGTAGGTAGGTAGATAGATAAATAAAGATAGGTAGGTAGGTAGGTAGATAGATAGAGATAGGTAGGTAGGTAGATTGATAGATACAGATAGGTAGGTAGGTAGATTGATAGATACAGATAGGTAGGTAGGTAGGTAGATAGATACAGATAGGTAGGTAGGTAGATTGATAGATACAGATAGGTAGGTAGGTAGATAGATAGATAGAGATAGGTAGGTAGGTAGATAGATAAATACAGATAGGTAGGTAGGTAGGTAGATAGATAGAGATAGGTAGGTAGGTAGGTAGATAGATAGATAGAGATAGGTAGGTAGGTAGATTGATAGATACAGATAGGTATGTAGGTAGATAGATAGATACAGATAGGTAGGTAGGTAGATAGATAAATACAGATAGGTAGGTAGGTAGATAGATAGATAGATATAGGTAGGTATTTAGATTGATAGATACAGATAGGTAGGTAGGTAGATTGATAGATACAGATAGGTAGGTAGGTAGATTGATAGATACAGATAGGTAGGTAGGTAGATAGACAGATACAGATAGGTAGGTAGGTAGATAGATAAATACAGATAGGTAGGTAGGTAGATAGATAGATAGAGATAGGTAGGTATGTAGATTGATAGATACAGATAGGTAGGTATGTAGATTGATAGATACAGATAGGTAGGTAGGTAGATAGATAGATACATATAGGTAGGTAGGAAGATAGATAGATAGAGATAGGTAGATAGGTAGATATATAGATACAGATAGGTAGGTAGGTAGGTAGGTAGATAGAGATAGGTAGGTAGGTAGGTAGATAGATAGATAGAGATAGGTAGGTAGGTAGATTGATAGATACAGATAGGTAGGTAGGTAGATAGATAGATAGAGATAGGTAGGTATGTAGATTGATAGATAGAGATAGGTAGGTAGGTAGATTGATAGATACATATAGGTAGGTAGGAAGATAGATAGATAGAGATAGGTAGGTAGGTAGATATATAGATACAGATAGGTAGGTAGGTAGGTAGATAGAGATAGGTAGGTAGGTAGATAGATAGATAGAGATAGGTAGGTAGGTAGATTGATAGATACAGATAGGTAGGTAGGTAGATAGATAGATAGAGATAGGTAGGTAGGTAGATAGATAAATACAGATAGGTAGGTAGGTAGGTAGGTAGATAGATAGAGATAGGTAGGTAGGTAGATAGATAGATAGAGATAGGTAGGTAGGTAGATTGATAGATACAGATAGGTAGGTAGGTAGATAGATAGATACAGATAGGTAGGTAGGTAGATAGATAAATACAGATAGGTAGGTAGGTAGATAGATAGATATAGGTAGGTATGTAGATTGATAGATACAGATAGGTAGGTAGGTAGATTGATAGATACAGATAGGTAGTTAGGTAGATAGATATATACATATAGGTAGGTAGGAAGATAGATAGATAGAGATAGGTAGGTAGGTAGATATATAGATACAGATAGGTAGGTAGGTAGGTAGATAGAGATAGTTAGGTAGGTAGATAGATAGAGATAGGTAGGTAGGTAGATTGATAGACACAGATAGGTAGGTAGGTAGATAGATAGATACAGATAGGTAGGTAGGTAGATAGATAAATACAGATAGGTAGGTAGGTAGATAGATAGATAGAGATAGGTAGGTATGTAGATTGATAGATACAGATAGGTAGGTAGGTAGATTGATAGATACAGATAGGTAGGTAGGTAGATTGATAAATACAGATAGGTAGGTAGGTAGATAGATAGATACAGATAGGTAGGTAGGTAGGTAGATAGAGATAGGTAGGTAGGTAGATAGATAGATAGAGATAGGTAGGTAGGTAGATTGATAGATACAGATAGGTAGGTAGATAGATAGATAAATAAAGATAGGTAGGTAGGTAGATAGATAGATAGAGATAGGTAGGTAGGTAGATTGATAGATACAGATAGGTAGGTAGGTAGATTGATAGATACAGATAGGTAGGTAGGTAGGTAGATAGATACAGATAGGTAGGTAGGAAGATAGATAGATAGAGATAGGTAGGTAGGTAGATAGATAGATACAGATAGGTAGGTAGGTAGGTAGATAGAGATAGGTAGGTAGGTAGGTAGATAGATAGATAGAGATAGGTAGGTAGGTAGATTGATAGATACAGATAGGTAGGTAGGTAGATAGATAGATACAGATAGGTAGGTAGGTAGATAGATAAATAAAGATAGGTAGGTAGGTAGGTAGATAGATAGAGATAGGTAGGTAGGTAGATTGATAGATACAGATAGGCAGGTAGGTAGATTGATAGATACAGATAGGTAGGTAGGTAGGTAGATAGATACAGATAGGTAGGTAGGTAGATTGATAGATACAGATAGGTAGGTAGGTAGATAGATAGATAGAGATAGGTAGGTAGGTAGATAGATAAATACAGATAGGTAGGTAGGTAGGTAGATAGATAGAGATAGGTAGGTAGGTAGGTAGATAGATAGATAGAGATAGGTAGGTAGGTAGATTGATAGATACAGATAGGTATGTAGGTAGATAGATAGATACAGATAGGTAGGTAGGTAGATAGATAAATACAGATAGGTAGGTAGGTAGATAGATAGATAGATATAGGTAGGTATTTAGATTGATAGATACAGATAGGTAGGTAGGTAGATTGATAGATACAGATAGGTAGGTAGGTAGATTGATAGATACAGATAGGTAGGTAGGTAGATAGACAGATACAGATAGGTAGGTAGGTAGATAGATAAATACAGATAGGTAGGTAGGTAGATAGATAGATAGAGATAGGTAGGTATGTAGATTGATAGATACAGATAGGTAGGTATGTAGATTGATAGATACAGATAGGTAGGTAGGTAGATTGATAGATACAGATAGGTAGGTAGGTAGATTGATAGATACAGATAGGTAGGTAGGTAGATAGACAGATACAGATAGGTAGGTAGGTAGGTAGATAGATAAATACAGATAGGTAGGTAGGTAGATAGATAGATAGAGATAGGTAGGTATGTAGATTGATAGATACAGATAGGTAGGTATGTAGATTGATAGATACAGATAGGTAGGTAGGTAGATAGATAGATACATATAGGTAGGTAGGAAGATAGATAGATAGAGATAGGTAGATAGGTAGATATATAGATACAGATAGGTAGGTAGGTAGGTAGGTAGATAGAGATAGGTAGGTAGGTAGGTAGATAGATAGATAGAGATAGGTAGGTAGGTAGATTGATAGATACAGATAGGTAGGTAGGTAGATAGATAGATAGAGATAGGTAGGTATGTAGATTGATAGATAGAGATAGGTAGGTAGGTAGATTGATAGATACATATAGGTAGGTAGGAAGATAGATAGATAGAGATAGGTAGGTAGGTAGATATATAGATACAGATAGGTAGGTAGGTAGGTAGATAGAGATAGGTAGGTAGGTAGATAGATAGATAGAGATAGGTAGGTAGGTAGATTGATAGATACAGATAGGTAGGTAGGTAGATAGATAGATAGAGATAGGTAGGTAGGTAGATAGATAAATACAGATAGGTAGGTAGGTAGGTAGGTAGATAGATAGAGATAGGTAGGTAGGTAGATAGATAGATAGAGATAGGTAGGTAGGTAGATTGATAGATACAGATAGGTAGGTAGGTAGATAGATAGATAGAGAAAGGTACGTATGTAGATTGATAGATAGAGATAGGTAGGTAGGTAGATTGATAGATACATATAGGTAGGTAGGAAGATAGATAGATAGAGATAGGTAGGTAGGTAGATATATAGATACAGATAGGTAGGTAGGTAGGTAGATAGAGATAGGTAGGTAGGTAGATAGATAGATAGAGATAGGTAGGTAGGTAGATTGATAGATACAGATAGGTAGGTAGGTAGATAGATAGATAGAGATAGGTAGGTAGGTAGATAGATAAATACAGATAGGTAGGTAGGTAGGTAGGTAGGTAGATAGATAGAGATAGGTAGGTAGGTAGATAGATAGATAGAGATAGGTAGGTAGGTAGATTGATAGATACAGATAGGTAGGTAGGTAGATAGATAGATACAGATAGGTAGGTAGGTAGATAGATAAATACAGATAGGTAGGTAGGTAGATAGATAGATATAGGTAGGTATGTAGATTGATAGATACAGATAGGTAGGTAGGTAGATTGATAGATACAGATAGGTAGTTAGGTAGATAGATATATACATATAGGTAGGTAGGAAGATAGATAGATAGAGATAGGTAGGTAGGTAGATATATAGATACAGATAGGTAGGTAGGTAGGTAGATAGAGATAGTTAGGTAGGTAGATAGATAGAGATAGGTAGGTAGGTAGATTGATAGATACAGATAGGTAGGTAGGTAGATAGATAGATAGAGATAGGTAGGTAGGTACATAGATAAATACAGATAGGTAGGTAGGTAGGTAGATAGATAGAGATAGGTAGGTAGGTAGATTGATAGATACAGATAGGTAGGTAGGTAGATAGATAGATACAGATAGGTACGTAGGTAGATAGATAAATACAGATAGGTAGGTAGGTAGATAGATAGATAGATATAGGTAGGTATGTAGATTGATAGATACAGATAGGTAGGTAGGTAGATAGATAGATACAGATAGGTAGGTAGGTAGATAGATAAATAAAGATAGGTAGGTAGGTAGATAGATAGATAGAGATAGGTAGGTAGGTAGATTGATAGATACAGATAGGTAGGTAGGTAGATTGATAGATACAGATAGGTAGGTAGGTAGGTAGATAGATACAGATAGGTAGGTAGGTAGATTGATAGATACAGATAGGTAGGTAGGTAGATAGATAGATAGATAGAGATAGGTAGGTAGGTAGATAGATAAATACAGATAGGTAGGTAGGTAGGTAGGTAGATAGATATAGATAGGTAGGTAGGTAGATAGATAGATAGAGATAGGTAGGTAGGTAGATTGATAGATACAGATAGGTATGTAGGTAGATAGATAGATACAGATAGGTAGGTAGGTAGATAGATAAATACAGATAGGTAGGTAGGTAGATAGATAGATAGATATAGGTAGGTATTTAGATTGATAGATACAGATATGTAGGTAGGTAGATTGATAGATACAGATAGGTAGGTAGGTAGATTGATAGATACAGATAGGTAGGTAGGTAGATAGACAGATACAGATAGGTAGGTAGGTAGATAGATAAATACAGATAGGTAGGTATGTAGATAGATAGCTAGAGATAGGTAGGTATGTAGATTGATAGATACAGATAGGTAGGTAGGTAGATAGATAGATACATATGGGTAGGTAGGAAGATAGATAGATAGAGATAGGTAGGTAGGTAGATATATAGATACAGATAGGTAGGTAGGTAGGTAGATAGAGATAGGTAGGTAGGTAGAAAGATAGATAGATAGAGATAGGTAGGTAGGTAGATTGATAGATACAGATAGGTAGGTAGGTAGATAGATAGATAGAGATAGGTAGGTATGTAGATTGATAGATACAGATAGGTAGGTAGGTAGATTGATAGATACATATAGGTAGGTAGGAAGATAGATAGATAGAGATAGGTAGGTAGGTAGATATATAGATATAGATAGGTAGGTAGGTAGGTAGATAGAGATAGGTAGGTAGGTAGATAGATAGATAGAGATAGGTAGGTAGGTAGATTGATAGATACAGATAGGTAGGTAGGTAGATAGATAGATAGAGATAGGTAGGTAGGTAGATAGATAAATACAGATAGGTAGGTAGGTAGGTAGATAGATAGAGATAGGTAGGTAGGTAGATGGTTAGATAGAGATAGGTAGGTAGGTAGATTGATAGATACAGATAGGTAGGTAGGTAGATAGATAGATAGAGATAGGTAGGTAGGTAGATAGATAAATACAGATAGGTAGGTAGGTAGATAGATAGATAGATATAGGTAGGTATGTAGATTGATAGATACAGATAGGTAGGTAGGTAGATTGATAGATACAGATAGGTAGGTAGGTAGATTGATAGATACAGATAGGTAGGTAGGTAGATAGACAGATACAGGTAGGTAGGTAGGTAGATAGATAGATAGAGATAGGTAGGTAGGTAGGTAGATAGATAGAGATAGGTAGGTAGATTGATAGATAGAGATAGGTAGGTAGGTAGATAGACAGATACAGATAGGTAGGTAGATAGATAGATAGAGATAGGTAGGTAGGTAGGTAGATAGATACAGATAGGTAGGTAGGTAGATAGATAGATAGAGATAGGTAGGTAGGTAGATTGATAGATACAGATAGGTAGGTAGGTAGATAGATAGATACAGATAGGTAGGTAGGTAGATAGATAAATACAGATAGGTAGGTAGGTAGATAGATAGATAGAGATAGGTAGGTAGGTAGATTGATAGATACAGATAGGTAGGTAGGTAGATAGATAAATACAGATAGGTAGGTAGGTAGATAGATAGATAGAGATAGGTAGGTATGTAGATTGATAGATACAGATAGGTAGGTAGGTAGATTGATAGATACAGATAGGTAGGTAGGTAGATAGATAGATACAGATAGGTAGGTAGGAAGATAGATAGATACAGATAGGTAGTAGGTAGGTAGATAGAGATAGGTAGGTAGGTAGATAGATAGATAGAGATAGGTAGGTAGGTAGATTGATAGATACAGATAGGTAGGTAGGTAGATAGATAGATACAGATAGGTAGGTAGGTAGATAGATAAATAAAGATAGGTAGGTAGGTAGATAGATAGATACAGATAGGTAGGTAGGTAGATTGATAGATACAGATAGGTAGGTAGGTAGATAGATAGATATAGGTAGGTATGTTGATTGATATATACAGATAGGTAGGTAGGTAGATTGATAGATACAGATAGGTAGGTAGGTAGATTGATAGATACAGATAGGTAGGTAGGTAGATAGACAGATACAGATAGGTAGGTAGGTAGGTAGATAGATAGAGATAGGTAGGTAGGTAGATTGATAGATACAGTTAGGTAGGTAGGTAGATAGATAGATACAGATAGGTAGGTAGGTAGGTAGACAGATAAATACAGATAGGTAGGTAGGTAGATAGATAGATAGAGATAGGTAGGTAGGTAGATTGATAGATACAGATAGGTAGGTAGGTAGATAGATAGATAGAGATAGGTAGGTAGGTAGATAGATAAATACAGATAGGTAGGTAGGTAGGTAGATAAATAGAGATAGGTAGGTAGGTAGATAGATAGAGATAGGTAGGTAGGTAGATAGATAGATACAGATAGGTAGGTAGGTAGATAGATAGATAGATACAGATAGGTAGGTAGGTAGATAGATAGATAGAGATAGGTAGGTAGGTAGATAGATAGATAGAGATAGGTAGGTAGGTAGATTGATAGATGCAGATAGGTAGGTAGGTAGATTGATAGATACAGATAGGTAGGTATGTAGGTAGATAGATACAGATAGGTAGGTAGGTAGATTGATAAATACAGATAGGTAGGTAGGTAGATAGATAGATACAGATAGGTAGGTAGGTAGATAGATAGATAGAGATAGGTAGGTAGATAGATAGATAGAGATAGGTAGGTAGGTAGATTGATAGATACAGATAGGTAGGTAGGTAGATAGATAGATAGAGATAGGTAGGTAGGTAGATTGATAGATACAGATAGGTAGGTAGGTAGATAGATAGATACAGATAGGTAGGTAGGTAGATTGATAGATACAGATAGGTAGGTAGGTAGATTGATAGATACAGATAGGTAGGTAGGTAGATAGACAGATACAGATAGGTAGGTAGGTAGATAGATAGATAGAGATAGGTAGGTAGGTAGATTGATAGATACAGATAGGTAGGTAGGTAGGTAGATAGATAGAGATAGGTAGGTAGGTAGATAGATAGATACAGATAGGTAGGTAGGTAGACAGATAAATACAGATAGGTAGGTAGGTAGATAGATAGAGATAGGTAGGTATGTAGATTGATAGATACAGATAGGTAGGTAGGTAGATTGATAGAGACAGATAGGTAGGTAGGTAGATAGATAAATTCAGATAGGTAGGTAGGTAGAAAGATAGATATAGGTAGGTATGTCGATTGATATATAGAGATAGGTAGGTTGGTAGATTGATAGATACAGATAGGTAGGTAGGTAGATTGATAGATACAGATAGGTAGGTAGGTAGATAGACAGATACAGATAGGTAGGTAGGTAGATAGATAGATAGAGATAGGTAGGTAGGTAGATTGATAGATACAGATAGGTAGGTAGGTAGATAGATAGAGATAGGTAGGTAGGTAGATAGATAGATACAGATAGGTAGGTAGGTAGACAGATAAATACAGATAGGTAGGTAGGTAGATAGATAGAGATAGGTAGGTATGTAGATTGATAGATACAGATAGGTAGGTAGGTAGATTGATAGATACAGATAGGTAGGTAGGTAGATTGATAGAGACAGATAGGTAGGTAGGTAGATAGATAGAAAGAGATAGGTAGGTAGGTAGATAGATAGATAGAAATAGGTAGGTAGGTAGATTGATAGATAGAGATAGGTAGGTAGGTAGATAGATAGAGATAGGTAGGTAGGTAGGTAGATAGATAGATACAGATAGGTAGGTAGGTAGATAGATAGAGATAGGTAGGTAGATAGATAGATAGAGATAGGTAGGTAGGTAGATTGATAGATACAGATAGGTAGGTAGGTAGATAGATAGATAGAGATAGGTAGGTAGGTAGATTGATAGATACAGATAGGTAGGTAGGTAGATAGATAGATACAGATAGGTAGGTAGGTAGATTGATAGATACAGATAGGTAGGTAGGTAGATAGACAGATACAGATAGGTAGGTAGGTAGATAGATAGATAGAGATAGGTAGGTATGTAGATTGATAGATACAGATAGGTAGGTAGGTAGATTGATAGAGACAGATAGGTAGGTAGGTAGATAGATAGAAAGAGATAGGTAGGTAGGTAGATAGATAGATAGAAATAGGTAGGTAGGTAGATTGATAGATAGAGATAGGTAGGTAGGTAGATAGATAGAGATAGGTAGGTAGGTAGGTAGATAGATAGATACAGATAGGTAGGTAGGTAGATAGATAGAGATAGGTAGGTAGATAGATAGATAGAGATAGGTAGGTAGGTAGATTGATAGATACAGATAGGTAGGTAGGTAGATAGATAGATAGAGATAGGTAGGTAGGTAGATTGATAGATACAGATAGGTAGGTAGGTAGATAGATAGATACAGATAGGTAGGTAGGTAGATTGATAGATACAGATAGGTAGGTAGGTAGATAGACAGATACAGATAGGTAGGTAGGTAGATAGATAGATAGAGATAGGTAGGTATGTAGATTGATAGATACAGATAGGTAGGTAGGTAGATTGATAGATACAGATAGGTAGGTAGGTAGATTGATAGAGACAGATAGGTAGGTAGGTAGATTGATAGATACAGATAGGTAGGTATGTAGGTAGATAGATACAGATAGGTAGGTAGGTAGATTGATAAATACAGATAGGTAGGTAGGTAGATAGATAGATACAGATAGGTAGGTAGGTAGATAGATAGATAGAGATAGGTAGGTAGATAGATAGATAGAGATAGGTAGGTAGGTAGATTGATAGATACAGATAGGTAGGTAGGTAGATAGATAGATAGAGATAGGTAGGTAGGTAGATTGATAGATACAGATAGGTAGGTAGGTAGATAGATAGATACAGATAGGTAGGTAGGTAGATTGATAGATACAGATAGGTAGGTAGGTAGATTGATAGATACAGATAGGTAGGTAGGTAGATAGACAGATACAGATAGGTAGGTAGGTAGATAGATAGATAGAGATAGGTAGGTAGGTAGATTGATAGATACAGATAGGTAGGTAGGTAGGTAGATAGATAGAGATAGGTAGGTAGGTAGATAGATAGATACAGATAGGTAGGTAGGTAGACAGATAAATACAGATAGGTAGGTAGGTAGATAGATAGAGATAGGTAGGTATGTAGATTGATAGATACAGATAGGTAGGTAGGTAGATTGATAGAGACAGATAGGTAGGTAGGTAGATAGATAAATTCAGATAGGTAGGTAGGTAGATAGATAGATATAGGTAGGTATGTCGATTGATATATAGAGATAGGTAGGTTGGTAGATTGATAGATACAGATAGGTAGGTAGGTAGATTGATAGATACAGATAGGTAGGTAGGTAGATAGACAGATACAGATAGGTAGGTAGGTAGGTAGATAGATAGAGATAGGTAGGTAGGTAGATTGATAGATACAGATAGGTAGGTAGGTAGATAGATAGAGATAGGTAGGTAGGTAGATAGATAGATACAGATAGGTAGGTAGGTAGACAGATAAATACAGATAGGTAGGTAGGTAGATAGATAGAGATAGGTAGGTATGTAGATTGATAGATACAGATAGGTAGGTAGGTAGATTGATAGATACAGATAGGTAGGTAGGTAGATTGATAGAGACAGATAGGTAGGTAGGTAGATAGATAGAAAGAGATAGGTAGGTAGGTAGATAGATAGATAGAAATAGGTAGGTAGGTAGATTGATAGATAGAGATAGGTAGGTAGGTAGATAGATAGAGATAGGTAGGTAGGTAGGTAGATAGATAGATACAGATAGGTAGGTAGGTAGGTAGATAGATAGAGATAGGTAGGTAGATAGATAGATAGAGATAGGTAGGTAGGTAGATTGATAGATACAGATAGGTAGGTAGGTAGATAGATAGATAGAGATAGGTAGGTAGGTAGATTGATAGATACAGATAGGTAGGTAGGTAGATAGATAGATACAGATAGGTAGGTAGGTAGATTGATAGATACAGATAGGTAGGTAGGTAGATAGACAGATACAGATAGGTAGGTAGGTAGATAGATAGATAGAGATAGGTAGGTATGTAGATTGATAGATACAGATAGGTAGGTAGGTAGATTGATAGATACAGATAGGTAGGTAGGTAGATTGATAGAGACAGATAGGTAGGTAGGTAGATAGATAGAAAGAGATAGGTAGGTAGGTAGATAGATAGATAGAAATAGGTAGGTAGGTAGATTGATAGATAGAGATAGGTAGGTAGGTAGATAGATAGAGATAGGTAGGTAGGTAGATAGATAGATACAGATAGGTAGGTAGGTAGGTAGATAGATAGAGATAGGTAGGTAGATAGATAGATAGAGATAGGTAGGTAGGTAGATTGATAGATACAGATAGGTAGGTAGGTAGATAGACAGATACAGATAGGTAGGTATGTAGGTAGATAGATACAGATAGGTAGGTAGGTAGATTGATAAATACAGATAGGTAGGTAGGTAGATAGATAGATACAGATAGGTAGGTAGGTAGATAGATAAATTCAGATAGGTAGGTAGGTAGATAGATAGATAGAGATAGGTAGGTAGATAGATAGATAGAGATAGGTAGGTAGGTAGATTGATAGATACAGATAGGTAGGTAGGTAGATAGATAGATAGAGATAGGTAGGTAGGTAGATTGATAGATACAGATAGGTAGGTAGGTAGATAGATAGATACAGATAGGTAGGTAGGTAGATTGATAGATACAGATAGGTAGGTAGGTAGATTGATAGATACAGATAGGTAGGTAGGTAGATAGACAGATACAGATAGGTAGGTAGGTAGATAGATAGATAGAGATAGGTAGGTAGGTAGATTGATAGATACAGATAGGTAGGTAGGTAGATAGATAGAGATAGGTAGGTAGGTAGGTAGATAGATAGATACAGATAGGTAGGTAGGTAGACAGATAAATACAGATAGGTAGGTATGTAGATAGATAGAGATAGGTAGGTATGTAGATTGATAGATACAGATAGGTAGGTAGGTAGATAGAGATAGGTAGGTAGGTAGATAGATACAGATAGGTAGGTAGGTAGACAGATAAATACAGATAGGTAGGTAGGTAGATAGATAGAGATAGGTAGGTATGTAGATTGATAGATACAGATAGGTAGGTAGGTAGATTGATAGATACAGATAGGTAGGTAGATAGATAGATAGATACAGATAGGTAGGTAGGTAGATAGATAGATAGAGATAGGTAGGTAGGTAGATAGATAGATAGAGATAGGTAGGTAGGTAGATAGATAGATAGAGATAGGTAGGTAGGTAGATTGATAGATACAGATAGGTAGGTAGGTAGATAGATAGATAGATACAGATAGGTAGGTAGATAGATAAATTCAGAGAGGTAGGTAGGTAGATAGATAGATGTAGGTATGTCGATTGATATATAGAGATAGGTAGGTAGGTAGATTGATAGATACAGATAGATAGGTAGGTAGATAGATAAATTCAGATAGGTAGGTAGGTAGATAGATAGATAGAGATAGGTAGGTAGATAGATAGATAGAGATAGGTAGGTAGGTAGATTGATAGATACAGATAGGTAGGTAGGTAGATAGATAGATAGAGATAGGTAGGTAGGTAGATTGATAGATACAGATAGGTAGGTAGGTAGATAGATAGATACAGATAGGTAGGTAGGTAGATTGATAGATACAGATAGGTAGGTAGGTAGATTGATAGATACAGATAGGTAGGTAGGTAGATAGACAGATACAGATAGGTAGGTAGGTAGATAGATAGATAGAGATAGGTAGGTAGGTAGATTGATAGATACAGATAGGTAGGTAGGTAGATAGATAGAGATAGGTAGGTAGGTAGGTAGATAGATAGATACAGATAGGTAGGTAGGTAGACAGATAAATACAGATAGGTAGGTATGTAGATAGATAGAGATAGGTAGGTATGTAGATTGATAGATACAGATAGGTAGGTAGGTAGATAGAGATAGGTAGGTAGGTAGATAGATACAGATAGGTAGGTAGGTAGACAGATAAATACAGATAGGTAGGTAGGTAGATAGATAGAGATAGGTAGGTATGTAGATTGATAGATACAGATAGGTAGGTAGGTAGATTGATAGATACAGATAGGTAGGTAGATAGATAGATAGATACAGATAGGTAGGTAGGTAGATAGATAGATACAGATAGGTAGGTAGGTAGATAGATAGATAGAGATAGGTAGGTAGGTAGATAGATAGATAGAGATAGGTAGGTAGGTAGATTGATAGATACAGATAGGTAGGTAGGTAGATAGATAGATAGATACAGATAGGTAGGTAGATAGATAAATTCAGAGAGGTAGGTAGGTAGATAGATAGATGTAGGTATGTCGATTGATATATAGAGATAGGTAGGTAGGTAGATTGATAGATACAGATAGATAGAGATAGGTAGGTAGGTAGATTGATAGATACAGATAGGTAGGTAGGTAGATAGATAGAGATAGGTAGGTAGGTAGATAGATAGATACAGATAGGTAGGTAGGTAGACAGATAAATACAGATAGGTAGGTAGGTAGATAGATAGAGATAGGTAGGTATGTAGATTGATAGATACAGATAGGTAGGTAGGTAGATTGATAGATACAGATAGGTAGGTAGGTAGATTGATAGAGACAGATAGGTAGGTAGGTAGATAGATAGAAAGAGATAGGTAGGTAGGTAGATAGATAGATAGAAATAGGTAGGTAGGTAGATTGATAGATAGAGATAGGTAGGTAGGTAGATAGATAGAGATAGGTAGGTAGGTAGATAGATAGATACAGATAGGTAGGTAGGTAGATAGATAGATACAGATAGGTAGGTAGGTAGATAGATAAATACAGATAGGTAGGTAGGTAGGTAGATAGATAGAGATAGGTAAGTAGGTAGGTAGGTAGGTAGAGATAGTTAGGTAGGTAGGTAGATAGAAAGAGATAGGTAGGTAGGTAGGTAGATAGATAGATACAGATAGGTAGGTAGGTAGATAGATAGATAGAGATACGTAGGTAGGTAGATTGATAGAGACAGATAGGTAGGTAGGTAGATAGATAGAAAGAGATAGGTAGGTAGGTAGGTAGGTAGATAGATAGATAGAAATAGGTAGGTAGGTAGATTGATAGATAGAGATATGTAGGTAGATAGATAGATAGAGATAGGTAGGTAGGTAGATAGATAGATAGACATAGGTAGGTAGGTAGATTGATAGATACAGATAGGTAGGTAGGTAGATAGATAGATACAGATAGGTAGGTAGGTAGATAAATAGCTACAGATAGTTAGGTAGGTAGATAGATAAATACAGATAGGTAGGTAGGTAGGTAGATAGATAGAGATATGTAGGTAGGTAGATAGATAGATAGAGATAGGTAGGTAGGTAGATTGATAGATACAGATAGGTAGGTAGGTAGATAGATAAATACAGATAGGTAGGTAGGTAGATAGATAGATAGAGATAGGTAGCTATGTAGATTGATAGATACACATAGGTAGGTAGGTAGATTGATAGATACAGATAGGTAGGTAGGTAGGTAGATAGATAGAGATAGGTAGGTAGGTAGATAGATAGAGATAGTTAGGTAGGTAGATAGATACAGATAGGTAGGTAGGTAGGTAGATAGAGATAGGTAGGTAGGTAGATATATAGATAGCGATAGGTAGGTAGGTAGATTGATAGATACAGATAGGTAGGTAGGTAGATAGATAAATATAGATAGGTAGGTAGGTAGATAGATAAATAGAGATCGGTAGGTAGGTAGATTGATAGATACAGATAGGTAGGTAGGTAGATTGATAGATACAGATAGGTAGGTAGGTAGGTAGATAGATAGATACAGATAGGTAGGTAGGTAGATTGATAGATACAGATAGGTAGGTAGGTAGATAGATAGATACAGATAGGTAGGTAGGTAGATAGATAGATAGAGATAGGTAGGTAGGTAGATAGATAAATACAGATAGGTAGGTAGGTAGATAGATAGATAGATAGATAGAGATAGGTAGGTAGGTAGATAGATAGATACAGATAGGTAGGTAGGTAGATAGATAGATACAGATAGGTAGGTAGGTAGATAGACAGATACAGATAGGTAGGTAGGTAGATAGATAGATACAGATAGGTAGGTAGGTAGATAGATAGATAGAGATAGGTGGGTAGGTAAATTGATAGATACAGATAGGTAGGTAGGTAGATAGATAAAAAGAGATAGGTAGGTAGGTAGGTAGATAGATAGATACAGATAGTTATGTAGATAGATAGATACAGACATAGAGATAGGTAGGTAGGTAGATAGATAGATACAGATAGGTAGGTAGGTAGATTGATAGATAGAGATAGGTAGGTAGGTAGGTAGGTAGGTAGGTAGGTAGAGATAGGTAGGTAGGTAGATAGAAAGAGATAGGTAGGTAGGTAGATAGATAGATACAGATAGGTAGGTAGGTAGATAGATTGATAGAGATAGGTAGGTAGGTAGATAGATAGATAGAGATAGATAGGTAGGTAGATTGATAGAGACAGATAGGTAGGTAGGTAGATAGATAGAAAGAGATAGATAGGTAGGTAGGTAGATTGATAGATAGAAATAGGTAGGTAGGTAGATTGATAGATAGAGATAGGTAGGTATGTAGATAGATAGAGATAGGTAGGTAGCTAGATAGATAGATACAGATAGGTAGGTAGGTAGATAGATAGATAGATAGATAGAGATAGGTAGGTAGGTAGATAGATAGATAGACATAGGTAGGTAGGTAGATTGATAGATACAGATAGGTAGGTAGGTAGATAGATAGAGATAGGTAGGTAGGTAGATTGATAGATACAGATAGGTAGGTAGGTAGATAGATAGATAGAGATAGGTAGGTAGGTAGATAGGTAGAGATAGGTAGGTAGGTAGGTAGATAGATAGATACAGATAGGTAGGTAGGTAGATAGATAAATACAGATAGGTAGGTAGGTAGATAGATAGATAGATATAGGTAAGTATGTAGATTGATAGATAGAGATAGGTAGGTAGGTAGATTGATAGATACAGATAGGTAGGTAGGTAGATTGATAGATACAGATAGGTAGGTAGCTAGATAGACAGATACAGATAGGTAGGTAGGTAGATAGATAGATAGAGATAGGTAGGTAGTTAGATTGATAGATACAGATAGTTAGGTAGGTAGATAGATAGATAGAGATAGGTAGGTAGCTAGATAGACAGATACAGATAGGTAGGTAGGTAGATAGATAGATAGAGATATGTAGGTAGTTAGATTGATAGATACAGATAGTTAGGTAGGTAGATAGATAGATAGAGATAGGTAGGTATGTAGATTGATAGATACAGATAGGTAGGTAGGTAGATTGATAGATACAGATAGGTAGGTAGGTAGATTGAGAGATACAGATAGGTAGGAAGGTAGGTAGATAGATACAGATAGGTAGGTAGGTAGATTGATAGATACAGATAGTTAGGTAGGTAGGCAGATAGATAGAGATAGGTAGGTAAGTAGATAGATAAATACAGATAGGTAGGTAGGTAGGTAGATAGATAGAGATAGGTAGGTAGGTAGATAGATAGATAGATAGATAGAGATAGGTAGGTAGGTAGATTGATAGATACAGATAGGTAGGTAGGTAGATAGATAGATACAGATAGGTAGGTAGGTAGATAGATAAATTCAGATAGGTAGGTAGGTAGATAGATAGATACAGATAGGTAGGTAGGTAGATAGATAAATACAGATAGGTAGGTAGATAGATAGAGATAGGTAGGTAGGTATATTGATAGATACAGATAGGTAGGTAGGTAGATTGATAGATACAGATAGGTAGGTAGGTAGGTAGATAGATAGATACAGATAAGTAGGTAGGTAGATAGATAGATAGAGATAGGTAGGTAGGTAGATTGATAGATACAGATAGGTAGGTAGGTAGATAGATAGATACAGAAAGGTAGGTAGGTAGATAGATAAATACAGATAGGTAGGTAGGTAGATAGATAGATAGAGATAGGTAGGTATGTAGATTGACAGATACAGATAGGTAGGTAGGTAGATAGATAGATACAGATAGGTAGTTAGATAGACAGATACAGATAGGTAGGTAGGTAGATAGATAGATAGAGATAGGTAGGTAGGTAGATTGATAGATACAGATAGGTAGGTAGGTAGATAGATAGATACAGATAGGTAGGTAGGTAGATAGATAAATACAGATAGGTAGGTAGGTAGATAGATAGATAGAGAAAGGTACGTATGTAGATTGATAGATACAGATAGTTAGGTAGGTAGATAGATAAATACAGATAGGTAGGTAGGTAGGTAGATAGATAGAGATAGGTAGGTAGGTAGGTAGATAGATAGATAGAGATAGGTAGGTAGGTAGATTGATAGATACAGATAGGTAGGTAGGTAGATAGATAGATAGAGATAGGTAGGTAGGTAGATTGATAGATACAGATAGGTAGGTAGGTAGATAGATAGATACAGATAGGTAGGTAGGTAGATAGATAAATACAGATAGGTAGGTAGATAGATAGATAGATAGATATAGGTAGGTATGTAGATTGATAGATACAGATAGGTAGGTAGGTAGATTGATAGATACAGATATGTAGGTAGGTAGATTGATAGATACATATAGGTAGGTAGGTAGATAGACAGATACAGATAGGTAGGTAGGTAGATAGATAGATAGAGACAGGTAGGTAGGTAGATTGATAGATACAGATAGGTAGGTAGGTAGATAGATAGATACAGATAGGTAGGTAGGTAGATAGATAAATACAGATAGGTAGGAAGGTAGGTAGATAGATACAGATAGGTAGGTAGGTAGATTTATAGATACAGATAGGTAGGTAGGTAGGTAGATAGATAGAGATAGGTAGGTAAGTAGATTGATAGATACAGATAGGTAGGTAGGTAGATTGATAGATACAGATAGGTAGGTAGATAGATTGATAGATACAGATAGGTAGGAAGGTAGGTAGATAGATACAGATAGGTAGGTAGGTAGATTTATAGATACAGATAGGTAGGTAGGTAGGTAGATAGATAGAGATAGGTAGGTAGGTAGATAGATAAATACAGATAGGTAGGTAGGTAGGTAGATAGATAGAGATAGGTAGGTAGGTAGATAGATAGATAGAGATAGGTAGGTAGGTAGATTGATAGATATATATAGGTAGGTAGGTAGATAGATAGATACAGATAGGTAGGTAGATAGATAAATACAGATAGGTAGGTAGGTAGATAGATAGATAGAGATAGGTAGGTATGTAGATTGATAGATACAGATAGGTAGGTAGGTAGATAGATAGATACAGATAGGTAGGTAGGTAGATAGATAGATACAGATAGGTAGGTAGGTAGATAGATAAATACAGATAGGTAGGTAGGTAGGTAGGTAGGTAGGTAGATAGATAGAGATAGGTAGGTAGGTAGATAGATAGATAGATAGATAGAGATAGGTAGGTAGGTAGATTGATAGATACAGATAGGTAGGTAGGTAGATAGATAGATAGAGATAGGTAGGTAGGTAGATTGATAGATACAGATAGGTAGGTAGGTAGATAGATAGATACAGATAGGTAGATAGGTAGATAGATAAATACAGATAGGTAGGTAGGTAGATAGATAGATAGATATAGGTAAGTATGTAGATTGATAGATACAGATATGTAGGTAGGTAGGTAGATAGATAGATAGAGATAGGTAGGTAGGTAGATAGATAGATACAGATAGGTAGGTAGGTAGATAGACAGATACAGATAGGTAGGTAGGTAGATAGATAGATAGAAATAGGTAGGTAGGTAGATTGATAGATAGAGATAGGTAGGTAGGTAGATAGATAGAGATAGGTAGGTAGGTAGGTAGGTAGATAGATAGATAGATAGATAGATAGATAGATAGATAGATAGATAGATAGATAGATAGATAGATAGATAGATAGATAGATAGATAGATAGATAGAGATAGGTAGCTAGGTAGATAGATAGATACAGATAGGTAGGTAGGTAGATAGATAAATACAGATAGGTAGGTAGGTAGATAGATAGATAGAGATAGGTAGGTAGGTAGATTGATAGATACAGATAGGTAGGTAGGTAGATTGATAAATACAGATAGGTAGGTAGGTAGGTAGATAGATAGATAGAGATAGGTAGGTAGGTAGATTGATAGATACAGATAGGTAGGTAGGTAGATAGATAGATAGAGATAGGTAGGTAGGTAGGTAGATAGATAGATACAGATAGGTAGGTAGGTAGATAGATAGATAGATAGAGATAGGTAGGTAGGTAAATTGATAGATACAGATAGGTAGGTAGGTAGATAGATAGAAAGAGATAGGTAGGTAGGTAGGTAGGTAGATAGATAGATACAGATAGGTATGTAGATAGATAGATAGATAGATAGATAGATAGATAGATAGATAGATAGATAGAGATAGGTAGGTAGGTAGATAGATAGATACAGATAGGTAGCTAGGTAGATTGATAGATAGAGATAGGTAGGTAGGTAGATAGATAGATAGAGATAGGTAGGTAGGTAGATTGATAGATACAGATAGGTAGGTAGGTAGATAGATAGAAAGAGATAGGTAGGTAGGTAGGTAGGTAGATAGATAGATAGAAATAGGTAGGTAGGTAGATTGATAGATAGAGATAGGTAGGTAGGTAGATAGATAGAGATAGTTAGGAAGGTAGATAGATAGATAGAGATAGGTAGGTAGGTAGATTGATAAATACAGATAGGTAGGTAGGTAGGTAGATAGATAGATAGAGATAGGTAGGTAGGTAGATTGATAGATACAGATAGGTAGGTAGGTAGATAGATAGATAGAGATAGGTAGGTAGGTAGGTAGATAGATAGATACAGATAGGTAGGTAGGTAGATAGATAGATAGATACAGATAGGTAGGTAGGTAGATAGATAGATACAGATAGGTAGGTAGGTAGATAGATAAATACAGATAGGTAGGTAGGTAGATAGATAGATAGAGATAGGTAGGTATGTAGATTGATAGATACAGATAGGTAGGTAGGTAGATAGATAGACACAGATAGGTAGGTAGGTAGATAGACAGATACAGATAGGTAGGTAGGTAGATAGATAGATAGAGATATGTAGGTAGGTAAATAGATAAATACAGATAGGTAGGTAGGTAGGTAGATAGATAGAGATAGGTAGGTAGGTAGATAGATAGATAGATAGATAGAGATAGGTAGGCAGGTAGATAGATAGATACAGATAGGTAGGTAGGTAGATAGATAAATACATATAGGTAGGTAGGTAGATAGATAGATAGAGATAGGAAGGTAGGTAGATTGATAGATACAGATAGGTAGGTAGGTAGATTGATAGATACAGATAGGTAGGTAGGTAGGTAGATAGATAGATACAGATAGGTAGGTAGGTAGATAGATAGATAGAGATAGATAGGTAGGTAGATTGATAGAGACAGATAGGTAGGTAGGTAGATAGATAGATAGATACAGATAGGTAGGTAGGTAGATTGATAGATAGAGATAGGTAGGTAGGTAGATAGATAGAGATAGGTAGGTAGGTAGGTAGGTAGAGATAGGTAGGTAGGTAGATAGAAAGGGATAGGTAGGTAGGTAGGTAGATAGATAGATACAGATAGGTAGGTAGGTAGATAGATTGATAGAGATAGGTAGGTAGGTAGATAGATAGATAGAGATAGATAGGTAGGTAGATTGATAGAGACAGATATGTAGGTAGGTAGATAGATAGAAAGAGATAGGTAGGTAGGTAGGTAGATAGATAGATAGAAATAGGTAGGTAGGTAGATTGATAGATAGAGATAGGTAGGTATGTAGATAGATAGAGATATGTAGGTAGCTAGATAGATAGATACAGATAGGTAGGTAGGTAGATAGATAGATAGAGATAGGTAGGTAGGTAGATAGATAGATAGACATAGGTAGGTAGGTAGATTGATAGATACAGATAGGTAGGTAGGTAGATAGATAGATACAGATAGGTAGGTAGGTAGATAGATAGATACAGAGAGGTAGGTAGGTAGATAGATAAATACAGATAGGTAGGTAGGTAGGTAGATAGATAGACATAGGTAGGTAGGTAGATAGATAGATAGAGATACGTAGGTAGGTAGATTGATAGATAGAGATAGGTAGATAGATAGATAGAGATAGGTAGGTAGGTAGGTAGATTGATAGATACAGATAGGTAGGTAGGTAGATAGATAGATACAGATAGGTAGGTAGGTAGATTGATAGATACAGATAGGTAGGTAGGTAGATAGATAGATAGAGATAGGTAGGTAGGTAGGTAGATAGATAGATACAGATAGGTAGGTAGGTAGATAGATAGATAGATACAGATAGGTAGGTAGGTAGATAGATAGATACAGATAGGTAGGTAGGTAGATAGATAAATACAGATAGGTAGGTAGGTAGATAGATAGATAGAGATAGGTAGGTATGTAGATTGATAGATACAGATAGGTAGGTAGGTAGATAGATAGACACAGATAGGTAGGTAGGTAGATAGACAGATACAGATAGGTAGGTAGGTAGATAGATAGATAGAGATATGTAGGTAGGTAAATAGATAAATACAGATAGGTAGGTAGGTAGGTAGATAGATAGAGATAGGTAGGTAGGTAGATAGATAGATAGATAGATAGAGATAGGTAGGCAGGTAGATAGATAGATACAGATAGGTAGGTAGGTAGATAGATAAATACATATAGGTAGGTAGGTAGATAGATAGATAGAGATAGGAAGGTAGGTAGATTGATAGATACAGATAGGTAGGTAGGTAGATTGATAGATACAGATAGGTAGGTAGGTAGGTAGATAGATAGATACAGATAGGTAGGTAGGTAGATAGATAGATAGAGATAGATAGGTAGGTAGATTGATAGAGACAGATAGGTAGGTAGGTAGATAGATAGATAGATACAGATAGGTAGGTAGGTAGATTGATAGATAGAGATAGGTAGGTAGGTAGATAGATAGAGATAGGTAGGTAGGTAGGTAGGTAGAGATAGGTAGGTAGGTAGATAGAAAGGGATAGGTAGGTAGGTAGGTAGATAGATAGATACAGATAGGTAGGTAGGTAGATAGATTGATAGAGATAGGTAGGTAGGTAGATAGATAGATAGAGATAGATAGGTAGGTAGATTGATAGAGACAGATATGTAGGTAGGTAGATAGATAGAAAGAGATAGGTAGGTAGGTAGGTAGATAGATAGATAGAAATAGGTAGGTAGGTAGATTGATAGATAGAGATAGGTAGGTATGTAGATAGATAGAGATATGTAGGTAGCTAGATAGATAGATACAGATAGGTAGGTAGGTAGATAGATAGATAGAGATAGGTAGGTAGGTAGATAGATAGATAGACATAGGTAGGTAGGTAGATTGATAGATACAGATAGGTAGGTAGGTAGATAGATAGATACAGATAGGTAGGTAGGTAGATAGATAGATACAGAGAGGTAGGTAGGTAGATAGATAAATACAGATAGGTAGGTAGGTAGGTAGATAGATAGACATAGGTAGGTAGGTAGATAGATAGATAGAGATACGTAGGCAGGTAGATTGATAGATAGAGATAGGTAGATAGATAGATAGAGATAGGTAGGTAGGTAGGTAGATTGATAGATACAGATAGGTAGGTAGGTAGATAGATAGATACAGATAGGTAGGTAGGTAGATAGATAAATACAGATAGGTAGGTAGGTAGATAGATAAATACAGATAGGTAGGTAGGTAGATAGATAGATAGATATAGGTAGGTATGTAGATTGATAGATACAGATAGGTAGGTAGGTAGATTGATAGATAGAGATAGGTAGGTAGGTAGATAGATAGATAGAGATAGGTAGGTAGGTAGATTGATAGATACAGATAGGTAGGTAGGTAGATTGATAGATGCAGATAGGTAGGTAGGTAGGTAGATAGATAGATAGAGATAGGTAGGTAGGTAGATTGATAGATACAGATAGGTAGGTAGGTAGATAGATAGATAGAGATAGGTAGGTAGGTAGGTAGATAGATACAGATAGGTACGTAGGTAGATAGATAGATAGAGATAGGTAGGTAGGTAAATTGATAGATACAGATAGGTAGGTAGGTAGATAGATAGAAAGAGATAGGTAGGTAGGTAGGTAGGTAGATAGATAGATACAGATAGGTATGTAGATAGATAGATAGATAGATAGAGATAGGTAGGTAGGTAGATAGATAGATACAGATAGATAGAGATAGGTAGGTAGGTAGATAGATAGATAGAGATAGGTAGGTAGGTAGATTGATAGATATATATAGGTAGGTAGGTAGATAGATAAATTCAGATAGGTAGGTAGGTAGATAGATAGATATAGGTAGGTATGTCGATTGATATATAGAGATAGGTAGGTAGGTAGATTGATAGATACAGATAGGTAGGTAGGTAGATTGATAGATACAGATAGGTAGGAAGGTAGGTAGATAGATACAGATAGGTAGGTAGGTAGATTGATAGATACAGATAAGTAGATAGATAGATAGAGATAGGTAGGTAGGTAGGTAGATTGATAGATACAGATAGGTAGGTAGGTAGATAGACAGATACAGATAGGTAGGTAGGTAGGTAGATAGATAGATAGAGATAGGTAGGAAGGTAGATTGATAGATACAGATAGGTAGGTAGGTAGATAGATAGATACAGATAGGTAGGTAGGTAGATTGATAGATACAGATAGGTAGGAAGGTAGGTAGATAGATACAGATAGGTAGGTAGGTAGATTGATAGATACAGATAGGTAGGTAGGTAGGTAGATAGATAGAGATAGGTAGGTAGGTAGATAGATAAATACAGATAGGTAGGTAGGTAGGTAGATAGATAGAGATAGGTAGGTAGGTAGATAGATAGATAGAGATAGGTAGGTAGGTAGATTGATAGATACAGACAGGTAGGTAGGTAGATAAATAGATACAGATAGGTAGGTAGGTAGATAGATAAATACAGATAGGTAGGTAGGTAGATAGATAGATAGAGATAGGTAGGTATGTAGATTGATAGATACAGATAGGTAGGTAGGTAGATAGATAGATACAGATAGGTAGGTAGGTAGATAGACAGATACAGATAGGTAGGTAGGTAGATACATAGATAGAGATATGTAGGTGGGTAAATAGATAAATACAGATAGGTAGGTAGGTAGGTAGATAGATAGAGATAGGTAGGTAGGTAGATAGATAGATAGATAGATAGATAGATAGATAGATAGATAGATAGAGATAGCTAGGTAGGTAGATAGATAGATACAGATAGGTAGGTAGGTAGATAGATAAATACAGATAGGTAGGTAGGTAGATAGATAGATAGAGATAGGTAGGTAGGTAGATTGATAGATACAGATAGGTAGGTAGGTAGGTAGATAGATAGATACAGATAGGTAGGTAGATAGATAGATAGAGATAGATAGGTAGGTAGATTGATAGATACATATAGGTAGGTAGATAGATAGATAGAGATAGGTAGGTAGGTAGGTAGATAGATAGATACAGATAGGTAGGTAGGTAGATAGATAGATAGAGATAGGTAGGTAGATAGATAGATAGATAGATAGATAGATAGATAGATAGATAGATAGATAGATAGATAGAGATAGGTAGGTAGGTAGATAGATAGATAGAGATAGGTAGGTAGGTAGATAGATAAATACAGATAGGTAGGTAGGTAGATAGATAGATAGAGATAGGTAGGTAGGTAGATTGATAGATACAGATAGGTAGGTAGGTAGATTGATAGATGCAGATAGGTAGGTAGGTAGGTAGATAGATAGATAGAGATAGGTAGGTAGGTAGATTGATAGATACAGATAGGTAGGTAGGTAGATAGATAGATAGAGATAGGTAGGTAGGTAGGTAGGTAGATAGATACAGATAGGTACGTAGGTAGATAGATAGATAGAGATAGGTAGGTAGGTAAATTGATAGATACAGATAGGTAGGTAGGTAGATAGATAGAAAGAGATAGGTAGGTAGGTAGGTAGGTAGATAGATAGATACAGATAGGTATGTAGATAGATAGATAGATAGAGATAGGTAGGTAGATAGATAGATACAGATAGTTAGGTAGGTAGATTGATATATAGAGATAGGTAGGTAGGTAGATAGATAGATAGATAGAGATAGATAGGTAGGTAGATTGATAGAGACAGATAGGTAGGTAGGTAGGTAGATAGAAAAAGATAGGGAGGTAGGGAGGTAGATAGATAGATACAGATAGGTAGGTAGGTAGATAGATAGATAGAGATAGATAGGTAGGAAGATAGATAGATAGAGATAGATAGGTAGGTAGATTGATAGAGACAGATAGGTAGGTAGGTAGATAGATAGAAAGAGATAGGTAGGTAGGTAGGTAGGTAGACAGATAGATAGAAATAGGTAGGTAGGTAGATTGATAGATAGAGATAGGTAGGTAGGTAGATAGATAGAGATAGGTAGGTAGGTAGATAGATAGATAAAGATAGGTAGGTAGGTAGATAGATAGATAGAGATAGGTAGGTAGGTATATAGATAGATAGACATAGGTAGGTAGGTAGATTGATAGATACAGATTGGTAGGTAGGTAGATAGATAAATACAGATAGGTAGGTAGGTAGATAGATAAATACAGATAGGTAGGTAGGTAGATAGATAGATAGAGATAGCTAGGTATGTAGATTGATAGATACAGATAGGTAGGTAGGTAGATAGATAGATACAGATAGGTAGGTAGATAGACAGATACAGATAGGTAGGTAGGTAGATAGATAGATAGAGATATGTAGGTAGGTAAATAGATAAATACAGATAGGTAGGTAGGTAGGTAGATAGATAGAGATAGGTAGGTAGATAGATAGATAGATAGATAGAGATAGGTAGGTAGGTAGATAGATACAGATAGGTAGGTAGGTAGATAGATAAATACAGATAGGTAGGTAGGTAGATAGATAGATAGAGATAGGTAGGTAGGTAGATTGATAGATACAGATAGGTAGGTAGGTAGATTGATAGATACAGATAGGTAGGTAGGTAGGTAGATAGATAGATACAGATAGGTAGGTAGGTAGGTAGGTAGATAGATAGAGATAGGTAGGTAGGTAGATTGATAGATACAGATAGGTAGGTAGGTAGATAGATAGATAGAGACAGGTAGGTAGGTAGATTGATAGATACAGATAGGTAGGTAGGTAGATAGATAGATACAGATAGGTAGGTAGGTAGATAGATAAATACAGATAGGTAGGAAGGTAGGTAGATAGATACAGATAGGTAGGTAGGTAGATTTATAGATACAGATAGGTAGGTAGGTAGGTAGATAGATAGAGATAGGTAGGTAAGTAGATTGATAGATACAGATAGGTAGGTAGGTAGATTGATAGATACAGATAGGTAGGTAGATAGATTGATAGATACAGATAGGTAGGAAGGTAGGTAGATAGATACAGATAGGTAGGTAGGTAGATTTATAGATACAGATAGGTAGGTAGGTAGGTAGGTAGATAGATAGAGATAGGTAGGTAGGTAGATAGATAAATACAGATAGGTAGGTAGGTAGGTAGATAGATAGAGATAGGTAGGTAGGTAGATAGATAGATAGAGATAGGTAGGTAGGTAGATTGATAGATATATATAGGTAGGTAGGTAGATAGATAGATACAGATAGGTAGGTAGGTAGATAGATAAATACAGATAGGTAGGTAGGTAGATAGATAGATAGAGATAGGTAGGTATGTAGATTGATAGATACAGATAGGTAGGTAGGTAGATAGATAGATACAGATAGGTAGGTAGGTAGATAGATAGATACAGATAGGTAGGTAGGTAGATAGATAAATACAGATAGGTAGGTAGGTAGGTAGGTAGGTAGGTAGATAGATAGAGATAGGTAGGTAGGTAGATAGATAGATAGATAGATAGAGATAGGTAGGTAGGTAGATTGATAGATACAGATAGGTAGGTAGGTAGATAGATAGATAGAGATAGGTAGGTAGGTAGATTGATAGATACAGATAGGTAGGTAGGTAGATAGATAGATACAGATAGGTAGATAGGTAGATAGATAAATACAGATAGGTAGGTAGGTAGATAGATAGATAGATATAGGTAAGTATGTAGATTGATAGATACAGATATGTAGGTAGGTAGGTAGATAGATAGATAGAGATAGGTAGGTAGGTAGATAGATAGATACAGATAGGTAGGTAGGTAGATAGACAGATACAGATAGGTAGGTAGGTAGATAGATAGATAGAAATAGGTAGGTAGGTAGATTGATAGATAGAGATAGGTAGGTAGGTAGATAGATAGAGATAGGTAGGTAGGTAGGTAGGTAGATAGATAGATAGATAGATAGATAGATAGATAGATAGATAGATAGATAGATAGATAGATAGATAGATAGATAGATAGATAGATAGATAGATAGAGATAGGTAGCTAGGTAGATAGATAGATACAGATAGGTAGGTAGGTAGATAGATAAATACAGATAGGTAGGTAGGTAGATAGATAGATAGAGATAGGTAGGTAGGTAGATTGATAGATACAGATAGGTAGGTAGGTAGATTGATAAATACAGATAGGTAGGTAGGTAGGTAGATAGATAGATAGAGATAGGTAGGTAGGTAGATTGATAGATACAGATAGGTAGGTAGGTAGATAGATAGATAGAGATAGGTAGGTAGGTAGGTAGATAGATAGATACAGATAGGTAGGTAGGTAGATAGATAGATAGATAGAGATAGGTAGGTAGGTAAATTGATAGATACAGATAGGTAGGTAGGTAGATAGATAGAAAGAGATAGGTAGGTAGGTAGGTAGGTAGATAGATAGATACAGATAGGTATGTAGATAGATAGATAGATAGATAGATAGATAGATAGATAGATAGATAGATAGATAGATAGAGATAGGTAGGTAGGTAGATAGATAGATACAGATAGGTAGCTAGGTAGATTGATAGATAGAGATAGGTAGGTAGGTAGATAGATAGATAGAGATAGGTAGGTAGGTAGATTGATAGATACAGATAGGTAGGTAGGTAGATAGATAGAAAGAGATAGGTAGGTAGGTAGGTAGGTAGATAGATAGATAGAAATAGGTAGGTAGGTAGATTGATAGATAGAGATAGGTAGGTAGGTAGATAGATAGAGATAGTTAGGAAGGTAGATAGATAGATAGAGATAGGTAGGTAGGTAGATTGATAAATACAGATAGGTAGGTAGGTAGGTAGATAGATAGATAGAGATAGGTAGGTAGGTAGATTGATAGATACAGATAGGTAGGTAGGTAGATAGATAGATAGAGATAGGTAGGTAGGTAGGTAGATAGATAGATACAGATAGGTAGGTAGGTAGATAGATAGATAGATACAGATAGGTAGGTAGGTAGATAGATAGATACAGATAGGTAGGTAGGTAGATAGATAAATACAGATAGGTAGGTAGGTAGATAGATAGATAGAGATAGGTAGGTATGTAGATTGATAGATACAGATAGGTAGGTAGGTAGATAGATAGACACAGATAGGTAGGTAGGTAGATAGACAGATACAGATAGGTAGGTAGGTAGATAGATAGATAGAGATATGTAGGTAGGTAAATAGATAAATACAGATAGGTAGGTAGGTAGGTAGATAGAGATAGGTAGGTAGGTAGATAGATAGATAGATAGATAGAGATAGGTAGGCAGGTAGATAGATAGATACAGATAGGTAGGTAGGTAGATAGATAAATACATATAGGTAGGTAGGTAGATAGATAGATAGAGATAGGAAGGTAGGTAGATTGATAGATACAGATAGGTAGGTAGGTAGATTGATAGATACAGATAGGTAGGTAGGTAGGTAGATAGATAGATACAGATAGGTAGGTAGGTAGATAGATAGATAGAGATAGATAGGTAGGTAGATTGATAGAGACAGATAGGTAGGTAGGTAGATAGATAGATAGATACAGATAGGTAGGTAGGTAGATTGATAGATAGAGATAGGTAGGTAGGTAGATAGATAGAGATAGGTAGGTAGGTAGGTAGGTAGAGATAGGTAGGTAGGTAGATAGAAAGGGATAGGTAGGTAGGTAGGTAGATAGATAGATACAGATAGGTAGGTAGGTAGATAGATTGATAGAGATAGGTAGGTAGGTAGATAGATAGATAGAGATAGATAGGTAGGTAGATTGATAGAGACAGATATGTAGGTAGGTAGATAGATAGAAAGAGATAGGTAGGTAGGTAGGTAGATAGATAGATAGAAATAGGTAGGTAGGTAGATTGATAGATAGAGATAGGTAGGTATGTAGATAGATAGAGATATGTAGGTAGCTAGATAGATAGATACAGATAGGTAGGTAGGTAGATAGATAGATAGAGATAGGTAGGTAGGTAGATAGATAGATAGACATAGGTAGGTAGGTAGATTGATAGATACAGATAGGTAGGTAGGTAGATAGATAGATACAGATAGGTAGGTAGGTAGATAGATAGATACAGAGAGGTAGGTAGGTAGATAGATAAATACAGATAGGTAGGTAGGTAGGTAGATAGATAGACATAGGTAGGTAGGTAGATAGATAGATAGAGATACGTAGGTAGGTAGATTGATAGATAGAGATAGGTAGATAGATAGATAGAGATAGGTAGGTAGGTAGGTAGATTGATAGATACAGATAGGTAGGTAGGTAGATAGATAGATACAGATAGGTAGGTAGGTAGATAGATAAATACAGATAGGTAGGTAGGTAGATAGATAAATACAGATAGGTAGGTAGGTAGATAGATAGATAGATATAGGTAGGTATGTAGATTGATAGATACAGATAGGTAGGTAGGTAGATTGATAGATAGAGATAGGTAGGTAGGTAGATAGATAGATAGAGATAGGTAGGTAGGTAGATTGATAGATACAGATAGGTAGGTAGGTAGATTGATAGATGCAGATAGGTAGGTAGGTAGGTAGATAGATAGATAGAGATAGGTAGGTAGGTAGATTGATAGATACAGATAGGTAGGTAGGTAGATAGATAGATAGAGATAGGTAGGTAGGTAGGTAGATAGATACAGATAGGTACGTAGGTAGATAGATAGATAGAGATAGGTAGGTAGGTAAATTGATAGATACAGATAGGTAGGTAGGTAGATAGATAGAAAGAGATAGGTAGGTAGGTAGGTAGGTAGATAGATAGATACAGATAGGTATGTAGATAGATAGATAGATAGATAGATAGAGATAGGTAGGTAGGTAGATAGATAGATACAGATAGATAGAGATAGGTAGGTAGGTAGATAGATAGATAGAGATAGGTAGGTAGGTAGATTGATAGATATATATAGGTAGGTAGGTAGATAGATAAATTCAGATAGGTAGGTAGGTAGATAGATAGATATAGGTAGGTATGTCGATTGATATATAGAGATAGGTAGGTAGGTAGATTGATAGATACAGATAGGTAGGTAGGTAGATTGATAGATACAGATAGGTAGGAAGGTAGGTAGATAGATACAGATAGGTAGGTAGGTAGATTGATAGATACAGATAAGTAGATAGATAGATAGAGATAGGTAGGTAGGTAGGTAGATTGATAGATACAGATAGGTAGGTAGGTAGATAGACAGATACAGATAGGTAGGTAGGTAGGTAGATAGATAGATAGAGATAGGTAGGAAGGTAGATTGATAGATACAGATAGGTAGGTAGGTAGATAGATAGATACAGATAGGTAGGTAGGTAGATTGATAGATACAGATAGGTAGGAAGGTAGGTAGATAGATACAGATAGGTAGGTAGGTAGATTGATAGATACAGATAGGTAGGTAGGTAGGTAGATAGATAGAGATAGGTAGGTAGGTAGATAGATAAATACAGATAGGTAGGTAGGTAGGTAGATAGATAGAGATAGGTAGGTAGGTAGATAGATAGATAGAGATAGGTAGGTAGGTAGATTGATAGATACAGACAGGTAGGTAGGTAGATAAATAGATACAGATAGGTAGGTAGGTAGATAGATAAATACAGATAGGTAGGTAGGTAGATAGATAGATAGAGATAGGTAGGTATGTAGATTGATAGATACAGATAGGTAGGTAGGTAGGTAGATAGATACAGATAGGTAGGTAGGTAGATAGACAGATACAGATAGGTAGGTAGGTAGATACATAGATAGAGATATGTAGGTGGGTAAATAGATAAATACAGATAGGTAGGTAGGTAGGTAGATAGATAGAGATAGGTAGGTAGGTAGATAGATAGATAGATAGATAGATAGATAGATAGATAGATAGATAGATAGATAGATAGATAGATAGATAGATAGATAGAGATAGCTAGGTAGGTAGATAGATAGATACAGATAGGTAGGTAGGTAGATAGATAAATACAGATAGGTAGGTAGGTAGATAGATAGATAGAGATAGGTAGGTAGGTAGATTGATAGATACAGATAGGTAGGTAGGTAGGTAGATAGATAGATACAGATAGGTAGGTAGATAGATAGATAGAGATAGATAGGTAGGTAGATTGATAGATACATATAGGTAGGTAGATAGATAGATAGAGATAGGTAGGTAGGTAGGTAGATAGATAGATACAGATAGGTAGGTAGGTAGATAGATAGATAGAGATAGGTAGGTAGATAGATAGATAGATAGATAGATAGATAGATAGATAGATAGATAGATAGATAGATAGATAGATAGATAGATAGATAGATAGATAGAGATAGGTAGGTAGGTAGATAGATAGATAGAGATAGGTAGGTAGGTAGATAGATAAATACAGATAGGTAGGTAGGTAGATAGATAGATAGAGATAGGTAGGTAGGTAGATTGATAGATACAGATAGGTAGGTAGGTAGATTGATAGATGCAGATAGGTAGGTAGGTAGGTAGATAGATAGATAGAGATAGGTAGGTAGGTAGATTGATAGATACAGATAGGTAGGTAGGTAGATAGATAGATAGAGATAGGTAGGTAGGTAGGTAGGTAGATAGATACAGATAGGTACGTAGGTAGATAGATAGATAGAGATAGGTAGGTAGGTAAATTGATAGATACAGATAGGTAGGTAGGTAGATAGATAGAAAGAGATAGGTAGGTAGGTAGGTAGGTAGATAGATAGATACAGATAGGTATGTAGATAGATAGATAGATAGAGATAGGTAGGTAGATAGATAGATACAGATAGTTAGGTAGGTAGATTGATATATAGAGATAGGTAGGTAGGTAGATAGATAGATAGATAGAGATAGATAGGTAGGTAGATTGATAGAGACAGATAGGTAGGTAGGTAGGTAGATAGAAAAAGATAGGGAGGTAGGGAGGTAGATAGATAGATACAGATAGGTAGGTAGGTAGATAGATAGATAGAGATAGATAGGTAGGAAGATAGATAGATAGAGATAGATAGGTAGGTAGATTGATAGAGACAGATAGGTAGGTAGGTAGATAGATAGAAAGAGATAGGTAGGTAGGTAGGTAGGTAGGTAGACAGATAGATAGAAATAGGTAGGTAGGTAGATTGATAGATAGAGATAGGTAGGTAGGTAGATAGATAGAGATAGGTAGGTAGGTAGATAGATAGATAAAGATAGGTAGGTAGGTAGATAGATAGATAGAGATAGGTAGGTAGGTATATAGATAGATAGACATAGGTAGGTAGGTAGATTGATAGATACAGATTGGTAGGTAGGTAGATAGATAAATACAGATAGGTAGGTAGGTAGATAGATAAATACAGATAGGTAGGTAGGTAGATAGATAGATAGAGATAGCTAGGTATGTAGATTGATAGATACAGATAGGTAGGTAGGTAGATAGATAGATACAGATAGGTAGGTAGGTAGATAGACAGATACAGATAGGTAGGTAGGTAGATAGATAGATAGAGATATGTAGGTAGGTAAATAGATAAATACAGATAGGTAGGTAGGTAGGTAGATAGATAGAGATAGGTAGGTAGATAGATAGATAGATAGATAGATAGAGATAGGTAGGTAGGTAGATAGATACAGATAGGTAGGTAGGTAGATAGATAAATACAGATAGGTAGGTAGGTAGATAGATAGATAGAGATAGGTAGGTAGGTAGATTGATAGATACAGATAGGTAGGTAGGTAGATTGATAGATACAGATAGGTAGGTAGGTAGGTAGATAGATAGATACAGATAGGTAGGTAGGTAGGTAGGTAGATAGATAGAGATAGGTAGGTAGGTAGATTGATAGATACAGATAGGTAGGTAGGTAGATAGATAGATACAGATAGGTAGGTAGGTAGATAGACAGATACAGATAGGTAGGTAGGTAGATAGATAGATAGAGATATGTAGGTAGGTAAATAGATAAAACAGATAGGTAGGTAGGTAGGTAGATAGATAGAGATAGGTAGGTAGGTAGGTAGGTAGGTAGATAGATAGATAGATAGATAGATAGATAGATAGATAGAGATAGCTAGGTAGGTAGATAGATAGATACAGATAGGTAGGTAGGTAGATAGATAAATACAGATAGGTAGGTAGGTAGATAGATAGATAGAGATAGGTAGGTAGGTAGATTGATAGATACAGATAGGTAGGTAGGTAGATTGATAGATGCAGATAGGTAGGTAGGTAGGTAGATAGATAGATAGAGATAGGTAGGTAGGTAGATTGATAGATACAGATAGGTAGGTAGGTAGGTAGATAGATAGAGATAGGTAGGTAGGTAGGTAGATAGATACAGATAGGTACGTAGGTAGATAGATAGGTAGAGATAGGTAGGTAGGTAAATTGATAGATACAGATAGGTAGGTAGGTAGATAGATAGAAAGAGATAGGTAGGTAGGTAGGTAGGTAGATAGATAGATACAGATAGGTATGTAGATAGATAGATAGAGATAGGTAGGTAGGTAGATAGATAGATACAGATAGTTAGGTAGGTAGATTGATATGTAGAGATAGGTAGGTAGGTAGATAGATAGATAGAGATAGATAGGTAGGTAGATTGATAGAGACAGATAGGTAGGTAGGTAGGTAGGTAGATAGAAAAAGATAGGGAGGTAGGGAGGTAGATAGATAGATACAGATAGGTAGGTAGGTAGATAGATAGATAGAGATAGATAGGTAGGAAGATAGATAGATAGAGATAGATAGGTAGGTAGATTGATAGAGACAGATAGGTAGGTAGGTAGATAGATAGAAAGAGATAGGTAGGTAGGTAGGTAGACAGATAGATAGAAATAGGTAGGTAGGTAGATTGATAGATAGAGATAGGTAGGTAGGTAGATAGATAGAGATAGGTAGGTAGGTAGATAGATAGATACAGATAGGTAGGTAGGTAGATAGATAGATAGATATAGGTAAGTATGTAGATTGATAGATACAGATAGGTAGGTAGGTAGATTGATAGATACAGATAGGTAGGTAGGTAGATTGATAGATACAGATAGGTAGGTAGCTAGATAGACAGATACAGATAGGTAGGTAGGTAGATAGATAGATAGAGATAGGTAGGTAGATTGATAGATACAGATAGTTAGGTAGGTAGATAGATAGATAGAGATAGGTAGGTAGCTAGATAGACAGATACAGATAGGTAGGTAGGTAGATAGATAGATAGAGATAGGTAGGTATGTAGATTGATAGATACAGATAGGTAGGTAGGTAGATTGATAGATACAGATAGGTAGGTAGGTAGATTGATAGATACAGATAGGTAGGAAGGTAGGTAGATAGATAGAGATAGGTAGGTAGGTAGATTGATAGATACAGATAGGTAGGTAGGTAGATAGATAGATACAGATAGGTAGGTAGGTAGATAGACAGATACAGATAGGTAGGTAGGTAGATAGATAGATAGAGATATGTAGGTAGGTAAATAGATAAAACAGATAGGTAGGTAGGTAGGTAGATAGAGATAGGTAGGTAGGTAGGTAGGTAGGTAGATAGATAGATAGATAGATAGATAGATAGATAGATAGATAGATAGATAGATAGATAGAGATAGCTAGGTAGGTAGATAGATAGATACAGATAGGTAGGTAGGTAGATAGATAAATACAGATAGGTAGGTAGGTAGATAGATAGATAGAGATAGGTAGGTAGGTAGATTGATAGATACAGATAGGTAGGTAGGTAGGTAGATAGATAGATACAGATAGGTAGGTAGATAGATAGATAGAGATAGATAGGTAGGTAGATTGATAGATACATATAGGTAGGTAGATAGATAGATAGATAGAGATAGGTAGGTAGGTAGATAGATAGATACAGATAGGTAGGTAGGTAGATAGATAAATACAGATAGGTAGGTAGGTAGATAGATAGATAGAGATAGGTAGGTAGGTAGATTGATAGATACAGATAGGTAGGTAGGTAGATTGATAGATGCAGATAGGTAGGTAGGTAGGTAGATAGATAGATAGAGATAGGTAGGTAGGTAGATTGATAGATACAGATAGGTAGGTAGGTAGGTAGATAGATAGAGATAGGTAGGTAGGTAGGTAGATAGATACAGATAGGTACGTAGGTAGATAGATAGGTAGAGATAGGTAGGTAGGTAAATTGATAGATACAGATAGGTAGGTATGTAGAGAGATAGAAAGAGATAGGTAGGTAGGTAGGTAGGTAGATAGATAGATACAGATAGGTATGTAGATAGATAGATAGAGATAGGTAGGTAGGTAGATAGATAGATACAGATAGGTAGGTAGGTAGATTGATATATAGAGATAGGTAGGTAGGTAGATAGATAGATAGAGATAGATAGGTAGGTAGATTGATAGAGACAGATAGGTAGGTAGGTAGGTAGGTAGATAGAAAAAGATAGGGAGGTAGGGAGGTAGATAGATAGATACAGATAGGTAGGTAGGTAGATAGATAGATAGAGATAGATAGGTAGGAAGATAGATAGATAGAGATAGATAGGTAGGTAGATTGATAGAGACAGATAGGTAGGTAGGTAGGTAGATTGATAGATAGAGATAGGTAGGTAGGTAGATAGATAGAGATAGGTAGGTAGGTAGATAGATAGATACAGATAGGTAGGTAGGTAGATAGATAGATAGATATAGGTAAGTATGTAGATTGATAGATACAGATAGGTAGGTAGGTAGATTGATAGATACAGATAGGTAGGTAGGTAGATTGATAGATACAGATAGGTAGGTAGCTAGATAGACAGATACAGATAGGTAGGTAGGTAGATAGATAGATAGAGATAGGTAGGTAGATTGATAGATACAGATAGTTAGGTAGGTAGATAGATAGATAGAGATAGGTAGGTAGCTAGATAGACAGATACAGATAGGTAGGTAGGTAGATAGATAGATAGAGATAGGTAGGTATGTAGATTGATAGATACAGATAGGTAGGTAGGTAGATTGATAGATACAGATAGGTAGGTAGGTAGATTGATAGATACAGATAGGTAGGAAGGTAGGTAGATAGATACAGATAGGTAGGTAGGTAGATTGATAGATACAGATAGGTAGGTAGGTATGTAGATAGATAGAGATAGGTAGGTAAGTAGATAGATAAATACAGATAGGTAGGTAGGTAGGTAGATAGATAGAGATAGGTAGGTAGGTAGATAGATAGATAGAGATAGGTAGGTAGGTAGATTGATAGATACAGATAGGTAGGTAGGTAGATAGATAGATACAGATAGGTAGGTAGGTAGATAGATAAATACAGATAGGTAGGTAGTTAGATAGATAGATACAGATAGGTAGGTAGGTAGATAGATAAAAACAGATAGGTAGGTAGGTAGATAGATAGATAGAGATAGGTAGGTAGGTAGATTGATAGATACAGATAGGTAGGTAGGTAGATTGATAGATACAGATAGGTAGGTAGGTAGGTAGGTAGATAGATAGATACAGATAGGTAGGTAGGTAGATAGATAGATAGAGATAGGTAGGTAGGTAGATTGATAGATACAGATAGGTAGGTAGGTAGATAGATAGATATAGAAAGGTAGGTAGGTAGATAGATAAATACAGATAGGTAGGTAGGTAGATAGATAGATAGAGATAGGTAGGTATGTAGATTGACAGATACAGATAGGTAGGTAGGTAGATAGATAGATACAGATAGGTAGTTAGATAGACAGATACAGATAGGTAGGTAGGTAGATAGATAGATAGAGATAGGTAGGTAGGTAGATTGATAGATACAGATAGGTAGGTAGGTAGATAGATAGATACAGATAGGTAGGTAGGTAGATAGATAAATACAGATAGGTAGGTAGGTAGATAGATAGATAGAGAAAGGTACGTATGTAGATTGATAGATACAGATAGTTAGGTAGGTAGATAGATAAATACAGATAGGTAGGTAGGTAGGTAGATAGATAGAGATAGGTAGGTAGGTAGGTAGATAGATAGATAGAGATAGGTAGGTAGGTAGATTGATAGATACAGATAGGTAGGTAGGTTGGTAATTAGATAGAGATAGGTAGGTAGGTAGATAGATAGAGATAGGTAGGTAGGTAGGTAGATAGATAGATACAGATAGGTAGGTAGGTAGATAGATAAATACAGATAGGTAGGTAGGTAGATAGATAGATAGATATAGGTAAGTATGTAGATTGATAGATACAGATAGGTAGGTAGGTAGATTGATAGATACAGATAGGTAGGTAGGTAGATTGATAGATACAGATAGGTAGGTAGCTAGATAGACAGATACAGATAGGTAGGTAGGTAGATAGATAGATAGAGATAGGTAGGTAGATTGATAGATACAGATAGTTAGGTAGGTAGATAGATAGATAGAGATAGGTAGGTAGCTAGATAGACAGATACAGATAGGTAGGTAGGTAGATAGATAGATAGAGATAGGTAGGTAGTTAGATTGATAGATACAGATAGTTAGGTAGGTAGATAGATAGATAGAGATAGGTAGGTATGTAGATTGATAGATACAGATAGGTAAGTAGGTAGATTGATAGATACAGATAGGTAGGTAGGTAGATTGATAGATACAGATAGGTAGGAAGGTAGGTAGATAGATACAGATAGGTAGGTAGGTAGATTGATAGATACAGATAGGTAGGTAGGTAGGTAGATAGATAGAGATAGGTAGGTAAGTAGATAGATAAATACAGATAGGTAGGTAGGTAGGTAGATAGATAGAGATAGGTAGGTAGGTAGATAGATAGATAGAGATAGGTAGGTAGGTAGATTGATAGATACAGATAGGTAGGTAGGTAGATAGATAGATACAGATAGGTAGGTAGGTAGATAGATAAATACAGATAGGTAGGTAGGTAGATAGATAGATACAGATAGGTAGGTAGGTAGATAGATAAATACAGATAGGTAGGTAGGTAGATAGATAGATAGAGATAGGTAGGTAGGTAGATTGATAGATACAGATAGGTAGGTAGGTAGATTGATAGATACAGATAGGTAGGTAGGTAGGTAGGTAGATAGATAGATACAGATAGGTAGGTAGGTAGATAGATAGATAGAGATAGGTAGGTAGGTAGATTGATAGATACAGATAGGTAGGTAGGTAGGTAGATAGATATAGAAAGGTAGGTAGGTAGATAGATAAATACAGATAGGTAGGTAGGTAGATAGATAGATAGAGATAGGTAGGTATGTAGATTGACAGATACAGATAGGTAGGTAGGTAGATAGATAGATACAGATAGGTAGTTAGATAGACAGATACAGATAGGTAGGTAGGTAGATAGATAGATAGAGATAGGTAGGTAGGTAGATTGATAGATACAGATAGGTAGGTAGGTAGATAGATAGATACAGATAGGTAGGTAGGTAGATAGATAAATACAGATAGGTAGGTAGGTAGATAGATAGATAGAGAAAGGTACGTATGTAGATTGATAGATACAGATAGTTAGGTAGGTAGATAGATAAATACAGATAGGTAGGTAGGTAGGTAGATAGATAGAGATAGGTAGGTAGGTAGGTAGATAGATAGATAGAGATAGGTAGGTAGGTAGATTGATAGATACAGATAGGTAGGTAGGTAGATAGATAGATAGAGATAGGTAGGTAGGTAGATAGATAAATACAGATAGGTAGGTAGGTAGATTGATAGATAGAGATAGGTAGGTATGTAGATAGATAGAGATAGGTAGGTAGCTAGATAGATAGATACAGATAGGTAGGTAGGTAGATAGATAGATAGAGATAGGTAGGTAGGTAGATTGATAGATACAGATAGGTAGGTAGGTAGATAGATAGAGATAGGTAGGTAGGTAGATTCATAGATACAGATAGGTAGGTAGGTAGATAGATAGATAGAGATAGGTAGGTAGGTAGATAGATAGAGATAGGTAGGTAGGTAGGTAGATAGACAGATACAGATAGGTAGGTAGGTAGATAGATAAATACAGATAGGTAGGTCGGTAGATAGATAGATAGATATAGGTAAGTATGTAGATTGATAGATACAGATAGGTAGGTAGGTAGATTGATAGATACAGATAGGTAGGTAGGTAGATTGTTAGATACAGATAGGTAGGTAGCTAGATAGACAGATACAGATAGGTAGGTAGGTAGATAGATAGATAGAGATAGGCAGGTAGTTAGATTGATAGATACAGATAGGTAGGTAGGTAGATAGATAGATAGAGATAGGTAGGTAGTTAGATTGATAGATACAGATAGTTAGGTAGGTAGATAGATAGATAGATAGATAGAGATAGGTAGGTATGTAGATTGATAGATACAGATAGGTAGGTAGGTAGATTGATAGATACAGATAGGTAGGTAGGTAGATTGATAGATACAGATAGGTAGGAAGGTAGGTAGATAGATACAGATAGGTAGGTAGGTAGATTGATAGATACAGATAGGTAGGTAGGTAGGTAGATAGATAGAGATAGGTAGGTAGCTAGATAGATAGATACAGATAGGTAGGTAGGTAGATAGATAGATAGAGATAGGTAGGTAGGTAGATAGATAGATAGACATAGGTAGGTAGGTAGATTGATAGATACAGATAGGTAGGTAGGTAAATAGATAGAGATAGGTAGGTAGGTAGATTGATAGATACAGATAGGTAGGTAGGTAGATAGATAGATAGAGATAGGTAGGTAGGTAGATAGATAGAGATAGGTAGGTAGGTAGGTAGATAGATAGATAGATATAGGTAAGTATGTAGATTGATAGATACAGATAGGTAGGTAGGTAGATTGATAGATACAGATAGGTAGGTAGGTAGATTGATAGATACAGATAGGTAGATAGCTAGATAGACAGATACAGATAGGTAGGTAGGTAGATAGATAGATAGAGATAGGTAGGTAGTTAGATTGATAGATACAGATAGTTAGGTAGGTAGATAGATAGATAGAGATAGGTAGGTATGTAGATTGATAGATACAGATAGGTAGGTAGGTAGATTGATAGATACAGATAGGTAGGTAGGTAGATTGATAGATACAGATAGGTAGGAAGGTAGGTAGATAGATACAGATAGGTAGGTAGGTAGATTGATAGATACAGATAGGTAGGTAGGTAGGTAGATAGATAGATATAGGTAGGTAAGTAGATAGATAAATACAGATAGGTAGGTAGGTAGGTAGATAGATAGAGATAGGTAGGTAGGTAGATAGATAGATAGAGATAGGTAGGTAGGTAGAATGATAGATACAGATAGGTAGGTAGGTAGATAGATAGAGATAGGTAGGTAGGTAGATAGATAAATACAGATAGGTAGGAAGGTAGATAGATAGATACAGATAGGTAGGTAGGTAGGTAGATAGATAAATACAGATAGGTAGGTAGGTAGATAGATAGATAGAGATAGGTAGGTAGGTAGATTGATAGATACAGATAGGTAGGTAGGTAGATTAATAGATACAGATAGGTAGGTAGGTAGGTAGGTAGATAGATAGATACAGATAGGTAGGTAGGTAGATAGATAGATAGAGATAGGTAGGTAGGTAGATTGATAGATACAGATAGATAGGTAGGTAGATAGATAGATACAGAAAGGTAGGTAGGTAGATAGATAAATACAGATAGGTAGGTAGGTAGATAGATAGATAGAGATAGGTAGGTATGTAGGTTGACAGATACAGATAGGTAGGTAGGTAGATAGATAGATACAGATAGGTAGTTAGATAGACAGATACAGATAGGTAGGTAGGTAGATAGATAGATAGAGATAGGTAGGTAGGTAGATTGATAGATACAGATAGGTAGGTAGGTAGATAGATAAATACAGATAGGTAGGTAGATAGATAGATAGATAGATAGATATAGGTAGGTATGTAGATTGATAGATACAGATAGGTAGGTAGGTAGATTGATAGATACAGATAGGTAGGTAGGTAGGTAGATAGATACAGATAGGTAGGTAGGTAGATAGATAAATACAGATAGGTAGGTAGATAGATAGATAGATAGATATAGGTAGGTATGTAGATTGATAGATACAGATAGGTAGGTAGGTAGATAGAGATAGGTAGGTAGGTAGATAGATAGATAGAGATAGGTAGGTAGGTAGATTGATAGATACAGATAGGTAGGTAGGTAGATAGATAGATACAGATAGGTAGGTAGGTAGATAGATAAATACAGATAGGTAGGTAGATAGATAGATAGATAGATATAGGTAGGTATGTAGATTGATAGATACAGATAGGTAGGTAGGTAGATTGATAGATACAGATATGTAGGTAGGTAGATTGATAGATACATATAGGTAGGTAGGTAGATAGACAGATACAGATAGGTAGGTAGGTAGATAGATAGATAGAGACAGGTAGGTAGGTAGATTGATAGATACAGATAGGTAGGTAGGTAGATAGATAGATACAGATAGGTAGGAAGGTAGGTAGATAGATACAGATAGGTAGGTAGGTAGATTTATAGATACAGATAGGTAGGTAGGTAGGTAGATAGATAGAGATAGGTAGGTAAGTAGATTGATAGATACAGATAGGTAGGTAGGTAGATTGATAGATACAGATAGGTAGGTAGATAGATTGATAGATACAGATAGGTAGGAAGGTAGGTAGATAGATACAGATAGGTAGGTAGGTAGGTAGATTTATAGATACAGATAGGTAGGTAGGTAGGTAGATAGATAGAGATAGGTAGGTAGGTAGATAGATAAATACAGATAGGTAGGTAGGTAGGTAGATAGATAGAGATAGGTAGGTAGGTAGATAGATAGATAGAGATAGGTAGGTAGGTAGATTGATAGATACATATAGGTAGGTAGGTAGATAGATAGATACAGATAGGTAGGTAGGTAGATAGATAAATACAGATAGGTAGGTAGGTAGATAGATAGATAGAGATAGGTAGGTATGTAGATTGATAGATACAGATAGGTAGGTAGGTAGATAGATAGATACAGATAGGTAGGTAGGTAGATAGATAGATACAGATAGGTAGGTAGGTAGATAGATAAATACAGATAGGTAGGTAGGTAGGTAGGTAGGTAGATAGATAGAGATAGGTAGGTAGGTAGATTGATAGATACAGATAGGTAGGTAGGTAGATAGATAGAGATAGGTAGGTAGGTAGATTCATAGATACAGATAGGTAGGTAGGTAGATAGATAGATAGAGATAGGTAGGTAGGTAGATAGATAGAGATAGGTAGGTAGGTAGGTAGATAGACAGATACAGATAGGTAGGTAGGTAGATAGATAAATACAGATAGGTAGGTAGGTAGATAGATAGATAGATATAGGTAAGTATGTAGATTGATAGATACAGATAGGTAGGTAGGTAGATTGATAGATACAGATAGGTAGGTAGGTAGATTGTTAGATACAGATAGGTAGGTAGCTAGATAGACAGATACAGATAGGTAGGTAGGTAGATAGATAGATAGAGATAGGCAGGTAGTTAGATTGATAGATACAGATAGGTAGGTAGGTAGATAGATAGATAGAGATAGGTAGGTAGTTAGATTGATAGATACAGATAGTTAGGTAGGTAGATAGATAGATAGATAGATAGAGATAGGTAGGTATGTAGATTGATAGATACAGATAGGTAGGTAGGTAGATTGATAGATACAGATAGGTAGGTAGGTAGATTGATAGATACAGATAGGTAGGAAGGTAGGTAGATAGATACAGATAGGTAGGTAGGTAGATTGATAGATACAGATAGGTAGGTAGGTAGGTAGATAGATAGAGATAGGTAGGTAGCTAGATAGATAGATACAGATAGGTAGGTAGGTAGATAGATAGATAGAGATAGGTAGGTAGGTAGATAGATAGATAGACATAGGTAGGTAGGTAGATTGATAGATACAGATAGGTAGGTAGGTAAATAGATAGAGATAGGTAGGTAGGTAGATTGATAGATACAGATAGGTAGGTAGGTAGATAGATAGATAGAGATAGGTAGGTAGGTAGATAGATAGAGATAGGTAGGTAGGTAGGTAGATAGATAGATAGATATAGGTAAGTATGTAGATTGATAGATACAGATAGGTAGGTAGGTAGATTGATAGATACAGATAGGTAGGTAGGTAGATTGATAGATACAGATAGGTAGATAGCTAGATAGACAGATACAGATAGGTAGGTAGGTAGATAGATAGATAGAGATAGGTAGGTAGTTAGATTGATAGATACAGATAGTTAGGTAGGTAGATAGATAGATAGAGATAGGTAGGTAGCTAGATAGACAGATACAGATAGGTAGGTAGGTAGATAGATAGATAGAGATAGGTAGGTAGTTAGATTGATAGATACAGATAGTTAGGTAGGTAGATAGATAGATACAGATAGGTAGGTATGTAGATTGATAGATACAGATAGGTAGGTAGGTAGATTGATAGATACAGATAGGTAGGTAGGTAGATTGATAGATACAGATAGGTAGGAAGGTAGGTAGATAGATACAGATAGGTAGGTAGGTAGATTGATAGATACAGATAGGTAGGTAGGTAGGTAGATAGATAGATATAGGTAGGTAAGTAGATAGATAAATACAGATAGGTAGGTAGGTAGGTAGATAGATAGAGATAGGTAGGTAGGTAGATAGATAGATAGAGATAGGTAGGTAGGTAGAATGATAGATACAGATAGGTAGGTAGGTAGATAGATAGAGATAGGTAGGTAGGTAGATAGATAAATACAGATAGGTAGGAAGGTAGATAGATAGATACAGATAGGTAGGTAGGTAGGTAGATAGATAAATACAGATAGGTAGGTAGGTAGATAGATAGATAGAGATAGGTAGGTAGGTAGATTGATAGATACAGATAGGTAGGTAGGTAGATTAATAGATACAGATAGGTAGGTAGGTAGGTAGGTAGATAGATAGATACAGATAGGTAGGTAGGTAGATAGATAGATAGAGATAGGTAGGTAGGTAGATTGATAGATACAGATAGATAGGTAGGTAGATAGATAGATACAGAAAGGTAGGTAGGTAGATAGATAAATACAGATAGGTAGGTAGGTAGATAGATAGATAGAGATAGGTAGGTATGTAGGTTGACAGATACAGATAGGTAGGTAGGTAGATAGATAGATACAGATAGGTAGTTAGATAGACAGATACAGATAGGTAGGTAGGTAGATAGATAGATAGAGATAGGTAGGTAGGTAGATTGATAGATACAGATAGGTAGGTAGGTAGATAGATAAATACAGATAGGTAGGTAGATAGATAGATAGATAGATAGATATAGGTAGGTATGTAGATTGATAGATACAGATAGGTAGGTAGGTAGATTGATAGATACAGATAGGTAGGTAGGTAGGTAGATAGATACAGATAGGTAGGTAGGTAGATAGATAAATACAGATAGGTAGGTAGATAGATAGATAGATAGATATAGGTAGGTATGTAGATTGATAGATACAGATAGGTAGGTAGGTAGATAGAGATAGGTAGGTAGGTAGATAGATAGATAGAGATAGGTAGGTAGGTAGATTGATAGATACAGATAGGTAGGTAGGTAGATAGATAGATACAGATAGGTAGGTAGGTAGATAGATAAATACAGATAGGTAGGTAGATAGATAGATAGATAGATATAGGTAGGTATGTAGATTGATAGATACAGATAGGTAGGTAGGTAGATTGATAGATACAGATATGTAGGTAGGTAGATTGATAGATACATATAGGTAGGTAGGTAGATAGACAGATACAGATAGGTAGGTAGGTAGATAGATAGATAGAGATAGGTAGGTAGTTAGATTGATAGATACAGATAGTTAGGTAGGTAGATAGATAGATAGATAGATAGAGATAGGTAGGTATGTAGATTGATAGATACAGATAGGTAGGTAGGTAGATTGATAGATACAGATAGGTAGGTAGGTAGATTGATAGATACAGATAGGTAGGAAGGTAGGTAGATAGATACAGATAGGTAGGTAGGTAGATTGATAGATACAGATAGGTAGGTAGGTAGATTAATAGATACAGATAGGTAGGTAGGTAGGTAGGTAGATAGATAGATACAGATAGGTAGGTAGGTAGATAGATAGATAGAGATAGGTAGGTAGGTAGATTGATAGATACAGATAGATAGGTAGGTAGATAGATAGATACAGAAAGGTAGGTAGGTAGATAGATAAATACAGATAGGTAGGTAGGTAGATAGATAGATAGAGATAGGTAGGTAGGTAGATTGATAGATACAGATAGGTAGGTAGGTAGATTAATAGATACAGATAGGTAGGTAGGTAGGTAGGTAGATAGATAGATACAGATAGGTAGGTAGGTAGATAGATAGATAGAGATAGGTAGGTAGGTAGATTGATAGATACAGATAGATAGGTAGGTAGATAGATAGATACAGAAAGGTAGGTAGGTAGATAGATAAATACAGATAGGTAGGTAGGTAGATAGATAGATAGAGATAGGTAGGTATGTAGGTTGACAGATACAGATAGGTAGGTAGGTAGATAGATAGATACAGATAGGTAGTTAGATAGACAGATACAGATAGGTAGGTAGGTAGATAGATAGATAGAGATAGGTAGGTAGGTAGATTGATAGATACAGATAGGTAGGTAGGTAGATAGATAAATACAGATAGGTAGGTAGATAGATAGATAGATAGATATAGGTAGGTATGTAGATTGATAGATACAGATAGGTAGGTAGGTAGATTGATAGATACAGATAGGTAGGTAGGTAGGTAGATAGATACAGATAGGTAGGTAGGTAGATAGATAAATACAGATAGGTAGGTAGATAGATAGATAGATAGATATAGGTAGGTATGTAGATTGATAGATACAGATAGGTAGGTAGGTAGATAGAGATAGGTAGGTAGGTAGATAGATAGATAGAGATAGGTAGGTAGGTAGATTGATAGATACAGATAGGTAGGTAGGTAGATAGATAGATACAGATAGGTAGGTAGGTAGATAGATAAATACAGATAGGTAGGTAGATAGATAGATAGATAGATATAGGTAGGTATGTAGATTGATAGATACAGATAGGTAGGTAGGTAGATTGATAGATACAGATATGTAGGTAGGTAGATTGATAGATACATATAGGTAGGTAGGTAGATAGACAGATACAGATAGGTAGGTAGGTAGATAGATAGATAGAGATAGGTAGGTAGTTAGATTGATAGATACAGATAGTTAGGTAGGTAGATAGATAGATAGATAGATAGAGATAGGTAGGTATGTAGATTGATAGATACAGATAGGTAGGTAGGTAGATTGATAGATACAGATAGGTAGGTAGGTAGATTGATAGATACAGATAGGTAGGAAGGTAGGTAGATAGATACAGATAGGTAGGTAGGTAGATTGATAGATACAGATAGGTAGGTAGGTAGGTAGATAGATAGAGATAGGTAGGTAGCTAGATAGATAGATACAGATAGGTAGGTAGGTAGATAGATAGATAGAGATAGGTAGGTAGGTAGATAGATAGATAGACATAGGTAGGTAGGTAGATTGATAGATACAGATAGGTAGGTAGGTAAATAGATAGAGATAGGTAGGTAGGTAGATTGATAGATACAGATAGGTAGGTAGGTAGATAGATAGATAGAGATAGGTAGGTAGGTAGATAGATAGAGATAGGTAGGTAGGTAGGTAGATAGATAGATAGATATAGGTAAGTATGTAGATTGATAGATACAGATAGGTAGGTAGGTAGATTGATAGATACAGATAGGTAGGTAGGTAGATTGATAGATACAGATAGGTAGATAGCTAGATAGACAGATACAGATAGGTAGGTAGGTAGATAGATAGATAGAGATAGGTAGGTAGTTAGATTGATAGATACAGATAGTTAGGTAGGTAGATAGATAGATAGAGATAGGTAGGTAGCTAGATAGACAGATACAGATAGGTAGGTAGGTAGATAGATAGATAGAGATAGGTAGGTAGTTAGATTGATAGATACAGATAGTTAGGTAGGTAGATAGATAGATACAGATAGGTAGGTATGTAGATTGATAGATACAGATAGGTAGGTAGGTAGATTGATAGATACAGATAGGTAGGTAGGTAGATTGATAGATACAGATAGGTAGGAAGGTAGGTAGATAGATACAGATAGGTAGGTAGGTAGATTGATAGATACAGATAGGTAGGTAGGTAGGTAGATAGATAGATATAGGTAGGTAAGTAGATAGATAAATACAGATAGGTAGGTAGGTAGGTAGATAGATAGAGATAGGTAGGTAGGTAGATAGATAGATAGAGATAGGTAGGTAGGTAGAATGATAGATACAGATAGGTAGGTAGGTAGATAGATAGAGATAGGTAGGTAGGTAGATAGATAAATACAGATAGGTAGGAAGGTAGATAGATAGATACAGATAGGTAGGTAGGTAGGTAGATAGATAAATACAGATAGGTAGGTAGGTAGATAGATAGATAGAGATAGGTAGGTAGGTAGATTGATAGATACAGATAGGTAGGTAGGTAGATTAATAGATACAGATAGGTAGGTAGGTAGGTAGGTAGATAGATAGATACAGATAGGTAGGTAGGTAGATAGATAGATAGAGATAGGTAGGTAGGTAGATTGATAGATACAGATAGATAGGTAGGTAGATAGATAGATACAGAAAGGTAGGTAGGTAGATAGATAAATACAGATAGGTAGGTAGGTAGATAGATAGATAGAGATAGGTAGGTATGTAGGTTGACAGATACAGATAGGTAGGTAGGTAGATAGATAGATACAGATAGGTAGTTAGATAGACAGATACAGATAGGTAGGTAGGTAGATAGATAGATAGAGATAGGTAGGTAGGTAGATTGATAGATACAGATAGGTAGGTAGGTAGATAGATAAATACAGATAGGTAGGTAGATAGATAGATAGATAGATATAGGTAGGTATGTAGATTGATAGATACAGATAGGTAGGTAGGTAGATTGATAGATACAGATAGGTAGGTAGGTAGGTAGATAGATACAGATAGGTAGGTAGGTAGATAGATAAATACAGATAGGTAGGTAGATAGATAGATAGATAGATATAGGTAGGTATGTAGATTGATAGATACAGATAGGTAGGTAGGTAGATAGAGATAGGTAGGTAGGTAGATAGATAGATAGAGATAGGTAGGTAGGTAGATTGATAGATACAGATAGGTAGGTAGGTAGATAGATAGATACAGATAGGTAGGTAGGTAGATAGATAAATACAGATAGGTAGGTAGATAGATAGATAGATAGATATAGGTAGGTATGTAGATTGATAGATACAGATAGGTAGGTAGGTAGATTGATAGATACAGATATGTAGGTAGGTAGATTGATAGATACATATAGGTAGGTAGGTAGATAGACAGATACAGATAGGTAGGTAGGTAGATAGATAGATAGAGACAGGTAGGTAGGTAGATTGATAGATACAGATAGGTAGGTAGGTAGATAGATAGATACAGATAGGTAGGAAGGTAGGTAGATAGATACAGATAGGTAGGTAGGTAGATTTATAGATACAGATAGGTAGGTAGGTAGGTAGATAGATAGAGATAGGTAGGTAAGTAGATTGATAGATACAGATAGGTAGGTAGGTAGATTGATAGATACAGATAGGTAGGTAGATAGATTGATAGATACAGATAGGTAGGAAGGTAGGTAGATAGATACAGATAGGTAGGTAGGTAGGTAGATTTATAGATACAGATAGGTAGGTAGGTAGGTAGATAGATAGAGATAGGTAGGTAGGTAGATAGATAAATACAGATAGGTAGGTAGGTAGGTAGATAGATAGAGATAGGTAGGTAGGTAGATAGATAGATAGATAGATAGAGATAGGTAGGCAGGTAGATAGATAGATACAGATAGGTAGGTAGGTAGATAGATAAATACATATAGGTAGGTAGGTAGATAGATAGATAGAGATAGGAAGGTAGGTAGATTGATAGATACAGATAGGTAGGTAGGTAGATTGATAGATACAGATAGGTAGGTAGGTAGGTAGATAGATAGATACAGATAGGTAGGTAGGTAGATAGATAGATAGAGATAGGTAGGTATGTAGATTGATAGATACAGATAGGTAGGTAGGTAGATAGATAGATACAGATAGGTAGGTAGGTAGATAGATAGATACAGATAGGTAGGTAGGTAGATAGATAAATACAGATAGGTAGGTAGGTAGGTAGGTAGGTAGATAGATAGAGATAGGTAGGTAGGTAGATTGATAGATACAGATAGGTAGGTAGGTAGATAGATAGAGATAGGTAGGTAGGTAGATTCATAGATACAGATAGGTAGGTAGGTAGATAGATAGATAGAGATAGGTAGGTAGGTAGATAGATAGAGATAGGTATGTAGGTAGGTAGATAGACAGATACAGATAGGTAGGTAGGTAGATAGATAAATACAGATAGGTAGGTAGGTAGATAGATAGATAGATATAGGTAAGTATGTAGATTGATAGATACAGATAGGTAGGTAGGTAGATTGATAGATACAGATAGGTAGGTAGGTAGATTGTTAGATACAGATAGGTAGGTAGCTAGATAGACAGATACAGATAGGTAGGTAGGTAGATAGATAGATAGAGATAGGCAGGTAGTTAGATTGATAGATACAGATAGGTAGGTAGGTAGATAGATAGATAGAGATAGGTAGGTAGTTAGATTGATAGATACAGATAGTTAGGTAGGTAGATAGATAGATAGATAGAGATAGGTAGGTATGTAGATTGATAGATACAGATAGGTAGGTAGGTAGATTGATAGATACAGATAGGTAGGTAGGTAGATTGATAGATACAGATAGGTAGGAAGGTAGGTAGATAGATACAGATAGGTAGGTAGGTAGATTGATAGATACAGATAGGTAGGTAGGTAGGTAGATAGATAGAGATAGGTAGGTAGCTAGATAGATAGATACAGATAGGTAGGTAGGTAGATAGATAGATAGAGATAGGTAGGTAGGTAGATAGATAGATAGACATAGGTAGGTAGGTAGATTGATAGATACAGATAGGTAGGTAGGTAAATAGATAGAGATAGGTAGGTAGGTAGATTGATAGATACAGATAGGTAGGTAGGTAGGTAGATAGATAGAGATAGGTAGGTAGGTAGATAGATAGAGATAGGTAGGTAGGTAGGTAGATAGATAGATAGATATAGGTAAGTATGTAGATTGATAGATACAGATAGGTAGGTAGGTAGATTGATAGATACAGATAGGTAGGTAGGTAGATTGATAGATACAGATAGGTAGATAGCTAGATAGACAGATACAGATAGGTAGGTAGGTAGATAGATAGATAGAGATAGGTAGGTAGTTAGATTGATAGATACAGATAGTTAGGTAGGTAGATAGATAGATAGAGATAGGTAGGTAGCTAGATAGACAGATACAGATAGGTAGGTAGGTAGATAGATAGATAGAGATAGGTAGGTAGTTAGATTGATAGATACAGATAGTTAGGTAGGTAGATAGATAGATACAGATAGGTAGGTATGTAGATTGATAGATACAGATAGGTAGGTAGGTAGATTGATAGATACAGATAGGTAGGTAGGTAGATTGATAGATACAGATAGGTAGGAAGGTAGGTAGATAGATACAGATAGGTAGGTAGGTAGATTGATAGATACAGATAGGTAGGTAGGTAGGTAGATAGATAGATATAGGTAGGTAAGTAGATAGATAAATACAGATAGGTAGGTAGGTAGGTAGATAGATAGAGATAGGTAGGTAGGTAGATAGATAGATAGAGATAGGTAGGTAGGTAGAATGATAGATACAGATAGGTAGGTAGGTAGATAGATAGAGATAGGTAGGTAGGTAGATAGATAGATACAGATAGGTAGGTAGGTAGATAGATAAATACAGATAGGTAGGTAGATAGATAGATAGATAGATATAGGTAGGTATGTAGATTGATAGATACAGATAGGTAGGTAGGTAGATTGATAGATACAGATATGTAGGTAGGTAGATTGATAGATACATATAGGTAGGTAGGTAGATAGACAGATACAGATAGGTAGGTAGGTAGATAGATAGATAGAGACAGGTAGGTAGGTAGATTGATAGATACAGATAGGTAGGTAGGTAGATAGATAGATACAGATAGGTAGGAAGGTAGGTAGATAGATACAGATAGGTAGGTAGGTAGATTTATAGATACAGATAGGTAGGTAGGTAGGTAGATAGATAGAGATAGGTAGGTAAGTAGATTGATAGATACAGATAGGTAGGTAGGTAGATTGATAGATACAGATAGGTAGGTAGATAGATTGATAGATACAGATAGGTAGGAAGGTAGGTAGATAGATACAGATAGGTAGGTAGGTAGGTAGATTTATAGATACAGATAGGTAGGTAGGTAGGTAGATAGATAGAGATAGGTAGGTAGGTAGATAGATAAATACAGATAGGTAGGTAGGTAGGTAGATAGATAGAGATAGGTAGGTAGGTAGATAGATAGATAGAGATAGGTAGGTAGGTAGATTGATAGATACATATAGGTAGGTAGGTAGATAGATAGATACAGATAGGTAGGTAGGTAGATAGATAAATACAGATAGGTAGGTAGGTAGATAGATAGATAGAGATAGGTAGGTATGTAGATTGATAGATACAGATAGGTAGGTAGGTAGATAGATAGATACAGATAGGTAGGTAGGTAGATAGATAGATACAGATAGGTAGGTAGGTAGATAGATAAATACAGATAGGTAGGTAGGTAGGTAGGTAGGTAGATAGATAGAGATAGGTAGGTAGGTAGATTGATAGATACAGATAGGTAGGTAGGTAGATAGATAGAGATAGGTAGGTAGGTAGATTCATAGATACAGATAGGTAGGTAGGTAGATAGATAGATAGAGATAGGTAGGTAGGTAGATAGATAGAGATAGGTAGGTAGGTAGGTAGATAGACAGATACAGATAGGTAGGTAGGTAGATAGATAAATACAGATAGGTAGGTAGGTAGATAGATAGATAGATATAGGTAAGTATGTAGATTGATAGATACAGATAGGTAGGTAGGTAGATTGATAGATACAGATAGGTAGGTAGGTAGATTGTTAGATACAGATAGGTAGGTAGCTAGATAGACAGATAAAGATAGGTAGGTAGGTAGATAGATAGATAGAGATAGGCAGGTAGTTAGATTGATAGATACAGATAGGTAGGTAGGTAGATAGATAGATAGAGATAGGTAGGTAGTTAGATTGATAGATACAGATAGTTAGGTAGGTAGATAGATAGATAGATAGAGATAGGTAGGTATGTAGATTGATAGATACAGATAGGTAGGTAGGTAGATTGATAGATACAGATAGGTAGGTAGGTAGATTGATAGATACAGATAGGTAGGAAGGTAGGTAGATAGATACAGATAGGTAGGTAGGTAGATTGATAGATACAGATAGGTAGGTAGGTAGGTAGATAGATAGAGATAGGTAGGTAGCTAGATAGATAGATACAGATAGGTAGGTAGGTAGATAGATAGATAGAGATAGGTAGGTAGGTAGATAGATAGATAGACATAGGTAGGTAGGTAGATTGATAGATACAGATAGGTAGGTAGGTAAATAGATAGAGATAGGTAGGTAGGTAGATTGATAGATACAGATAGGTAGGTAGGTAGATAGATAGATAGAGATAGGTAGGTAGGTAGATAGATAGAGATAGGTAGGTAGGTAGGTAGATAGATAGATAGATATAGGTAAGTATGTAGATTGATAGATACAGATAGGTAGGTAGGTAGATTGATAGATACAGATAGGTAGGTAGGTAGATTGATAGATACAGATAGGTAGATAGCTAGATAGACAGATACAGATAGGTAGGTAGGTAGATAGATAGATAGAGATAGGTAGGTAGTTAGATTGATAGATACAGATAGTTAGGTAGGTAGATAGATAGATAGAGATAGGTAGGTAGCTAGATAGACAGATACAGATAGGTAGGTAGGTAGATAGATAGATAGAGATAGGTAGGTAGTTAGATTGATAGATACAGATAGTTAGGTAGGTAGATAGATAGATACAGATAGGTAGGTATGTAGATTGATAGATACAGATAGGTAGGTAGGTAGGTAGATTGATAGATACAGATAGGTAGGTAGGTAGATTGATAGATACAGATAGGTAGGAAGGTAGGTAGATAGATACAGATAGGTAGGTAGGTAGATTGATAGATACAGATAGGTAGGTAGGTAGGTAGATAGATAGATATAGGTAGGTAAGTAGATAGATAAATACAGATAGGTAGGTAGGTAGGTAGATAGATAGAGATAGGTAGGTAGGTAGATAGATAGATAGAGATAGGTAGGTAGGTAGAATGATAGATACAGATAGGTAGGTAGGTAGATAGATAGAGATAGGTAGGTAGGTAGATAGATAAATACAGATAGGTAGGAAGGTAGATAGATAGATACAGATAGGTAGGTAGGTAGGTAGATAGATAAATACAGATAGGTAGGTAGGTAGATAGATAGATAGAGATAGGTAGGTAGGTAGATTGATAGATACAGATAGGTAGGTAGGTAGATTAATAGATACAGATAGGTAGGTAGGTAGGTAGGTAGATAGATAGATACAGATAGGTAGGTAGGTAGATAGATAGATAGAGATAGGTAGGTAGGTAGATTGATAGATACAGATAGATAGGTAGGTAGATAGATAGATACAGAAAGGTAGGTAGGTAGATAGATAAATACAGATAGGTAGGTAGGTAGATAGATAGATAGAGATAGGTAGGTATGTAGGTTGACAGATACAGATAGGTAGGTAGGTAGATAGATAGATACAGATAGGTAGTTAGATAGACAGATACAGATAGGTAGGTAGGTAGATAGATAGATAGAGATAGGTAGGTAGGTAGATTGATAGATACAGATAGGTAGGTAGGTAGATAGATAAATACAGATAGGTAGGTAGATAGATAGATAGATAGATATAGGTAGGTATGTAGATTGATAGATACAGATAGGTAGGTAGGTAGATTGATAGATACAGATAGGTAGGTAGGTAGGTAGATAGATACAGATAGGTAGGTAGGTAGATAGATAAATACAGATAGGTAGGTAGATAGATAGATAGATAGATATAGGTAGGTATGTAGATTGATAGATACAGATAGGTAGGTAGGTAGATAGAGATAGGTAGGTAGGTAGATAGATAGATAGAGATAGGTAGGTAGGTAGATTGATAGATACAGATAGGTAGGTAGGTAGATTGATAGATACAGATAGGTAGGTAGGTAGGTAGATAGATACAGATAGGTAGGTAGGTAGATAGATAAATACAGATAGGTAGGTAGATAGATAGATAGATAGATATAGGTAGGTATGTAGATTGATAGATACAGATAGGTAGGTAGGTAGATAGAGATAGGTAGGTAGGTAGATAGATAGATAGAGATAGGTAGGTAGGTAGATAGATAAATACAGATAGGTAGGTAGATAGATAGATAGATAGATATAGGTAGGTATGTAGATTGATAGATACAGATAGGTAGGTAGGTAGATTGATAGATACAGATATGTAGGTAGGTAGATTGATAGATACATATAGGTAGGTAGGTAGATAGACAGATACAGATAGGTAGGTAGGTAGATAGATAGATAGAGACAGGTAGGTAGGTAGATTGATAGATACAGATAGGTAGGTAGGTAGATAGATAGATACAGATAGGTAGGAAGGTAGGTAGATAGATACAGATAGGTAGGTAGGTAGATTTATAGATACAGATAGGTAGGTAGGTAGGTAGATAGATAGAGATAGGTAGGTAAGTAGATTGATAGATACAGATAGGTAGGTAGGTAGATTGATAGATACAGATAGGTAGGTAGATAGATTGATAGATACAGATAGGTAGGAAGGTTGGTAGATAGATACAGATAGGTAGGTAGGTAGGTAGATTTATAGATACAGATAGGTAGGTAGGTAGGTAGATAGATAGAGATAGGTAGGTAGGTAGATAGATAAATACAGATAGGTAGGTAGGTAGGTAGATAGATAGAGATAGGTAGGTAGGTAGATAGATAGATAGAGATAGGTAGGTAGGTAGATTGATAGATACATATAGGTAGGTAGGTAGATAGATAGATACAGATAGGTAGGTAGGTAGATAGATAAATACAGATAGGTAGGTAGGTAGATAGATAGATAGAGATAGGTAGGTATGTAGATTGATAGATACAGATAGGTAGGTAGGTAGATAGATAGATACAGATAGGTAGGTAGGTAGATAGATAGATACAGATAGGTAGGTAGGTAGATAGATAAATACAGATAGGTAGGTAGGTAGGTAGGTAGGTAGATAGATAGAGATAGGTAGGTAGGTAGATTGATAGATACAGATAGGTAGGTAGGTAGATAGATAGATAGAGATAGGTAGGTAGGTAGATTGATAGATACAGATAGGTAGGTAGGTAGATAGATAGATACAGATAGGTAGGTAGGTAGATAGATAAATACAGATAGGTAGGTAGGTAGATAGATAGATAGATATAGGTAAGTATGTAGATTGATAGATACAGATAGATAGGTAGGTAGGTAGATAGATAGATAGAGATAGGTAGGTAGGTAGATAGATAGATACAGATAGGTAGGTAGGTAGATAGACAGATACAGATAGGTAGGTAGGTAGATAGATAGATAGAAATAGGTAGGTAGCTAGATTGATAGATAGAGATAGGTAGGTAGGTAGATAGATAGAGATAGGTAGGTAGGTAGGTAGATAGATAGATAGATAGATAGATAGATAGATAGATAGATAGATAGATAGATAGATAGATAGATAGATAGATAGATAGATAGATAGAGATAGGTAGCTAGGTAGATAGATAGATACAGATAGGTAGGTAGGTAGATAGATAAATACAGATAGGTAGGTAGGTAGATAGATAGATAGAGATAGGTAGGTAGGTAGATTGATAGATACAGATAGGTAGGTAGGTAGATTGATAGATACAGATAGGTAGGTAGGTAGGTAGATAGATAGATAGAGATAGGTAGGTAGGTAGATTGATAGATACAGATAGGTAGGTAGGTAGATAGATAGATACAGATAGGTAGGTAGGTAGGTAGATAGATAGATAGAGATAGGTAGGTAGGTAGATTGATAGATACAGATAGGTAGGTAGGTAGATAGATAGATAGAGATAGGTAGGTAGGTAGGTAGATTGATAGAGACAGATAGGTAGGTAGGTAGATAGATAGATAGATACAGATAGGTAGGTAGGTAGATTGATAGATAGAGATAGGTAGGTAGGTCGATAGATAGAGATAGGTAGGTAGGTAGGTAGGTAGAGATAGGTAGGTAGGCAGATAGAAAGAGATAGGTAGGTAGGTAGGTAGATAGATAGATACAGATAGGTAGGTAGGTTGATAGATTGATAGAGATAGGTAGGTAGGTAGATAGATAGATAGAGATAGATAGGTAGGTAGATTGATAGAGACAGATATGTAGGTAGGTAGATAGATAGAAAGAGATAGGTAGGTAGGTAGGTAGATAGATAGATAGAAATAGGTAGGTAGGTAGATTTATAGATAGAGATAGGTAGGTATGTAGATAGATAGAGATATGTAGGTAGCTAGATAGATAGATACAGATAGGTAGGTAGGTAGATAGATAGATAGAGATAGGTAGGTAGGTAGATAGATAGACAGACATAGGTAGGTAGGTAGATTGATAGATACAGATAGGTAGGTAGGTAGATAGATACAGATAGGTAGGTAGGTAGATAGATAGATACAGAGAGGTAGGTAGGTAGATAGATAAATGCAGATAGGTAGGTAGGTAGGTAGATAGATAGACATAGGTAGGTAGGTAGATAGATAGATAGAAATAGGTAGGTAGGTAGATTGATAGATACAGATAGGTAGGTAGGTAGATAGATAGAGATAGGTAGATAGGTAGATTGATAGATACAGATAGGTAGGTAGGTAGATAGATAGATAGAGATAGGTAGGTAGGTAGATAGATAGAGATAGGTAGGTAGGTAGGTAGATAGATAGATACAGATAGGTAGGTAGGTAGATAGATAAATACAGATAGGTAGGTAAGTAGATAGATAGATAGATATAGGTAAGTATGTAGATTGATAGATACAGATAGGTAGGTAGGTAGATTGATAGATACAGATAGGTAGGTAGGTAGATTGTTAGATAGAGATAGGTAGGTAGCTAGATAGACAGATACAGATAGGTAGGTAGGTAGATAGATAGATAGAGATAGGTAGGTAGTTAGATTGATAGATACAGATAGTTAGGTAGGTAGATAGATAGATAGAGATAGGTAGGTATGTAGATTGATAGATACAGATAGGTAGGTAGGTAGATTGATAGATACAGATAGGTAGGTAGGTAGATTGATAGATACAGATAGGTAGGAAGGTAGGTAGATAGATACAGATAGGTAGGTAGGTAGATTGATAGATACAGATAGGTAGGTAGGTAGGTAGATAGATAGAGATAGGTAGGTAGCTAGATAGATAGATACAGATAGGTAGGTAGGTAGATAGATAGATAGAGATAGGTAGGTAGGTAGATAGATAGATAGACATAGGTAGGTAGGTAGATTGATAGATACAGATAGGTAGGTAGGTAGATAGATAGAGATAGGTAGGTAGGTAGATTGATAGATACAGATAGGTAGGTAGGTAGATAGATAGATAGAGATAGGTAGGTAGGTAGATAGATAGAGATAGGTAGGTAGGTAGGTAGATAGATAGATAGATATAGGTAAGTATGTAGATTGATAGATACAGATAGGTAGGTAGGTAGATTGATAGATACAGATAGGTAGGTAGGTAGATTGATAGATACAGATAGGTAGGTAGCTAGATAGACAGATACAGATAGGTAGGTAGGTAGATAGATAGATAGAGATAGGTAGGTAGTTAGATTGATAGATACAGATAGTTAGGTAGGTAGATAGATAGATAGAGATAGGTAGGTAGCTAGATAGACAGATACAGATAGGTAGGTAGGTAGATAGATAGATAGAGATGGGTAGGTAGTTAGATTGATAGATACAGATAGTTAGGTAGGTAGATAGATAGATAGAGATAGGTAGGTATGTAGATTGATAGATACAGATAGGTAGGTAGGTAGATTGATAGATACAGATAGGTAGGTAGGTAGATTGATAGATACAGATAGGTAGGAAGGTAGGTAGATAGATACAGATAGGTAGGTACGTAGATTGATAGATACAGATAGGTAGGTAGGTAGGTAGATAGATAGATATAGGTAGGTAAGTAGATAGATAAATACAGATAGGTAGGTAGGTAGGTAGATAGATAGAGATAGGTAGGTAGGTAGATAGATAGAGAGAGATAGGTAGGTAGGTAGATAGATAGATACAGATAGGTAGGTAGGTAGATAGATAAATACAGATAGGTAGGTAGGTAGATAGATACAGATAGGTAGGTAGGTAGGTAGATGGATAGATAGATATAGGTAAGTATGTAGATTGATAGATACAGATAGGTAGGTAGGTAGATTGATAGATACAGATAGGTAGGTAGGTAGATTGATAGATACAGATAGGTAGGTAGCTAGATAGACAGATACAGATAGGTAGGTAGGTAGATAGATAGATAGAGATAGGTAGGTAGTTAGATTGATAGATACAGATAGTTAGGTAGGTAGATAGATAGATAGAGATAGGTAGGTAGCTAGATAGACAGATACAGATAGGTAGGTAGGTAGATAGATAGATAGAGATAGGTAGGTAGTTAGATTGATAGATACAGATAGTTAGGTAGGTAGATAGATAGATAGAGATAGGTAGGTATGTAGATTGATAGATACAGATAGGTAGGTAGGTAGATTGATAGATACAGATAGGTAGGTAGGTAGATTGATAGATACAGATAGGTAGGAAGGTAGGTAGATAGATACAGATAGGTAGGTAGGTAGATTGATAGATACAGATAGGTAGGTAGGTAGATTGATAGATACAGATAGGTAGGTAGGTAGATAGATAAATACAGATAGGTAGGTAGGTAGGTAGATAGATAGACATACGTAGGTAGGTAGATTGATAGATACAGATAGGTAGGTAGGTAGATAGATAGATACAGATAGGTAGCTAGGTAGATAGATAGATACAGAGAGGTAGGTAGGTAGATAGATAAATGCAGATAGGTAGGTAGGTAGGTAGATAGATAGACATAGGTAGGTAGGTAGATAGATAGATAGAAATAGGTAGGTAGGTAGATTGATAGATACAGATAGGTAGGTAGGTAGATAGATAGAGATAGGTAGGTAGGTAGATTGATAGATACAGATAGGTAGGTAGGTAGATAGATAGATAGAGATAGGTAGGTAGGTAGATAGATAGAGATAGGTAGGTAGGTAGGTAGGTAGATAGATAGATACAGATAGGTAGGTAGGTAGATAGATAAATACAGATAGGTAGGTAAGTAGATAGATAGATAGATATAGGTAAGTATGTAGATTGATAGATACAGATAGGTAGGTAGGTAGATTGATAGATACAGATAGGTAGGTAGGTAGATTGTTAGATAGAGATAGGTAGGTAGCTAGATAGACAGATACAGATAGGTAGGTAGGTAGATATATAGATAGAGATAGGTAGGTAGTTAGATTGATAGATACAGATAGTTAGGTAGGTAGATAGATAGATAGATAGAGATAGGTAGGTATGTAGATTGATAGATACAGATAGGTAGGTAGGTAGATTGATAGATACAGATAGGTAGGTAGGTAGATTGATAGATACAGATAGGTAGGAAGGTAGGTAGATAGATACAGATAGGTAGGTAGGTAGATTGATAGATACAGATAGGTAGGTAGGTAGGTAGATAGATAGAGATAGGTAGGTAGCTAGATAGATAGATACAGATAGGTAGGTAGGTAGATAGATAGATAGAGATAGGTAGGTAGGTAGATAGATAGATAGACATAGGTAGGTAGGTAGATTGATAGATACAGATAGGTAGGTAGGTAGATAGATAGAGATAGGTAGGTAGGTAGATTGATAGATACAGATAGGTAGGTAGGTAGATAGATAGATAGAGATAGGTAGGTAGGTAGATAGATAGAGATAGGTAGGTAGGTAGGTAGATAGATAGATAGATATAGGTAAGTATGTAGATTGATAGATACAGATAGGTAGGTAGGTAGATTGATAGATACAGATAGGTAGGTAGGTAGATTGATAGATACAGATAGGTAGGTAGCTAGATAGACAGATACAGATAGGTAGGTAGGTAGATAGATAGATAGAGATAGGTAGGTAGTTAGATTGATAGATACAGATAGTTAGGTAGGTAGATAGATAGATAGAGATAGGTAGGTATGTAGATTGATAGATACAGATAGGTAGGTAGGTAGATTGATAGATACAGATAGGTAGGTAGGTAGATTGATAGATACAGATAGGTAGGAAGGTAGGTAGATAGATACAGATAGGTAGGTAGGTAGATTGATAGATACAGATAGGTAGGTAGTAGGTAGATAGATAGATATAGGTAGGTAAGTAGATAGATAAATACAGATAGGTAGGTAGGTAGGTAGATAGATAGAGATAGGTAGGTAGGTAGATAGATAGAGAGAGATAGGTAGGTAGGTAGATAGATAGATACAGATAGGTAGGTAGGTAGATAGATAAATACAGATAGGTAGGTAGGTAGATAGATACAGATAGGTAGGTAGGTAGGTAGATAGATAGATAGATATAGGTAAGTATGTAGATTGATAGATACAGATAGGTAGGTAGGTAGATTGATAGATACAGATAGGTAGGTAGGTAGATAGATAGATAGAGATAGGTAGGTAGGTAGATAGATAGAGATAGGTAGGTAGGTAGGTAGATAGATAGATAGATATAGGTAAGTATGTAGATTGATAGATACAGATAGGTAGGTAGGTAGATTGATAGATACAGATAGGTAGGTAGGTAGATTGATAGATACAGATAGGTAGGTAGCTAGATAGACAGATACAGATAGGTAGGTAGGTAGATAGATAGATAGAGATAGGTAGGTAGTTAGATTGATAGATACAGATAGTTAGGTAGGTAGATAGATAGATAGAGATAGGTAGGTAGCTAGATAGACAGATACAGATAGGTAGGTAGGTAGATAGATAGATAGAGATGGGTAGGTAGTTAGATTGATAGATACAGATAGTTAGGTAGGTAGATAGATAGATAGAGATAGGTAGGTATGTAGATTGATAGATACAGATAGGTAGGTAGGTAGATTGATAGATACAGATAGGTAGGTAGGTAGATTGATAGATACAGATAGGTAGGAAGGTAGGTAGATAGATACAGATAGGTAGGTAAGTAGATTGATAGATACAGATATGTAGGTAGGTAGGTAGATAGATAGATATAGGTAGGTAAGTAGATAGATAAATACAGATAGGTAGGTAGGTAGGTAGATAGATAGAGATAGGTAGGTAGGTAGATAGATAGAGAGAGATAGGTAGGTAGGTAGATAGATAGATACAGATAGGTAGGTAGGTAGATAGATAAATACAGATAGGTAGGTAGGTAGATAGATACAGATAGGTAGGTAGGTAGGTAGATAGATAGATAGATATAGGTAGGTAGGTAGATAGATAGAGATAGGTAGGTAGGTAGGTAGATAGATAGATAGATATAGGTAAGTATGTAGATTGATAGATACAGATAGGTAGGTAGGTAGATTGATAGATACAGATAGGTAGGTAGGTAGATTGATAGATACAGATAGGTAGGTAGCTAGATAGACAGATACAGATAGGTAGGTAGGTAGATAGATAGATAGAGATAGGTAGGTAGTTAGATTGATAGATACAGATAGTTAGGTAGGTAGATAGATAGATAGAGATAGGTAGGTATGTAGATTGATAGATACAGATAGGTAGGTAGGTAGATTGATAGATACAGATAGGTAGGTAGGTAGATTGATAGATACAGATAGGTAGGAAGGTAGGTAGATAGATACAGATAGGTAGGTAGGTAGATTGATAGATACAGATAGGTAGGTAGTAGGTAGATAGATAGATATAGGTAGGTAAGTAGATAGATAAATACAGATAGGTAGGTAGGTAGGTAGATAGATAGAGATAGGTAGGTAGGTAGATAGATAGAGAGAGATAGGTAGGTAGGTAGATAGATAGATACAGATAGGTAGGTAGGTAGATAGATAAATACAGATAGGTAGGTAGGTAGATAGATACAGATAGGTAGGTAGGTAGGTAGATAGATAGATAGATATAGGTAAGTATGTAGATTGATAGATACAGATAGGTAGGTAGGTAGATTGATAGATACAGATAGGTAGGTAGGTAGATAGATAGATAGAGATAGGTAGGTAGGTAGATAGATAGAGATAGGTAGGTAGGTAGGTAGATAGATAGATAGATATAGGTAAGTATGTAGATTGATAGATACAGATAGGTAGGTAGGTAGATTGATAGATACAGATAGGTAGGTAGGTAGATTGATAGATACAGATAGGTAGGTAGCTAGATAGACAGATACAGATAGGTAGGTAGGTAGATAGACAGATACAGATAGGTAGGTAGTTAGATTGATAGATAGAGATAGTTAGGTAGGTAGATAGATAGATAGAGATAGGTAGGTAGCTAGATAGACAGATACAGATAGGTAGGTAGGTAGATAGATAGATAGAGATGGGTAGGTAGTTAGATTGATAGATACAGATAGTTAGGTAGGTAGATAGATAGATAGAGATAGGTAGGTATGTAGATTGATAGATACAGATAGGTAGGTAGGTAGATTGATAGATACAGATAGGTAGGTAGGTAGATTGATAGATACAGATAGGTAGGAAGGTAGGTAGATAGATACAGATAGGTAGGAAGGTAGGTAGATAGATACAGATAGGTAGGTACGTAGATTGATAGATAGATATAGGTAGGTAAGTAGATAGATAAATACAGATAGGTAGGTAGGTAGGTAGATAGATAGAGATAGGTAGGTAGGTAGATAGATAGAGAGAGATAGGTAGGTAGGTAGATAGATAGATACAGATAGGTAGGTAGGTAGATAGATAGATACAGATAGGTAGGTAGGTAGATAGATACAGATAGGTAGGTAGGTAGGTAGATAGATAGATAGATATAGGTAAGTATGTAGATTGATAGATACAGATAGGTAGGTAGGTAGATTGATAGATACAGATAGGTAGGTAGGTAGATTGATAGATACAGATAGGTAGGTAGCTAGATAGACAGATACAGATAGGTAGGTAGCTAGATAGACAGATACAGATAGGTAGGTAGGTAGATTGATAGATACAGATAGTTAGGTAGGTAGATAGATAGATAGAGATAGGTAGGTAGCTAGATAGACAGATACAGATAGGTAGGTAGGTAGATAGATAGATAGAGATAGGTAGGTAGTTAGATTGATAGATACAGATAGTTAGGTAGGTAGATAGATAGATAGAGATAGGTAGGTATGTAGATTGATAGATACAGATAGGTAGGTAGGTAGATTGATAGATACAGATAGGTAGGTAGGTAGATTGATAGATACAGATAGGTAGGAAGGTAGGTAGATAGATACAGATAGGTAGGTAGGTAGATTGATAGATACAGATAGGTAGGTAGGTAGGTAGATAGATAGATATAGGTAGGTAAGTAGATAGATAAATACAGATAGGTAGGTAGGTAGGTAGATAGATAGACATACGTAGGTAGGTAGATTGATAGATACAGATAGGTAGGTAGGTAGATAGATAGATACAGATAGGTAGGTAGGTAGATAGATAGATACAGAGAGGTAGGTAGGTAGATAGATAAATGCAGATAGGTAGGTAGGTAGGTAGATAGATAGACATAGGTAGGTAGGTAGATAGATAGATAGAAATAGGTAGGTAGGTAGATTGATAGATACAGATAGGTAGGTAGGTAGATAGATAGAGATAGGTAGGTAGGTAGATTGATAGATACAGATAGGTAGGTAGGTAGATAGATAGATAGAGATAGGTAGGTAGGTAGATAGATAGAGATAGGTAGGTAGGTAGGTAGATAGATAGATACAGATAGGTAGGTAGGTAGATAGATAAATACAGATAGGTAGGTAAGTAGATAGATAGATAGATATAGGTAAGTATGTAGATTGATAGATACAGATAGGTAGGTAGGTAGATTGATAGATACAGATAGGTAGGTAGGTAGATTGTTAGATAGAGATAGGTAGGTAGCTAGATAGACAGATACAGATAGGTAGGTAGGTAGATAGATAGATAGAGATAGGTAGGTAGTTAGATTGATAGATACAGATAGTTAGGTAGGTAGATAGATAGATAGATAGAGATAGGTAGGTATGTAGATTGATAGATACAGATAGGTAGGTAGGTAGATTGATAGATACAGATAGGTAGGTAGGTAGATTGATAGATACAGATAGGTAGGAAGGTAGGTAGATAGATACAGATAGGTAGGTAGGTAGATTGATAGATACAGATAGGTAGGTAGGTAGGTAGATAGGTAGAGATAGGTAGGTAGCTAGATAGATAGATACAGATAGGTAGGTAGGTAGATAGATAGATAGAGATAGGTAGGTAGGTAGATAGATAGATAGACATAGGTAGGTAGGTAGATTGATAGATACAGATAGGTAGGTAGGTAGATAGATAGAGATAGGTAGGTAGGTAGATTGATAGATACAGATAGGTAGGTAGGTAGATAGATAGATAGAGATAGGTAGGTAGGTAGATAGATAGAGATAGGTAGGTAGGTAGGTAGATAGATAGATAGATATAGGTAAGTATGTAGATTGATAGATACAGATAGGTAGGTAGGTAGATTGATAGATACAGATAGGTAGGTAGGTAGATTGATAGATACAGATAGGTAGGTAGCTAGATAGACAGATACAGATAGGTAGGTAGGTAGATAGATAGATAGAGATAGGTAGGTAGTTAGATTGATAGATACAGATAGTTAGGTAGGTAGATAGATAGATAGAGATAGGTAGGTATGTAGATTGATAGATACAGATAGGTAGGTAGGTAGATTGATAGATACAGATAGGTAGGTAGGTAGATTGATAGATACAGATAGGTAGGAAGGTAGGTAGATAGATACAGATAGGTAGGTAGGTAGATTGATAGATACAGATAGGTAAAGTAGTAGGTAGATAGATAGATATAGGTAGGTAAGTAGATAGATAAATACAGATAGGTAGGTAGGTAGGTAGATAGATAGAGATAGGTAGGTAGGTAGATAGATAGAGAGAGATAGGTAGGTAGGTAGATAGATAGATACAGATAGGTAGGTAGGTAGATAGATAAATACAGATAGGTAGGTAGGTAGATAGATACAGATAGGTAGGTAGGTAGGTAGATAGATAGATAGATATAGGTAAGTATGTAGATTGATAGATACAGATAGGTAGGTAGGTAGATTGATAGATACAGATAGGTAGGTAGGTAGATTGATAGATACAGATAGGTAGGTAGCTAGATAGACAGATACAGATAGTTAGGTAGGTAGATAGATAGATAGAGATAGGTAGGTAGCTAGATAGACAGATACAGATAGGTAGGTAGGTAGATAGATAGATAGAGATAGGTAGGTAGTTAGATTAATAGATACAGATAGTTAGGTAGGTAGATAGATAGATAGAGATAGGTAGGTATGTAGATTGATAGATACAGATAGGTAGGTAGGTAGATTGATAGATACAGATAGGTAGGTAGGTAGATTGATAGATACAGATAGGTAGGAAGGTAGGTAGATAGATACAGATAGGTAGGTAGGTAGATTGATAGATACAGATAGGTAGGTAGGTAGGTAGATAGATAGATATAGGTAGGTAAGTAGATAGATAAATACAGATAGGTAGGTAGGTAGGTAGATAGATAGAGATAGGTAGGTAGGTAGATAGATAGAGAGAGATAGGTAGGTAGGTAGATTGATAGATACAGATAGGTAGGTAGGTAGATAGATAGATACAGATAGGTAGGTAGGTAGATAGATAAATACAGATAGGTAGGTAAGTAGATAGATACAGATAGGTAGGTAGGTAGATAGATAAATACAGATAGGTAGGTAGGTAGATAGATAGATAGATAGAGATAGGTAGGTAGGTAGATTGATAGATACAGATAGGTAGGTAGGTAGATTAATAGATACAGATAGGTAGGTAGGTAGGTAGGTAGATAGATAGATAGATACAGATAGGTAGGTAGGTAGATAGATAGATAGAGATAGGTAGGTAGGTAGATTGATAGATACAGATAGGTAGGTAGGTAGATAGATAGATACAGAAAGGCAGGTAGGTAGATAGATAAATACAGATAGGTAGGTAGGTAGATAGATAGATAGAGATAGGTAGGTATGTAGGTTGACAGATACAGATAGGTAGGTAGGTAGATAGATAAATACAGATAGGTAGGTAGATAGATAGATAGATAGATAGATATAGGTAGGTATGTAGATTGATAGATACAGATAGGTAGGTAGGTAGATTGATAGATACAGATAGGTAGGTAGGTAGATAGATAGATACAGATAGGTAGGTAGGTAGATAGATAAATACAGATAGGTAGGTAGATAGATAGATAGATACAGATAGGTAGGTAGGTAGATAGATAGATACAGATAGGTAGGTAGGTAGATAGATAGATACAGAAAGGCAGGTAGGTAGATAGATAAATACAGATAGGTAGGTAGGTAGATAGATAGATAGAGATAGGTAGGTATGTAGGTTGACAGATACAGATAGGTAGGTAGGTAGATAGATAGATAGAGATAGGTAGGTAGGTAGATTGATAGATACAGATAGGTAGGTAGGTAGATAGATAAATACAGATAGGTAGGTAGATAGATAGATAGATAGATAGATAGATATAGGTAGGTATGTAGATTGATAGATACAGATAGGTAGGTAGGTAGATTGATAGATACAGATAGGTAGGTAGGTAGATAGATAGATACAGATAGGTAGGTAGGTAGATAGATAAATACAGATAGGTAGGTAGATAGATAGATAGATAGATAGATAGATAGATATAGGTAGGTATGTAGATTGATAGATACAGATAGGTAGGTAGGTAGATAGATAGAGATAGGTAGGTAGGTAGATAGATAGATAGAGATAGGTAGGTAGGTAGATTGATAGATACAGATAGGTAGGTAGGTAGATTGATAGATACAGATAGGTAGGTAGGTAGATTGATAGATACAGATAGGTAGGAAGGTAGGTAGATAGATACAGATAGGTAGGTAGGTAGATTGATAGATACAGATAGGTAGGTAGGTAGATTGATAGATACAGATAGGTAGGTAGGTAGATAGATAAATACAGATAGGTAGGTAGGTAGGTAGATAGATAGACATACGTAGGTAGGTAGATTGATAGATACAGATAGGTAGGTAGGTAGATAGATAGATACAGATAGGTAGCTAGGTAGATAGATAGATACAGAGAGGTAGGTAGGTAGATAGATAAATGCAGATAGGTAGGTAGGTAGGTAGATAGATAGACATAGGTAGGTAGGTAGATAGATAGATAGAAATAGGTAGGTAGGTAGATTGATAGATACAGATAGGTAGGTAGGTAGATAGATAGAGATAGGTAGGTAGGTAGATTGATAGATACAGATAGGTAGGTAGGTAGATAGATAGATAGAGATAGGTAGGTAGGTAGATAGATAGAGATAGGTAGGTAGGTAGGTAGGTAGATAGATAGATACAGATAGGTAGGTAGGTAGATAGATAAATACAGATAGGTAGGTAAGTAGATAGATAGATAGATATAGGTAAGTATGTAGATTGATAGATACAGATAGGTAGGTAGGTAGATTGATAGATACAGATAGGTAGGTAGGTAGATTGTTAGATAGAGATAGGTAGGTAGCTAGATAGACAGATACAGATAGGTAGGTAGGTAGATATATAGATAGAGATAGGTAGGTAGTTAGATTGATAGATACAGATAGTTAGGTAGGTAGATAGATAGATAGATAGAGATAGGTAGGTATGTAGATTGATAGATACAGATAGGTAGGTAGGTAGATTGATAGATACAGATAGGTAGGTAGGTAGATTGATAGATACAGATAGGTAGGAAGGTAGGTAGATAGATACAGATAGGTAGGTAGGTAGATTGATAGATACAGATAGGTAGGTAGGTAGGTAGATAGATAGAGATAGGTAGGTAGCTAGATAGATAGATACAGATAGGTAGGTAGGTAGATAGATAGATAGAGATAGGTAGGTAGGTAGATAGATAGATAGACATAGGTAGGTAGGTAGATTGATAGATACAGATAGGTAGGTAGGTAGATAGATAGAGATAGGTAGGTAGGTAGATTGATAGATACAGATAGGTAGGTAGGTAGATAGATAGATAGAGATAGGTAGGTAGGTAGATAGATAGAGATAGGTAGGTAGGTAGGTAGATAGATAGATAGATATAGGTAAGTATGTAGATTGATAGATACAGATAGGTAGGTAGGTAGATTGATAGATACAGATAGGTAGGTAGGTAGATTGATAGATACAGATAGGTAGGTAGCTAGATAGACAGATACAGATAGGTAGGTAGGTAGATAGATAGATAGAGATAGGTAGGTAGTTAGATTGATAGATACAGATAGTTAGGTAGGTAGATAGATAGATAGAGATAGGTAGGTATGTAGATTGATAGATACAGATAGGTAGGTAGGTAGATTGATAGATACAGATAGGTAGGTAGGTAGATTGATAGATACAGATAGGTAGGAAGGTAGGTAGATAGATACAGATAGGTAGGTAGGTAGATTGATAGATACAGATAGGTAGGTAGTAGGTAGATAGATAGATATAGGTAGGTAAGTAGATAGATAAATACAGATAGGTAGGTAGGTAGGTAGATAGATAGAGATAGGTAGGTAGGTAGATAGATAGAGAGAGATAGGTAGGTAGGTAGATAGATAGATACAGATAGGTAGGTAGGTAGATAGATAAATACAGATAGGTAGGTAGGTAGATAGATACAGATAGGTAGGTAGGTAGGTAGATAGATAGATAGATATAGGTAAGTATGTAGATTGATAGATACAGATAGGTAGGTAGGTAGATTGATAGATACAGATAGGTAGGTAGGTAGATAGATAGATAGAGATAGGTAGGTAGGTAGATAGATAGAGATAGGTAGGTAGGTAGGTAGATAGATAGATAGATATAGGTAAGTATGTAGATTGATAGATACAGATAGGTAGGTAGGTAGATTGATAGATACAGATAGGTAGGTAGGTAGATTGATAGATACAGATAGGTAGGTAGCTAGATAGACAGATACAGATAGGTAGGTAGGTAGATAGATAGATAGAGATAGGTAGGTAGTTAGATTGATAGATACAGATAGTTAGGTAGGTAGATAGATAGATAGAGATAGGTAGGTAGCTAGATAGACAGATACAGATAGGTAGGTAGGTAGATAGATAGATAGAGATGGGTAGGTAGTTAGATTGATAGATACAGATAGTTAGGTAGGTAGATAGATAGATAGAGATAGGTAGGTATGTAGATTGATAGATACAGATAGGTAGGTAGGTAGATTGATAGATACAGATAGGTAGGTAGGTAGATTGATAGATACAGATAGGTAGGAAGGTAGGTAGATAGATACAGATAGGTAGGTAAGTAGATTGATAGATACAGATATGTAGGTAGGTAGGTAGATAGATAGATATAGGTAGGTAAGTAGATAGATAAATACAGATAGGTAGGTAGGTAGGTAGATAGATAGAGATAGGTAGGTAGGTAGATAGATAGAGAGAGATAGGTAGGTAGGTAGATAGATAGATACAGATAGGTAGGTAGGTAGATAGATAAATACAGATAGGTAGGTAGGTAGATAGATACAGATAGGTAGGTAGGTAGGTAGATAGATAGATAGATATAGGTAGGTAGGTAGATAGATAGAGATAGGTAGGTAGGTAGGTAGATAGATAGATAGATATAGGTAAGTATGTAGATTGATAGATACAGATAGGTAGGTAGGTAGATTGATAGATACAGATAGGTAGGTAGGTAGATTGATAGATACAGATAGGTAGGTAGCTAGATAGACAGATACAGATAGGTAGGTAGGTAGATAGATAGATAGAGATAGGTAGGTAGTTAGATTGATAGATACAGATAGTTAGGTAGGTAGATAGATAGATAGAGATAGGTAGGTATGTAGATTGATAGATACAGATAGGTAGGTAGGTAGATTGATAGATACAGATAGGTAGGTAGGTAGATTGATAGATACAGATAGGTAGGAAGGTAGGTAGATAGATACAGATAGGTAGGTAGGTAGATTGATAGATACAGATAGGTAGGTAGTAGGTAGATAGATAGATATAGGTAGGTAAGTAGATAGATAAATACAGATAGGTAGGTAGGTAGGTAGATAGATAGAGATAGGTAGGTAGGTAGATAGATAGAGAGAGATAGGTAGGTAGGTAGATAGATAGATACAGATAGGTAGGTAGGTAGATAGATAAATACAGATAGGTAGGTAGGTAGATAGATACAGATAGGTAGGTAGGTAGGTAGATAGATAGATAGATATAGGTAAGTATGTAGATTGATAGATACAGATAGGTAGGTAGGTAGATTGATAGATACAGATAGGTAGGTAGGTAGATAGATAGATAGAGATAGGTAGGTAGGTAGATAGATAGAGATAGGTAGGTAGGTAGGTAGATAGATAGATAGATATAGGTAAGTATGTAGATTGATAGATACAGATAGGTAGGTAGGTAGATTGATAGATACAGATAGGTAGGTAGGTAGATTGATAGATACAGATAGGTAGGTAGCTAGATAGACAGATACAGATAGGTAGGTAGGTAGATAGATAGATAGAGATAGGTAGGTAGTTAGATTGATAGATACAGATAGTTAGGTAGGTAGATAGATAGATAGAGATAGGTAGGTAGCTAGATAGACAGATACAGATAGGTAGGTAGGTAGATAGATAGATAGAGATGGGTAGGTAGTTAGATTGATAGATACAGATAGTTAGGTAGGTAGATAGATAGATAGAGATAGGTAGGTATGTAGATTGATAGATACAGATAGGTAGGTAGGTAGATTGATAGATACAGATAGGTAGGTAGGTAGATTGATAGATACAGATAGGTAGGAAGGTAGGTAGATAGATACAGATAGGTAGGTACGTAGATTGATAGATACAGATAGGTAGGTAGGTAGGTAGATAGATAGATATAGGTAGGTAAGTAGATAGATAAATACAGATAGGTAGGTAGGTAGGTAGATAGATAGAGATAGGTAGGTAGGTAGATAGATAGAGAGAGATAGGTAGGTAGGTAGATAGATAGATACAGATAGGTAGGTAGGTAGATAGATAAATACAGATAGGTAGGTAGGTAGATAGATACAGATAGGTAGGTAGGTAGGTAGATAGATAGATAGATATAGGTAAGTATGTAGATTGATAGATACAGATAGGTAGGTAGGTAGATTGATAGATACAGATAGGTAGGTAGGTAGATTGATAGATACAGATAGGTAGGTAGCTAGATAGACAGATACAGATAGGTAGGTAGGTAGATAGATAGATAGAGATAGGTAGGTAGTTAGATTGATAGATACAGATAGTTAGGTAGGTAGATAGATAGATAGAGATAGGTAGGTAGCTAGATAGACAGATACAGATAGGTAGGTAGGTAGATAGATAGATAGAGATAGGTAGGTATGTAGATTGATAGATACAGATAGGTAGGTAGGTAGATTGATAGATACAGATAGGTAGGTAGGTAGATTGATAGATACAGATAGGTAGGAAGGTAGGTAGATAGATACAGATAGGTAGGTAGGTAGATTGATAGATACAGATAGGTAGGTAGGTAGGTAGATAGATAGATATAGGTAGGTAAGTAGATAGATAAATACAGATAGGTAGGTAGGTAGGTAGATAGATAGACATACGTAGGTAGGTAGATTGATAGATACAGATAGGTAGGTAGGTAGATAGATAGATACAGATAGGTAGGTAGGTAGATAGATAGATACAGAGAGGTAGGTAGGTAGATAGATAAATGCAGATAGGTAGGTAGGTAGGTAGATAGATAGACATAGGTAGGTAGGTAGATAGATAGATAGAAATAGGTAGGTAGGTAGATTGATAGATACAGATAGGTAGGTAGGTAGATAGATAGAGATAGGTAGGTAGGTAGATTGATAGATACAGATAGGTAGGTAGGTAGATAGATAGATAGAGATAGGTAGGTAGGTAGATAGATAGAGATAGGTAGGTAGGTAGGTAGATAGATAGATACAGATAGGTAGGTAGGTAGATAGATAAATACAGATAGGTAGGTAAGTAGATAGATAGATAGATATAGGTAAGTATGTAGATTGATAGATACAGATAGGTAGGTAGGTAGATTGATAGATACAGATAGGTAGGTAGGTAGATTGTTAGATAGAGATAGGTAGGTAGCTAGATAGACAGATACAGATAGGTAGGTAGGTAGATAGATAGATAGAGATAGGTAGGTAGTTAGATTGATAGATACAGATAGTTAGGTAGGTAGATAGATAGATAGATAGAGATAGGTAGGTATGTAGATTGATAGATACAGATAGGTAGGTAGGTAGATTGATAGATACAGATAGGTAGGTAGGTAGATTGATAGATACAGATAGGTAGGAAGGTAGGTAGATAGATACAGATAGGTAGGTAGGTAGATTGATAGATACAGATAGGTAGGTAGGTAGGTAGATAGATAGAGATAGGTAGGTAGCTAGATAGATAGATACAGATAGGTAGGTAGGTAGATAGATAGATAGAGATAGGTAGGTAGGTAGATAGATAGATAGACATAGGTAGGTAGGTAGATTGATAGATACAGATAGGTAGGTAGGTAGATAGATAGAGATAGGTAGGTAGGTAGATTGATAGATACAGATAGGTAGGTAGGTAGATAGATAGATAGAGATAGGTAGGTAGGTAGATAGATAGAGATAGGTAGGTAGGTAGGTAGATAGATAGATAGATATAGGTAAGTATGTAGATTGATAGATACAGATAGGTAGGTAGGTAGATTGATAGATACAGATAGGTAGGTAGGTAGATTGATAGATACAGATAGGTAGGTAGCTAGATAGACAGATACAGATAGGTAGGTAGGTAGATAGATAGATAGAGATAGGTAGGTAGTTAGATTGATAGATACAGATAGTTAGGTAGGTAGATAGATAGATAGAGATAGGTAGGTATGTAGATTGATAGATACAGATAGGTAGGTAGGTAGATTGATAGATACAGATAGGTAGGTAGGTAGATTGATAGATACAGATAGGTAGGAAGGTAGGTAGATAGATACAGATAGGTAGGTAGGTAGATTGATAGATACAGATAGGTAAAGTAGTAGGTAGATAGATAGATATAGGTAGGTAAGTAGATAGATAAATACAGATAGGTAGGTAGGTAGGTAGATAGATAGAGATAGGTAGGTAGGTAGATAGATAGAGAGAGATAGGTAGGTAGGTAGATAGATAGATACAGATAGGTAGGTAGGTAGATAGATAAATACAGATAGGTAGGTAGGTAGATAGATACAGATAGGTAGGTAGGTAGGTAGATAGATAGATAGATATAGGTAAGTATGTAGATTGATAGATACAGATAGGTAGGTAGGTAGATTGATAGATACAGATAGGTAGGTAGGTAGATTGATAGATACAGATAGGTAGGTAGCTAGATAGACAGATACAGATAGTTAGGTAGGTAGATAGATAGATAGAGATAGGTAGGTAGCTAGATAGACAGATACAGATAGGTAGGTAGGTAGATAGATAGATAGAGATAGGTAGGTAGTTAGATTAATAGATACAGATAGTTAGGTAGGTAGATAGATAGATAGAGATAGGTAGGTATGTAGATTGATAGATACAGATAGGTAGGTAGGTAGATTGATAGATACAGATAGGTAGGTAGGTAGATTGATAGATACAGATAGGTAGGAAGGTAGGTAGATAGATACAGATAGGTAGGTAGGTAGATTGATAGATACAGATAGGTAGGTAGGTAGGTAGATAGATAGATATAGGTAGGTAAGTAGATAGATAAATACAGATAGGTAGGTAGGTAGGTAGATAGATAGAGATAGGTAGGTAGGTAGATAGATAGAGAGAGATAGGTAGGTAGGTAGATTGATAGATACAGATAGGTAGGTAGGTAGATAGATAGATACAGATAGGTAGGTAGGTAGATAGATAAATACAGATAGGTAGGTAAGTAGATAGATACAGATAGGTAGGTAGGTAGATAGATAAATACAGATAGGTAGGTAGGTAGATAGATAGATAGATAGAGATAGGTAGGTAGGTAGATTGATAGATACAGATAGGTAGGTAGGTAGATTAATAGATACAGATAGGTAGGTAGGTAGGTAGGTAGATAGATAGATAGATAGATACAGATAGGTAGGTAGGTAGATAGATAGATAGAGATAGGTAGGTAGGTAGATTGATAGATACAGATAGGTAGGTAGGTAGATAGATAGATACAGAAAGGCAGGTAGGTAGATAGATAAATACAGATAGGTAGGTAGGTAGATAGATAGATAGAGATAGGTAGGTATGTAGGTTGACAGATACAGATAGGTAGGTAGGTAGATAGATAAATACAGATAGGTAGGTAGATAGATAGATAGATAGATAGATATAGGTAGGTATGTAGATTGATAGATACAGATAGGTAGGTAGGTAGATTGATAGATACAGATAGGTAGGTAGGTAGATAGATAGATACAGATAGGTAGGTAGGTAGATAGATAAATACAGATAGGTAGGTAGATAGATAGATAGATACAGATAGGTAGGTAGGTAGATAGATAGATACAGATAGGTAGGTAGGTAGATAGATAGATACAGAAAGGCAGGTAGGTAGATAGATAAATACAGATAGGTAGGTAGGTAGATAGATAGATAGAGATAGGTAGGTATGTAGGTTGACAGATACAGATAGGTAGGTAGGTAGATAGATAGATAGAGATAGGTAGGTAGGTAGATTGATAGATACAGATAGGTAGGTAGGTAGATAGATAAATACAGATAGGTAGGTAGATAGATAGATAGATAGATAGATATAGGTAGGTATGTAGATTGATAGATACAGATAGGTAGGTAGGTAGATTGATAGATACAGATAGGTAGGTAGGTAGATAGATAGATACAGATAGGTAGGTAGGTAGATAGATAAATACAGATAGGTAGGTAGATAGATAGATAGATAGATAGATAGATAGATATAGGTAGGTATGTAGATTGATAGATACAGATAGGTAGGTAGGTAGATAGATAGAGATAGGTAGGTAGGTAGATAGATAGATAGAGATAGGTAGGTAGGTAGATTGATAGATACAGATAGGTAGGTAGGTAGACAGATAGATACAGATAGGTAGGTAGGTAGATAGATAAATACAGATAGGTAGGTAGATAGATAGATAGATAGATATAGGTAGGTATGTAGATTGATAGATACAGATAGGTAGGTAGGTAGATTGATAGATACATATATGTAGGTAGGTAGATTGATAGATACATATAGGTAGGTAGGGAGATAGACAGATACAGATAGGTAGGTAGGTAGATAGATAGATAGAGACAGGTAGGTAGGTAGATTGATAGATACAGATAGGTAGGTAGGTAGATAGATAGATACAGATAGGTAGGTAGGTAGATAGGTAAATACAGATAGGTAGGAAGGTAGGTAGATAGATACAGATAGGTAGGTAGGTAGATTTATAGATACAGATAGGTAGGTAGGTAGGTAGATAGATAGAGATAGGTAGGTATGTAGATTGATAGATACAGATAGGTAGGTAGGTAGATTGATAGATACAGATAGGTAGGTAGATAGATTGATAGATACAGATAGGTAGGAAGGTAGGTAGATAGATACAGATAGGTAGGTAGGTAGATTTATAGATACAGATAGGTAGGTAGGTAGGTAGATAGATAGAGATAGGTAGGTAGGTAGATAGATAAATACAGATAGGTAGGTAGGTAGGTAGATAGATAGAGATAGGTAGGTAGGTAGATAGATAGATAGAGATAGGTAGGTAGGTAGATTGATAGTTACATATAGGTAGGTAGGTAGATAGATAGATACAGATAGGTAGGTAGGTAGATAGATAAATACAGATAGGTAGGTAGGTAGATAGATAGATAGAGATAGGTAGGTATGTAGATTGATAGATACAGATAGGTAGGTAGGTAGATAGATAGATACAGATAGGTAGGTAGGTAGATAGATACAGATAGGTAGGTAGGTAGATAGATAAATACAGATAGGTAGGTAGGTAGGTAGGTAGGTAGGTAGATAGATAGAGATAGGTAGGTAGGTAGATAGATAGATAGATAGATAGAGATAGGTAGGTAGGTAGATTGATAGATACAGATAGGTAGGTAGGTAGATACATAGATAGAGATAGGTAGGTAGGTAGATTGATAGATACAGATAGGTAGGTAGGTAGATTGATAGATACAGATAGGTAGGTAGGTAGATAGATAGATACAGATAGGTAGGTAGGTAGATAGACAGATACAGATAGGTAGGTAGGTAGATAGATAGATAGATAGATAGATAGATAGATAGATAGAGATAGGTAGCTAGGTAGATAGATAGATACAGATAGGTAGGTAGGTAGATAGATAAATACAGATAGGTAGGTAGGTAGATAGATAGATAGAGATAGGTAGGTAGGTAGATTGATAGATACAGATAGGTAGGTAGGTAGATAGATAAATACAGATAGGTAGGTAGGTAGATAGATAGATAGAGATAGGTAGGTATGTAGATTGATAGATACAGATAGGTAGGTAGGTAGATAGATAGATACAGATAGGTAGGTAGGTAGATAGATAGATACAGATAGGTAGGTAGGTAGATAGATAAATACAGATAGGTAGGTAGGTAGGTAGGTAGGTAGGTAGATAGATAGAGATAGGTAGGTAGGTAGATAGATAGATAGATAGATAGAGATAGGTAGGTAGGTAGATTGATAGATACAGATAGGTAGGTAGGTAGATACATAGATAGAGATAGGTAGGTAGGTAGATTGATAGATACAGATAGGTAGGTAGGTAGATTGATAGATACAGATAGGTAGGTAGGTAGATAGATAGATACAGATAGGTAGGTAGGTAGATAGACAGATACAGATAGGTAGGTAGGTAGATAGATAGATAGATAGATAGATAGATAGATAGATAGATAGATAGATAGATAGATAGATAGATAGATAGATAGAGATAGGTAGCTAGGTAGATAGATAGATACAGATAGGTAGGTAGGTAGATAGATAAATACAGATAGGTAGGTAGGTAGATAGATAGATAGAGATAGGTAGGTAGGTAGATTGATAGATACAGATAGGTAGGTAGGTAGATTGATAGATACAGATAGGTAGGTAGGTAGGTAGATAGATAGATAGAGATAGGTAGGTAGGTAGATTGATAGATACAGATAGGTCGGTAGGTAGATAGATAGATAGAGATAGGTAGGTAGGTAGGTAGATAGATAGATACAGATAGGTAGCTAGGTAGATAGATAGATAGATAGATAGAGATAGGTAGGTAGGTAAATTGATAGATACAGATAGGTAGGTAGGTAGATAGATAGAAAGAGATAGGTAGGTAGGTAGGTAGGTAGATAGATAGATACAGATATGTATGTAGATAGATAGATAGATAGATAGATAGATAGAGATAGGTAGGTAGGTAGATAGATAGATACAGATAGGTAGGTAGGTAGGTAGATTGATAGATAGAGATAGGTAGGTAGGTAGAATCATAGATAGAGATAGATAGGTAGGTAGATTGATAGAGACAGATAGGTAGGTAGGTAGGTAGGTAGATAGAAAGAGATAGGGAGGTAGGTAGGTAGATAGATAGATACAGATAGGTAGGTAGGTAGATAGATATATAGAGATAGATAGGAAGGAAGATAGATAGATAGAGATAGATAGTTAGGTAGATTGACAGAGACAGATAGGTAGGTAGGTAGATAGATAGAAAGAGATAGGTAGGTAGGTATGTAGATAGATAGATAGAAATAGGTAGGTAGGTAGATTGATAGATAGAGATAGGTAGGTAGGTAGATAGATAGAGATAGTTAGGAAGGTAGATAGATAGATACAGATAGGTAGGTAGGTAGATAGATAGATAGAGATAGGTAGGTAGGTATATAGATAGATAGACATAGGTAGGTAGGTAGATTGATAGATACAGATAGGTAGGTAGGTAGATAGATAGATACAGATAGGTAGGTAGGTAGATAGATAAATACAGATAGGTAGGTAGGTAGATAGATAGATAGAGATAGGTAGGTATGTAGATTGATAGATACAGATAGGTAGGTAGGTAGATAGATAGATACAGATAGGTAGGTAGGTAGATAGACAGATACAGATAGGTAGGTAGGTAGATAGATAGATAGAGATATGTAGGTAGGTAAATAGAGAAATACAGATAGGTAGGTAGGTAGGTAGATAGATAGAGTTAGGTAGGTAGGTATATAGATAGATAGAGATAGGTAGGCAGGTAGATAGATAGATACAGATAGGTAGGTAGGTAGATAGATAAATACATATAGGAAGGTAGGTAGATAGATAGATAGAGATAGGTAGGTAGGTAGATTGATAGATACAGATAGGTAGGTAGGTAGATTGATAGATAGATACAGATAGGTAGGTAGGTAGATTGATAGATAGAGATAGGTAGGTAGGTAGATAGATAGAGATAGGTAGGTAGGTAGGTAGGTAGAGATAGGTAGGTAGGTATATAGAAAGAGATAGGTAGGTAGGTAGGTAGATAGATAGATACAGATAGGTAGGTAGGTAGATAGATTGATAGAGATAGGCAGGTAGGTAGATAGATAGATAGAGATAGATAGGTAGGTAGATTGATAGAGACAGATATGTAGGTAGGTAGATAGATAGAAAGAGATAGGTAGGTAGGTAGGTAGATAGATAGATAGAAATAGGTAGGTAGGTAGATTTATAGATAGAGATAGGTAGGTATGTAGATAGATAGAGATATGTAGGTAGCTAGATAGATAGATACAGATAGGTAGGTAGGTAGATAGATAGATAGAGATAGGTAGGTAGGTAGATAGATAGATAGACATAGGTAGGTAGGTAGATTGATAGATACAGATAGGTAGGTAGGTAGATAGATAGATACAGATAGGTAGGTAGGTAGGTAGATAGATAGATACAGAGAGGTAGGTAGGTAGATAGATAAATACTGATAGGTAGGTAGGTAGGTAGATAGATAGACATAGGTAGGTAGGTAGATAGATAGATAGAAATAGGTAGGTAGGTAGATTGATAGATAAGATAGGTAGATAGATAGATAGAGATAGGTAGGTAGGTAGGTAGATTGATAGATACAGATAGGTAGGTAGGTAGATAGATAGATACAGATAGGTAGGTAGCTACATAGATAAATACAGATAGGTAGGTAGGTAGATAGATAGATAGATATAGGTAGGTATGTAGATTGATAGATACAGATAGGTAGGTAGGTAGATTGATAGATACAGATAGGTAGGTAGGTAGATTGATAGATACAGATAGGTAGGTAGGTAGATAGACAGATACAGATAGGTAGGTAGGTAGATAGATAGATAGAGATAGGTAGGTAGGTAGATTGATAGATACAGATAGGTAGGTAGGTAGATAGATAGATACAGATAGGTAGGTAGGTAGATAGATAAATACAGATAGGTAGGTAGGTAGATAGATAGATAGAGATAGGTAGGTATGTAGATTGATAGATACAGATAGGTAGGTAGGTAGATTGATAGATATAGATAGGTAGGTAGGTAGATTGATAGATACAGATAGGTAGGAAGGTAGGTAGATAGATACAGATAGGTAGGTAGGTAGATTGATAGATACAGATAGGTAGGTAGGTAGGTAGATAGATAGAGATAGGTAGGTAGGTAGATAGATAAATACAGATAAGTAGGTAGGTAGGTAGATAGATAGAGATAGGTAGGTAGGTAGATAGATAGATAGAGATAGGTAGGTAGGTAGATTGATAGATAGAGACAGGTAGGTAGGTAGATAGATAGATAGAGATAGGTAGGTAGGTAGATAGATAGATAGAGACAGGTAGGTAGGTAGATTGATAGATATAGATAGGTAGGTAGGTAGAGATAGATACAGATAGGTAGGTAGGTAGATAGATAAATACAGATAGGTAGGAAGGTAGGTAGATAGATACAGATAGGTAGGTAGGTAGATTTATAGATACAGATAGGTAGGTAGGTAGGTAGATAGATAGAGATAGGTAGGTAAGTAGATTGATAGATACAGATAGGTAGGTAGGTAGATTGATAGATACAGATAGGTAGGTAGATAGATTGATAGATACAGATAGGTAGGAAGGTAGGTAGATAGATACAGATAGGTAGGTATGTAGATTTATAGATACAGATAGGTAGGTAGGTAGGTAGATAGATAGAGATAGGTAGGTAGGTAGATAGATAAAAACAGATAGGTAGGTAGGTAGATAGATAGATAGAGATAGGTAGGTAGGTAGATAGATAGATAGAGATAGGTAGGTAGGTAGATTGATAGTTACATATAGGTAGGTAGGTAGATAGATAGATACAGATAGGTAGGTAGGTAGATTGATAGATACAGATAGGTAGGTAGGTAGATAGATAGATAGAGATAGGTAGGTATGTAGATTGATAGATACAGATAGGTAGGTAGGTAGGTAGATAGATAGATACAGATAGGTAGGTAGGTAGATAGATAGATACAGATAGGTAGGTAGGTAGATAGATAAATACAGATAGGTAGGTAGGTAGGTAGGTAGGTAGGTAGATAGATAGAGATAGGTAGGTAGGTAGATAGATAGATAGATAGATAGAGATAGGTAGGTAGGTAGATTGATAGATACAGATAGGTAGGTAGGTAGATATATAGATAGAGATAGGTAGGTAGGTAGATTGATAGATACAGATAGGTAGGTAGGTAGATAGATAGATACAGATAGGTAGGTAGGTAGATAGATAAATACAGATAGGTAGGTAGGTAGATAGATAGATAGATAGATATAGGTAAGTATGTAGATTGATAGATACAGATAGATAGGTAGGTAGGTAGATAGATAGATAGAAATAGGTAGGTAGGTAGATAGATAGATACAGATAGGTAGGTAGGTAGATAGACAGATACAGATAGGTAGGTAGGTAGATAGATAGATAGAAATAGGTAGGTAGCTAGATTGATAGATAGAGATAGGTAGGTAGGTAGATAGATAGAGATAGGTAGGTAGGTAGATAGATAGATAGATAGATAGATAGATAGATAGATAGATAGATAGATAGATAGATAGATAGATAGATAGATAGAGATAGGTAGCTAGGTAGATAGATAGATACAGATAGGTAGGTAGGTAGATAGATAAATACAGATAGGTAGGTAGGTAGATAGATAGATAGAGATAGGTAGGTAGGTAGATTGATAGATACAGATAGGTAGGTAGGTAGATAGATAGATACAGAAAGGTAGGTAGGTAGATAGATAAATACAGATAGGTAGGTAGGTAAATAGATAGATAGAGATAGGTAGGTATGTAGGTTGACAGATACAGATAGGTAGGTAGGTAGATAGATAGATACAGATAGGTAGTTAGATAGACAGATACAGATAGGTAGGTAGGTAGATAGATAGATAGAGATAGGTAGGTAGGTAGATTGATAGATACAGATAGGTAGGTAGGTAGATTGATAGATACAGATAGGTAGGTAGGTAGATAGATAGATACAGATAGGTAGGTAGGTAGATAGATAGATACAGAGAGGTAGGTAGGTAGATAGATAAATACAGATAGGTAGGTAGGTAGGTAGATAGATAGACATAGGTAGGTAGGTAGATAGATAGATAGAGATACGTAGGTAGGTAGATTGATAGATAGAGATAGGTAGATAGATAGATAGAGATAGGTAGGTAGGTAGGTAGATTGATAGATACAGATAGGTAGGTAGGGAGATAGATAGATAGACATAGGTAGGTAGGTAGATTCATAGATACAGATAGGTAGGTAGATAGATTGATAGATACAGATAGGTAGGAAGGTAGGTAGATAGATACAGATAGGTAGGTAGGTAGATTTATAGATACAGATAGGTAGGTAGGTAGGTAGATAGATAGAGATAGGTAGGTAGGTAGATAGATAAATACAGATAGGTAGGTAGGTAGGTAGATAGATAGAGATAGGTAGGTAGGTAGATTGATAGTTACATATAGGTAGGTAGGTAGATAGATAGATACAGATAGGTAGGTAGGTAGATAGATAAATACAGATAGGTAGGTAGGTAGATAGATAGATAGAGATAGGTAGGTATGTAGATTGATAGATACAGATAGGTAGGTAGGTAGATAGATAGATACAGATAGGTAGGTAGGTAGATAGATAGATACAGATAGGTAGGTAGGTAGATAGATAAATACAGATAGGTAGGTAGGTAGGTAGCTAGGTAGATAGATAGAGATAGGTAGGTAGGTAGATAGATAGATAGATAGAGATAGGTAGGTAGGTAGATTGATAGATACAGATAGGTAGGTAGGTAGATAGATAGATAGAGATAGGTAGGTAGGTAGATTGATAGATACAGATAGGTAGGTAGGTAGATAGATAGATACAGATAGGTAGGTAGGTAGATAGATAAATACAGATAGGTAGGTAGGTAGGTAGATAGATAGATAGATAGATAGATAGATATAGGTAAGTATGTAGATTGATAGATACAGATAGATAGGTAGGTAGGTAGATAGATAGATAGAGATAGGTAGGTAGGTAGATAGATAGATACAGATAGGTAGGTAGGTAGATAGACAGATACAGATAGGTAGGTAGGTAGATAGATAGATAGAAATAGGTAGGTAGCTAGATTGATAGATAGAGATAGGTAGGTAGGTAGATAGATAGAGATAGGTAGGTAGGTAGGTAGATAGATAGATAGATAGATAGATAGATAGATAGATAGATAGATAGATAGATAGATAGATAGATAGATAGAGATAGGTAGCTAGGTAGATAGATAGATACAGATAGGTAGGTAGGTAGATAGATAAATACAGATAGGTAGGTAGATAGATAGATAGATAGAGATAGGTAGGTAGGTAGATTGATAGATACAGATAGGTAGGTAGGTAGATAGATAGATACAGAAAGGTAGGTAGGTAGATAGATAAATACAGATAGGTAGGTAGGTAGATAGATAGATAGAGATAGGTAGGTATGTAGGTTGACAGATACAGATAGGTAGGTAGGTAGATAGATAGATACAGATAGGTAGTTAGATAGACAGATACAGATAGGTAGGTAGGTAGATAGATAGATAGAGATAGGTAGGTAGGTAGATTGATAGATACAGATAGGTAGGTAGGTAGATTGATAGATACAGATAGGTAGGTAGGTAGATAGATAGATACAGATAGGTAGGTAGGTAGATAGATAAATACAGATAGGTAGGAAGGTAGGTAGATAGATACAGATAGGTAGGTAGGTAGATTTATAGATACAGATAGGTAGGTAGGTAGGTAGATAGATAGAGATAGGTAGGTATGTAGATTGATAGATACAGATAGGTAGGTAGGTAGATTGATAGATACAGATAGGTAGGTAGATAGATTGATAGATACAGATAGGTAGGAAGGTAGGTAGATAGATACAGATAGGTAGGTAGGTAGATTTATAGATACAGATAGGTAGGTAGGTAGGTAGATAGATAGAGATAGGTAGGTAGGTAGATAGATAAATACAGATAGGTAGGTAGGTAGGTAGATAGATAGAGATAGGTAGGTAGGTAGGTAGATAGATAGATACAGATAGGTAGGTAGGTAGATAGATAAATACAGATAGGTAGGTAGGTAGATAGATAGATAGAGATAGGTAGGTATGTAGATTGATAGATACAGATAGGTAGGTAGGTAGATAGATAGATACAGATAGGTAGGTAGGTAGATAGATAGATACAGATAGGTAGGTAGGTAGATAGATAAATACAGATAGGTAGGTAGGTAGGTAGGTAGGTAGATAGATAGAGATAGGTAGGTAGGTAGATAGATAGATAGATAGAGATAGGTTGGTAGGTAGATTGATAGATACAGATAGGTAGGTAGGTAGATAGATAGATAGAGATAGGTAGGTAGGTAGATTGATAGATACAGATAGGTAGGTAGGTAGATAGATAGATACAGATAGGTAGGTAGGTAGATAGATAAATACAGATAGGTAGGTAGGTAGATAGATAGATAGATATAGGTAAGTATGTAGATTGATAGATACAGATAGATAGGTAGGTAGGTAGATAGATAGATAGAGATAGGTAGGTAGGTAGATAGATAGATACAGATAGGTAGGTAGGTAGATAGACAGATACAGATAGGTAGGTAGGTAGATAGATAGATAGAAATAGGTAGGTAGCTAGATTGATAGATAGAGATAGGTAGGTAGGTAGATAGATAGAGATAGGTAGGTAGGTAGGTAGGTAGGTAGATAGATAGATAGATAGATAGATAGATAGATAGATAGATAGATAGATAGATAGATAGATAGATAGATAGATAGAGATAGGTAGCTAGGTAGATAGATAGATACAGATAGGTAAGTAGGTAGATAGATAAATACAGATAGGTAGGTAGGTAGATAGATAGATAGAGATAGGTAGGTAGGTAGATTGATAGATATAGATAGGTAGGTAGGTAGATTGATAGATACAGATAGGTAGGTAGGTAGGTAGATAGATAGATAGAGATAGGTAGGTAGGTAGATTGATAGATACAAATAGGTCGGTAGGTAGATAGATAGATAGAGATAGGTAGGTAGGTAGGTAGATAGATAGATACAGATAGGTAGCTAGGTAGATAGATAGATAGAGATAGGTAGGTAGGTAAATTGATAGATACAGATAGGTAGGTAGGTAGATAGATAGAAAGAGATAGGTAGGTAGGTAGGTAGATAGATAGATACAGATAGGTATGTAGATAGATAGATAGATAGATAGATAGAGATAGGTAGGTAGGTAGATAGATAGATACAGATAGGTAGGTAGGTAGATTGATCTATAGAGATAGGTAGGTAGGTAGATAGATAGATAGAGATAGATAGGTAGGTAGATTGATAGAGACAGATAGGTAGGTAGGTAGGTAGATAGAAAGAGATAGGTAGGTAGGTAGGTAGATAGATAGATACAGATAGGTAGGTAGGTAGATAGATAGATACAGATAGGTAGGTAGGTAGATAGATTACATAATGGTAGGTAGATAGATAGAGATAGGTAGGTAGGTAGATAGATAGATACAGCTAGGTAGGTAGGTAGATAGATAAATACAGATAGGTATGTAGGTAGATAGATAGACAGAGATAGGTAGGTAGGTAGATTGATAGATACAGAAAGGTAGGTAGATAGATAGATAGATAGAGATAGGTAGGTAGGTAGAGAGATAGACATAGGTAGGTAGGTAGATTGATAGATACAGATAGGTAGGTAGGTAGATAGATAGATACAGATAGGTAGGTAGATATATAGATAGATATATAGAGATAGGTAGGTAGGTAGATAGATATATAGAGATAGATAGGAAGGAAGATAGATAGATAGAGATAGATAGTTAGGTAGATTGACAGAGACAGATAGGTAGGTAGGTAGATAGATAGAAAGAGATAGGTAGGTAGGTAGGTAGATAGATAGATAGAAATAGGTAGGTAGGTAGATTGATAGATAGAGATAGGTAGGTAGGTAGATAGATAGAGATAGTTAGGAAGGTAGATAGATAGATACAGATAGGTAGGTAGGTAGATAGATAGATAGAGATAGGTAGGTAGGTATATAGATAGATAGACATAGGTAGGTAGGTAGATTGATAGATACAGATAGGTAGGTAGGTAGATTGATAGATACAGATTCGTAGGTAGGTAGGTAGATAGATAGATAGAGATAGGTAGGTAGGTAGATTGATAGATACAGATAGGTCGGTAGGTAGATAGATAGATAGAGATAGGTAGGTAGGTAGGTAGATAGATAGATACAGATAGGTAGCTAGGTAGATAGATAGATAGAGATAGGTAGGTAGGTAAATTGATAGATACAGATAGGTAGGTAGGTAGATAGATAGAAAGAGATAGGTAGGTAGGTAGGTAGGTAGATAGATAGATACAGATAGGTATGTAGATAGATAGATAGATAGATAGATAGATAGAGATAGGTAGGTAGGTAGATAGATAGATACAGATAGGTAGGTAGGTAGATTGATCTATAGAGATAGGTAGGTAGGTAGATAGATAGATAGAGATAGATAGGTAGGTAGATTGATAGAGACAGATAGGTAGGTAGGTAGGTAGATAGAAAGAGATAGGGAGGTAGGTAGGTAGATAGATAGATACAGATAGGTAGGTAGGTAGATAGATAGATACAGATAGGTAGGTAGGTAGATAGATAGAGATAGGTAGGTAGGTAGATAGATTACATAATGGTAGGTAGGTAGATAGATAGAGATAGGTAGGTAGGTAGATAGATAGATACAGATAGGTAGGTAGGTAGATAGATAAATACAGATAGGTAGGTAGGTAGATAGACAGAGATAGGTAGGTAGGTAGATTGATAGATACAGAAAGGTAGGTAGATAGATAGATAGATAGAGATAGGTAGGTAGGTAGAGAGATAGACATAGGTAGGTAGGTAGATTGATAGATACAGATAGGTAGGTAGGTAGATAGATAGATACAGATAGGTAGGTAGATATATAGATAGATATATAGAGATAGGTAGGTAGGTAGATAGATATATAGAGATAGATAGGAAGGAAGATAGATAGATAGAGATAGATAGTTAGGTAGATTGACAGAGACAGATAGGTAGGTAGGTAGATAGATAGAAAGAGATAGGTAGGTAGGTAGGTAGATAGATAGATAGAAATAGGTAGGTAGGTAGATTGATAGATAGAGATAGGTAGGTAGGTAGATAGATAGAGATAGTTAGGAAGGTAGATAGATAGATACAGATAGGTAGGTAGGTAGATAGATAGATAGAGATAGGTAGGTAGGTATATAGATAGATAGACATAGGTAGGTAGGTAGATTGATAGATACAGATAGGTAGGTAGGTAGATAGATAGATACAGATAGGTAGGTAGGTAGATAGATAAATACAGATAGGTAGGTAGGTAGATAGATAGATAGAGATATGTAGGTAGGTAAATAGATAAATACAGATAGGTAGGTAGGTAGGTAGATAGATAGAGTTAGGTAGGTAGGTAGATAGATATATAGAGATAGGTAGGCAGGTAGATAGATAGATACAGATAGGTAGGTAGGTAGATAGATAAATACATATAGGTAGGTAGGTAGATAGATAGAGATAGGTAGGTAGGTAGATTGATAGATACAGATAGGTAGGTAGGTAGATTGATAGATACAGATAGGTAGGTAGGTAGGTAGATAGATAGATACAGATAGGTAGGTAGGTAGATAGATAGATAGAGATAGATAGGTAGGTAGATTGATAGAGACAGATAGGTAGGTAGGTAGATAGATAGATAGATACAGATAGGTAGGTAGGTAGATTGATAGATAGAGATAGGTAGGTAGGTAGATAGATAGAGATAGGTAGGTAGGTAGGTAGGTAGAGATAGGTAGGTAGGTAGATAGATAGAGATAGGTAGGTAGGTAGGTAGATAGATAGATACAGATAGGTAGGTAGGTAGATAGATTGATAGAGATAGGTAGGTAGGTAGATAGATAGATAGAGATAGATAGGTAGGTAGATTGATAGAGACAGATATGTAGGTAGGTAGATAGATAGAAAAAGATAGGTAGGTAGGTAGATAGATAGATAGATAGAAATAGGTAGGTAGGTAGATTTATAGATAGAGATCGGTAGGTATGTAGATAGATAGAGATATGTAGGTAGCTAGATAGATAGATACAGATAGGTAGGTAGGTAGATAGATAGATAGAGATAGGTCGGTAGGTAGATAGATAGATAGACATAGGTAGGTAGGTAGATTGATAGATACAGATAGGTAGGTAGGTAGATAGATAGATACAGATAGGTAGGTAGGTAGATAGATAGATACAGAGAGGTAGGTAGGTAGATAGATAAATACTGATAGGTAGGTAGGTAGGTAGGTAGATAGACATAGGTAGGTAGGTAGATAGATAGATAGAAATAGGTAGGTAGGTAGATTGATAGATACAGATAGGTAGATAGATAGATAGAGATAGGTAGGTAGGTAGGTAGATTGATAGATACAGATAGGTAGGTAGGTAGATAGATAGATACAGATAGGTAGGTAGGTAGATAGATAAATACAGATAGGTAGGTAGGTAGATAGATAGATAGATATAGGTAGGTATGTAGATTGATAGATACAGTTAGGTAGGTAGGTAGATTGATAGATACAGATAGGTAGGTAGGTAGATTGATAGATACAGATAGGTAGGTAGGTAGATAGACAGATACAGATAGGTAGGTAGGTAGGTAGGTAGATAAATAAAGATAGGTAGGTAGGTAGATTGATAGATACAGATAGGTAGGTAGGTAGATAGATAGATACAGATAGGTAGGTAGGTAGATAGATAAATACAGATAGGTAGGTAGGTAGATAGATAGATAGAGATAGGTAGGTATGTAGATTGATAGATACAGATAGGTAGGTAGGTAGATTGATAGATATAGATAGGTAGGTAGGTAGATTGATAGATACAGATAGGTAGGAAGGTAGGTAGATAGATACAGATAGGTAGGTAGGTAGATTGATAGATACAGATAGGTAGGTAGGTAGGTAGATAGACAGAGATAGGTAGGTAGGTAGATAGATAAATACAGATAAGTAGGTAGGTAGGTAGATAGATAGAGATAGGTAGGTAGGTAGATAGATAGATAGAGATAGGTAGGTAGGTAGATTGATAGATACAGACAGGTAGGTAGGTAGATAGATAGATAGATAGAGACAGGTAGGTAGGTAGATTGATAGATACAGATAGGTAGGTAGGTAGATAGATAGATACAGATAGGTAGGTAGGTAGATAGATAAATACAGATAGGTAGGAAGGTAGGTAGATAGATACAGATAGGTAGGTAGGTAGATTTATAGATACAGATAGGTAGGTAGGTAGGTAGATAGATAGAGATAGGTAGGTAAGTAGATTGATAGATACAGATAGGTAGGTAGGTAGATTGATAGATACAGATAGGTAGGTAGATAGATTGATAGATACAGATAGGTAGGAAGGTAGGTAGATAGATACAGATAGGTAGGTAGGTAGATTTATAGATACAGATAGGTAGGTAGGTAGGTAGATAGATAGAGATAGGTAGGTAGGTAGATAGATAAATACAGATAGGTAGGTAGGTAGGTAGATTGATAGAGATAGGTAGGTAGATAGATAGATAGATAGAGATAGGTAGGTAGGTAGATTGATAGTTACATATAGGTAGGTAGGTAGATAGATAGATACAGATAGGTAGGTAGGTAGATAGATAAATACAGATAGGTAGGTAGGTAGATAGATAGATAGATAGAGATAGGTAGGTATGTAGATTGATAGATACAGATAGGTAGGTAGGTAGATAGATAGATACAGATAGGTAGGTAGGTAGATAGATAGATACAGATAGGTAGGTAGGTAGATAGATAAATACAGATAGGTAGGTAGGTAGGTAGGTAGGTAGATAGATAGAGATAGGTAGGTAGGTAGATAGATAGATAGATAGAGATAGGTAGGTAGGTAGATTGATAGATACAGATAGGTAGGTAGGTAGATAGATAGATAGAGATAGGTAGGTAGGTAGATTGATAGATACAGATAGGTAGGTAGGTAGATAGATAGATACAGATAGGTAGGTAGGTAGATAGATAAATACAGATATGTAGGTAGGTAGATAGATAGATAGATAGATATAGGTAAGTATGTAGATTGATAGATACAGATAGATAGGTAGGTAGGTAGATAGATAGATAGAGATAGGTAGGTAGGTAGATAGATAGATACAGATAGGTAGGTAGGTAGATAGACAGATACAGATAGGTAGGTAGGTAGATAGATAGATAGAAATAGGTAGGTAGCTAGATTGATAGATAGAGATAGGTAGATAGGTAGATAGATAGAGATAGGTAGGTAGGTAGGTAGGTAGATAGATAGATAGATAGATAGATAGATAGATAGATAGATAGATAGATAGAGATAGGTAGCTAGGTAGATAGATAGATAGAGATAGGTAGGTATGTAGGTTGACAGATACAGATAGGTAGGTAGGTAGATAGATAGATACAGATAGGTAGTTAGATAGACAGATACAGATAGGTAGGGAGGTAGATAGATAGATAGAGATAGGTAGGTAGGTAGATTGATAGATACAGATAGGTAGGTAGGTAGATAGATAGAATCAGATAGGTAGGTAGGTAGATAGATAAATACAGATAGGTAGGAAGATAGGTAGATAGATACAGATAGGTAGGTAGGTAGATTTATAGATACAGATAGGTAGGTAGGTAGGTAGATAGATAGAGATAGGTAGGTATGTAGATTGATAGATACAGATACGTAGGTAGGTAGATTGATAGATACAGATAGGTAGGTAGATAGATTGATAGATACAGATAGGTAGGAAGGTAGGTAGATAGATACAGATAGGTAGGTAGGTAGATTTATAGATACAGATAGGTAGGTAGGTAGGTAGATAGATAGAGATAGGTAGGTAGGTAGATAGATAAATACAGATAGGTAGGTAGGTAGGTAGATAGATAGAGATAGGTAGGTAGGTAGATAGATAGATACAGATAGGTAGGTAGGTAGATAGATAAATACAGATAGGTAGGTAGGTAGATAGATAGATAGAGATAGGTAGGTATGTAGATTGATAGATACAGATAGGTACTTAGGTAGATAGATAGATACAGATAGGTAGGTAGGTAGGTAGGTAGGTAGATAGATAGAGATAGGTAGGTAGGTAGATAGATAGATAAATAGATAGATAGATAGAGATAGGTAGGTAGGTAGATTGATAGATACAGATAGGTAGGTAGGTAGATAGATAGATAGAGATAGGTAGGTAGGTATATTGATAGATACAGATAGGTAGGTAGGTAGATAGATAGATACAGATAGGTAGGTAGGTAGATAAATAAATACAGATAGGTAGGTAGGTAGATAGATAGATAGATATAGGTAAGTATGTAGATTGATAGATACAGATAGATAGGTAGGTAGGTAGATAGATAGATAGAGATAGGTAGGTAGGTAGATAGATAGATACAGATAGGTAGGTAGGTAGATAGACAGATACAGATAGGTAGGTAGGTAGATAGATAGATAGAAATAGGTAGGTAGCTAGATTGATAGATAGAGATAGGTAGGTAGGTAGATAGATAGAGATAGGTAGGTAGGTAGATAGATAGATAGATAGATAGATAGATAGATAGATAGATAGATAGATAGATAGAGATAGGTAGCTAGGTAGATAGATAGATACAGAAAGGTAGGTAGGTAGATAGATAAATACAGATAGGTAGGTAGGTAGATAGATAGATAGAGATAGGTAGGTAGGTAGATTGATAGATACAGATAGGTAGGTAGGTAGATTGATAGATACAGATAGGTAGGTAGGTAGGTAGGTAGATAGATAGATAGAGATAGGTAGGTAGGTAGATTGATAGATACAGATAGGTCGGTAGGTAGATAGATAGATAGAGATAGGTAGGTAGGTAGGTAGATAGATAGATACAGATAGGTAGCTAGGTAGATAGATAGATAGATAGAGATAGGTAGGTAGGTAAATTGATAGATACAGATAGGTAGGTAGGTAGATAGATAGAAAGAGATAGGTAGGTAGGTAGGTAGGTAGATAGATAGATACAGATAGGTATGTAGATAGATAGATAGATAGATAGATAGAGATAGGTAGGTAGGTAGATAGATAGATACAGATAGGTAGGTAGGTAGATTGATAGATAGAGATAGGTAGGTAGGTAGATAGATAGATAGAGATAGATAGGTAGGTAGATTGATAGAGACAGATAGGTAGGTAGGTAGGTAGGTAGATAGAAAGAGATAGGGAGGTAGGTAGGTAGATAGATAGATACAGATAGGTAGGTAGGTAGATAGATATATAGAGATAGATAGGAAGGAAGATAGATAGATAGAGATAGATAGTTAGGTAGATTGACAGAGACAGATAGGTAGGTAGGTAGATAGATAGAAAGAGATAGGTAGGTAGGTAGGTAGATAGATAGATAGAAATAGGTAGGTAGGTAGATTGATAGATAGAGATAGGTAGGTAGGTAGATAGATAGAGATAGTTAGGAAGGTAGATAGATAGATACAGATAGGTAGGTAGGTAGATAGATAGATAGAGATAGGTAGGTAGGTATATAGATAGATAGACATAGGTAGGTAGGTAGATTGATAGATACAGATAGGTAGGTAGGTAGATAGATAGATACAGATAGGTAGGTAGGTAGATAGATAAATACAGATAGGTAGGTAGGTAGATAGATAGATAGAGATAGGTAGGTATGTAGATTGATAGATACAGATAGGTAGGTAGGTAGATAGATAGATACAGATAGGTAGGTAGGTAGATAGACAGATACAGATAGGTAGGTAGGTAGATAGATAGATAGAGATATGTAGGTAGGTAAATAGATAAATACAGATAGGTAGGTAGGTAGGTAGATAGATAGAGTTAGGTAGGTAGGTAGATAGATAGATAGAGATAGGTAGGCAGGTAGATAGATAGATACAGATAGGTAGGTAGGTAGATAGATAAATACATATAGGTAGGTAGGTAGATAGATAGAGATAGGTAGGTAGGTAGATTGATAGATACAGATAGGTAGGTAGGTAGATTGATAGATACAGATAGGTAGGTAGGTAGGTAGGTAGATAGATACAGATAGGTAGGTAGGTAGATAGATAGATAGACATAGATAGGTAGGTAGATTGATAGAGACAGATAGGTAGGTAGGTAGATAGATAGATAGATACAGATAGGTAGGTAGGTAGATTGATAGATAGAGATAGGTAGGTAGGTAGATAGATAGAGATAGGTAGGTAGGTAGGTAGGTAGAGATAGGTAGGTAGGTAGATAGAAAGAGATAGGTAGGTAGGTAGGTAGATAGATAGATACAGATAGGTAGGTAGGTAGATAGATTGATAGAGATAGGTAGGTAGGTAGATAGATAGATAGAGATAGATAGGTAGGTAGATTGATAGAGACAGATATGTAGGTAGGTAGATAGATAGAAAGAGATAGGTAGGTAGGTAGATAGATAGATAGATAGATAGATAGATAGATAGATAGAAATAGGTAGGTAGGTAGATTTATAGATAGAGATCGGTAGGTATGTAGATAGATAGAGATATGTAGGTAGCTAGATAGATAGATACAGATAGGTAGGTAGGTAGATAGATAGATAGAGATAGGTCGGTAGGTAGATAGATAGATAGACATAGGTAGGTAGGTAGATTGATAGATACACATAGGTAGGTAGGTAGATAGATAGATACAGATAGGTAGGTAGGTAGATAGATAGATACAGAGAGGTAGGTAGGTAGATAGATAAATACTGATAGGTAGGTAGGTAGGAAGATAGATAGACATAGGTAGGTAGGTAGATAGATAGATAGAAATAGGTAGGTAGGTAGATTGATAGATACAGATAGGTAGATAGATAGATAGATATAGATAGGTAGGTAGGTAGATTGATAGATACAGATAGGTAGGAAGGTAGGTAGATAGATACAGATAGGTAGGTAGGTAGATTGATAGATACAGATAGGTAGGTAGGTAGGTAGATAGATAGAGATAGGTAGGTAGGTAGATAGATAAATACAGATAAGTAGGTAGGTAGGTAGATAGATAGAGATAGGTAGGTAGGTAGATAGATAGATAGAGATAGGTAGGTAGGTAGATTGATAGATACAGACAGGTAGGTAGGTAGATAGATAGATAGAGATAGGTAGGTAGGTAGATAGATAAATACAGATAGGTAGGTAGGTAGATAGACAGATACAGATACGTAGGTAGATAGATAGATAGATAGATAGAGATAGGTAGGTAGGTAGATTGATAGATACAGATAGGTAGGTAGGTAGATTGATAGACACATATAGGTAGGTAGATAGATAGATAGAGATAGGTAGGTAGGTAGGTAGATAGATAGATACAGATAGGTAGGTAGGTAGATAGATAGATAGAGATAGGTAGGTAGGTAGATAGATAGATAGATAGAGATAGGTAGGTAGGTAGATAGATAGATACAGATAGGTAGGTAGGTAGATAGATAAATACAGATAGGTAGGTAGGTAGATAGATAGATAGATAGAGATAGGTAGGTAGGTAGATTGATAGATACAGATAGGTAGGTAGGTAGATTGATAGATGCAGATAGGTAGGTAGGTAGGTAGATAGATAGATAGAGATAGGTAGGTAGGTAGATTGATAGATACAGATAGGTAGGTAGGTAGATAGATAGATAGAGATAGGTAGGTAGGTAGGTAGATAGATACAGATAGGTAGGTAGGTAGATAGATAGATAGAGATAGGTAGGTAGGTAAATTGATAGATACAGATAGGTAGGTAGGAAGATAGATAGAAAGAGATAGGTAGGTAGGTAGGTAGGTAGATAGATAGATACACATAGGTATGTAGATAGATAGATAGATAGAGATAGGTAGGTAGGTAGATAGATACAGATATTTAAGTAGGTAGATTGATATATAGAGATAGGTAGGTAGGTAGATAGATAGATAGAGATAGATAGGTAGGTAGATTGATAGAGACAGATAGGTAGGTAGGTAGATAGAAAGAGATAGGGAGGTAGGGAGGTAGATAGATAGATACAGATAGGTAGGTAGGTAGATAGATAGATAGAGATAGATAGGTAGGAAGATAGATAGATAGAGATAGATAGGTAGGTAGATTGATAGAGACAGATAGGTAGGTAGGTAGATAGATAGAAAGAGATAGGTAGGTAGGTAGGTAGACAGATAGATAGAAATAGGTAGGTAGGTAGATTGATAGATAGAGATAGGTAGGTAGGTAGATAGATAGAGATAGGTAGGTAGGTAGATAGATAGATAGAGATAGGTAGGTAGGTAGATAGATAGATAGATAGAGATAGGTAGGTATATAGATAGATAGACATAGGTAGGTAGGTAGATTGATAGATACACATAGGTAGGTAGGTAGATAGATAAATACAGATAGATAGGTAGGTAGATAGATAAATACAGATAGGTAGGTAGGTAGATAGATAGATAGAGATAGGTAGGTATGTAGATTGATAGATACAGATAGGTAGGTAGGTAGATAGATAGATACAGATAGGTAGGTAGGTAGATAGACAGATACAGATAGGTAGGTAGGTAGATAGATAGATAGAGATATGTAGGTAGGTAAATAGATAAATACAGATAGGTAGGTAGGTAGGTAGATAGATAGAGTTAGGTAGGTAGGTAGATAGATAGATAGAGATAGGTAGGCAGGTAGATAGATAGATACAGATAGGTAGGTAGGTAGATAGATAAATACATATAGGTAGGTAGGTAGATAGATAGAGATAGGTAGGTAGGTAGATTGATAGATACAGATAGGTAGGTAGGTAGATTGATAGATACAGATAGGTAGGTAGGTAGGTAGGTAGATAGATACAGATAGGTAGGTAGGTAGATAGATAGATAGACATAGATAGGTAGGTAGATTGATAGAGACAGATAGGTAGGTAGGTAGATAGATAGATAGATACAGATAGGTAGGTAGGTAGATTGATAGATAGAGATAGGTAGGTAGGTAGATAGATAGAGATAGGTAGGTAGGTAGGTAGGTAGAGATAGGTAGGTAGGTAGATAGAAAGAGATAGGTAGGTAGGTAGGTAGATAGATAGATACAGATAGGTAGGTAGGTAGATAGATTGATAGAGATAGGTAGGTAGGTAGATAGATAGATAGAGATAGATAGGTAGGTAGATTGATAGAGACAGATATGTAGGTAGGTAGATAGATAGAAAGAGATAGGTAGGTAGGTAGATAGATAGATAGATAGATAGATAGATAGATAGATAGAAATAGGTAGGTAGGTAGATTTATAGATAGAGATCGGTAGGTATGTAGATAGATAGAGATATGTAGGTAGCTAGATAGATAGATACAGATAGGTAGGTAGGTAGATAGATAGATAGAGATAGGTCGGTAGGTAGATAGATAGATAGACATAGGTAGGTAGGTAGATTGATAGATACACATAGGTAGGTAGGTAGATAGATAGATACAGATAGGTAGGTAGGTAGATAGATAGATACAGAGAGGTAGGTAGGTAGATAGATAAATACTGATAGGTAGGTAGGTAGGAAGATAGATAGACATAGGTAGGTAGGTAGATAGATAGATAGAAATAGGTAGGTAGGTAGATTGATAGATACAGATAGGTAGATAGATAGATAGATATAGATAGGTAGGTAGGTAGATTGATAGATACAGATAGGTAGGAAGGTAGGTAGATAGATACAGATAGGTAGGTAGGTAGATTGATAGATACAGATAGGTAGGTAGGTAGGTAGATAGATAGAGATAGGTAGGTAGGTAGATAGATAAATACAGATAAGTAGGTAGGTAGGTAGATAGATAGAGATAGGTAGGTAGGTAGATAGATAGATAGAGATAGGTAGGTAGGTAGATTGATAGATACAGACAGGTAGGTAGGTAGATAGATAGATAGAGATAGGTAGGTAGGTAGATAGATAAATACAGATAGGTAGGTAGGTAGATAGACAGATACAGATACGTAGGTAGATAGATAGATAGATAGAGATAGATAGGTAGGTAGATTGATAGACACATATAGGTAGGTAGATAGATAGATAGAGATAGGTAGGTAGGTAGGTAGATAGATAGATACAGATAGGTAGGTAGGTAGATAGATAGATAGAGATAGGTAGGTAGGTAGATAGATAGATAGATAGAGATAGGTAGGTAGGTAGATAGATAGATACAGATAGGTAGGTAGGTAGATAGATAAATACAGATAGGTAGGTAGGTAGATAGATAGATAGATAGAGATAGGTAGGTAGGTAGATTGATAGATACAGATAGGTAGGTAGGTAGATTGATAGATGCAGATAGGTAGGTAGGTAGGTAGATAGATAGATAGAGATAGGTAGGTAGGTAGATTGATAGATACAGATAGGTAGGTAGGTAGATAGATAGATAGAGATAGGTAGGTAGGTAGGTAGATAGATACAGATAGGTAGGTAGGTAGATAGATAGATAGAGATAGGTAGGTAGGTAAATTGATAGATACAGATAGGTAGGTAGGAAGATAGATAGAAAGAGATAGGTAGGTAGGTAGGTAGGTAGATAGATAGATACACATAGGTATGTAGATAGATAGATAGATAGAGATAGGTAGGTAGGTAGATAGATACAGATATTTAAGTAGGTAGATTGATATATAGAGATAGGTAGGTAGGTAGATAGATAGATAGAGATAGATAGGTAGGTAGATTGATAGAGACAGATAGGTAGGTAGGTAGATAGAAAGAGATAGGGAGGTAGGGAGGTAGATAGATAGATACAGATAGGTAGGTAGGTAGATAGATAGATAGAGATAGATAGGTAGGAAGATAGATAGATAGAGATAGATAGGTAGGTAGATTGATAGAGACAGATAGGTAGGTAGGTAGATAGATAGAAAGAGATAGATAGGTAGGTAGATTGATAGAGACAGATAGGTAGGTAGGTAGATAGAAAGAGATAGGGAGGTAGGGAGGTAGATAGATAGATACAGATAGGTAGGTAGGTAGATAGATAGATAGAGATAGATAGGTAGGAAGATAGATAGATAGAAATAGGTAGGTAGGTAGATTGATAGATAGAGATAGGTAGGTAGGTAGATAGATAGAGATAGGTAGGTAGGTAGATAGATAGATAGAGATAGGTAGGTAGGTAGATAGATAGATAGATAGAGATAGGTAGGTATATAGATAGATAGACATAGGTAGGTAGGTAGATTGATAGATACACATAGGTAGGTAGGTAGATAGATAAATACAGATAGATAGGTAGGTAGATAGATAAATACAGATAGGTAGGTAGGTAGATAGATAGATAGAGATAGGTAGGTATGTAGATTGATAGATACAGATAGGTAGGTAGGTAGATAGATAGATACAGATAGGTAGGTAGGTAGATAGACAGATACAGATAGGTAGGTAGGTAGATAGATAGATAGAGATATGTAGGTAGGTAAATAGATAAATACAGATAGGTAGGTAGGTAGGTAGATAGATAGAGATAGGTAGGTAGGTAGATAGATAGATAGATAGAGATAGGTAGGTAGGTAGATAGATACAGATAGGTAGGTAGGTAGATAGATAAATACAGATAGGTAGGTAGGTAGATAGATAGATAGAGATAGGTAGGTAGGTAGATTGATAGATACAGATAGGTAGGTAGGTAGATTGATAGATACAGATAGGTAGGTAGGTAGATAGATAGATAGATACAGATAGGTAGGTAGGTAGATAGATAGATAGAGATAGATAGGTAGGTAGATTGATAGAGACAGATAGGTAGGTAGGTAGATAGATAGATAGATAGATAGATAGAGATAGGTAGGTAGATAGATAGATAGATACAGATAGGTAGGTAGGTAGATAGATAAATACAGTTAGGTAGGTAGGTAGGTAGATACATAGAGATAGGTAGGTAGTTAGATAGATAGATAGATAGATACAGATAGGTACGTAGGTAGATTGATAGATAGAGATAGGTAGGTAGGTAGATAGATAGAGATAGGTAGGTAGGTAGGTAGGTAGGTAGAGATAGGTAGGTAGGTAGATAGAAAGAGATAGGTAGGTAGGTAGGTAGGTAGGTAGGTAGGTAGATAGATAGATACAGATAGGTAGGTAGATAGATAGATTGATAGAGATAGGTAGGTAGGTAGATTGATAGATACAGATAGGTAGGTAGGTAGATAGATAGATACAGATAGGTAGGTAGGTAGATAGATAAATACAGATAGGTAGGTAGGTAGATAGATAGATAGATATAGGTAGGTATGTAGATTGATAGATAGAGATAGGTAGGTATGTAGATAGATAGAGATATGTAGGTAGCTAGATAGATAGATACAGATAGGTAGGTAGGTAGATAGATACATAGAGATAGGTAGGTAGGTAGATAGATAGATAGACATAGGTAGGTAGGTAGATTGATAGATACAGATAGGTAGGTAGGTAGATAGATAGATACAGATAGGTAGGTAGGTAGATAGATAGATAGACATAGGTAGGTAGGTAGATAGATAGATAGAGATAGGTAGGTAGGTAGATTGATAGATACAGATAGGTAGGTAGGTAGATAGATAGAGATAGGTAGGTAGGTAGATTGATAGATACAGATAGGTAGGTAGGTAGATAGATAGATACAGATAGGTAGGTAGGTAGATAGATAAATACAGATAGGTAGGTAGGTAGATAGATAGATAGATATAGGTAGGTAGGAAGATAGATAGATAGACATAGGTAGGTAGGTAGATTGATAGATACAGATAGGTAGGTAGTTAGATAGATAGATACAGATAGGTAGGTAGGTAGATAGATAGATAGACATAGGTAGGTAGGTAGATAGATAGATAGAGATAGGTAGGTAGGTAGATTGATAGATACAGATAGGAAGGTAGGTAGATAGATAGAGATAGGTAGGTAGGTAGATTGATAGATACAGATAGGTAGGTAGGTAGATAGATAGATACAGATAGGTAGGTAGGTAGATTGATAGATACAGATAGGTAGGTAGGTACATTGATAGATACAGATAGGTAGGAAGGTAGGTAGATAGATACAGATAGGTAGGTAGGTAGATTTATAGATACAGATAAGTAGGTAGGTAGGTAGATAGATAGAGATAGGTAGGTAGGTAGATAGATAAATACAGATAGGTAGGTAGGTAGGTAGATATATAGAGATAGGTAGGTAGGTAGATAGATAGATAGAGATAGGTAGGTAGGTAGATAGATAAATACAGATAGGTAGGAAGGTAGGTAGATAGATACAGATAGGTAGGTAGGTAGATTTATAGATACAGATAGGTAGGTAGGTAGGTAGATAGATAGAGATAGGTAGGTAAGTAGATTGATAGATACAGATAGGTAGGTAGGTAGATTGATAGATACAGATAGGTAGGTAGATAGATTGATAGATACAGATAGGTAGGAAGGTAGGTAGATAGATACAGATAGGTAGGTAGGTAGATTTATAGATACAGATAGGTAGGTAGGTAGGTAGGTAGATAGAGATAGGTAGGTAGGTAGATAGATAAATACAGATAGGTAGGTAGGTAGGTAGATAGATAGAGATAGGTAGGTAGGTAGATAGATAGATAGAGATAGGTAGGTAGGTAGATTGATAGTTACATATAGGTAGGTAGGTAGATAGATAGATACAGATAGGTAGGTAGGTAGATAGATAAATACAGATAGGTAGGTAGGTAGATAGATAGATAGAGATAGGTAGGTATGTAGATTGATAGATACAGATAGGTAGGTAGGTAGATAGATAGATACAGATAGGTAGGTAGGTAGATAGATAGATACAGATAGGTAGGTAGGTAGATAGATAAATACAGATAGGTAGGTAGGTAGGTAGGTAGATAGATAGAGATAGGTAGGTAGGTAGATAGATAGATAGATAGAGATAGGTAGGTAGGTAGATTGATAGATACAGATAGGTAGGTAGGTAGATAGATAGATAGAGATAGGTAGGTAGGTAGATGGATAGATACAGATAGGTAGGTAGGTAGATAGATAGATACAGATAGGTAGGTAGGTAGATAGATAAATACAGATAGCTAGGTAGGTAGATAGATAGATAGATATAGGTAAGTATGTAGATTGATAGATACAGATAGATAGGTAGGTAGGTAGATAGACAAATACAGATAGGTAGGTAGGTAGATAGATAGATAGAAATAGGTAGGTAGCTAGATTGATAGATAGAGATAGGTAGGTAGGTAGATCGATAGAGATAGGTAGGTAGGTAGGTAGAGATAGGTAGGTAGGTAGATAGAAAGAGATAGGTAGGTAGGTAGGTAGATAGATAGATATAGATAGGTAGGTAGGTAGGTAGATTGATAGAGATAGGTAGGTAGGTAGATAGATAGATAGAGATAGATAGGTAGGTAGATTGATAGAGACAGATATGTAGGTAGGTAGATAGATAGAACGAGATAGGTAGGTAGGTAGGTAGATAGATAGATAGAAATAGGTAGGTAGGTAGATTTATAGATAGAGATAGGTAGGTATGTAGATAGATAGAGATATGTAGGTAGCTAGATAGATAGATACAGATAGGTAGGTAGGTAGATAGATAGATAGAGATAGGTAGGTAGGTAGATAGATAAATACTGATAGGTAGGTAGGTAGGTAGATAGATAGACATAGGTAGGTAGGTAGACAGATAGATAGAAATAGGTAGGTAGGTAGATTGATAGATACAGATAGGTAGATAGATAGATAGAGATAGGTAGGTAGGTAGGTAGATTGATAGATACAGATAGGTAGGTAGGTAGATAGATAGATACAGATAGGTAGGTAGGTAGATAGATAAATACAGATAGGTAGGTAGGTAGATAGATAGATAGATATAGGTAGGTATGTAGATTGATAGATACAGATAGGTAGGTAGGTAGATTGATAGATACAGATAGGTAGGTAGGTAGATTGATAGATACAGATAGGTAGGTAGGTAGATAGACAGATACAGATAGGTAGGTAGGTAGATAGATAGATACAGATAGGTAGGTAGGTAGATAGATAGATAGAGATATGTAGGTAGGTAAATAGATAAATACAGATAGGTAGGTAGGTAGGTAGATAGATAGAGTTAGGTAGGTAGGTAGATAGATAGATAGAGATAGGTAGGCAGGTAGATAGATAGATACAGATAGGTAGGTAGGTAGATAGATAAATACATATAGGTAGGTAGGTAGATAGATAGATAGATAGAGATAGGTAGGTAGGTAGATTGATAGATACAGATAGGTAGGTAGGTAGATTGATAGATAGAGATAGGTAGGTAGGTAGATAGATAGAGATAGGTAGGTAGGTAGGTAGGTAGAGATAGGTAGGTAGGTAGATAGAAAGAGATATGTAGGTAGGTAAATAGATAAATACAGATAGGTAGGTAGGTAGGTAGATAGATAGAGTTAGGTAGGTAGGTAGATAGATAGATAGAGATAGGTAGGCAGGTAGATAGATAGATACAGATAGGTAGGTAGGTAGATAGATAAATACATATAGGTAGGTAGGTAGATAGATAGATAGATAGAGATAGGTAGGTAGGTAGATTGATAGATACAGATAGGTAGGTAGGTAGATTGATAGATAGAGATAGGTAGGTAGGTAGATCGATAGAGATAGGTAGGTAGGTAGGTAGAGATAGGTAGGTAGGTAGATAGAAAGAGATAGGTAGGTAGGTAGGTAGATAGATAGATATAGATAGGTAGGTAGGTAGGTAGATTGATAGAGATAGGTAGGTAGGTAGATAGATAGATAGAGATAGATAGGTAGGTAGATTGATAGAGACAGATATGTAGGTAGGTAGATAGATAGAACGAGATAGGTAGGTAGGTAGGTAGATAGATAGATAGAAATAGGTAGGTAGGTAGATTTATAGATAGAGATAGGTAGGTATGTAGATAGATAGAGATATGTAGGTAGCTAGATAGATAGATACAGATAGGTAGGTAGGTAGATAGATAGATAGAGATAGGTAGGTAGGTAGATAGATAAATACTGATAGGTAGGTAGGTAGGTAGATAGATAGACATAGGTAGGTAGGTAGACAGATAGATAGAAATAGGTAGGTAGGTAGATTGATAGATACAGATAGGTAGATAGATAGATAGAGATAGGTAGGTAGGTAGGTAGATTGATAGATACAGATAGGTAGGTAGGTAGATAGATAGATACAGATAGGTAGGTAGGTAGATAGATAAATACAGATAGGTAGGTAGGTAGATAGATAGATAGATATAGGTAGGTATGTAGATTGATAGATACAGATAGGTAGGTAGGTAGATTGATAGATACAGATAGGTAGGTAGGTAGATTGATAGATACAGATAGGTAGGTAGGTAGATAGACAGATACAGATAGGTAGGTAGGTAGATAGATAGATACAGATAGGTAGGTAGGTAGATAGATAGATAGAGATATGTAGGTAGGTAAATAGATAAATACAGATAGGTAGGTAGGTAGGTAGATAGATAGAGTTAGGTAGGTAGGTAGATAGATAGATAGAGATAGGTAGGCAGGTAGATAGATAGATACAGATAGGTAGGTAGGTAGATAGATAAATACATATAGGTAGGTAGGTAGATAGATAGATAGATAGAGATAGGTAGGTAGGTAGATTGATAGATACAGATAGGTAGGTAGGTAGATTGATAGATAGAGATAGGTAGGTAGGTAGATAGATAGAGATAGGTAGGTAGGTAGGTAGGTAGAGATAGGTAGGTAGGTAGATAGAAAGAGATAGGTAGGTAGGTAGATAGATAGATACAGATAGGTAGGTAGGTAGGTTGATTGATAGAGATAGGTAGGTAGGTAGATAGATAGAGATAGATAGGTAGGTAGATTGATAGAGACAGATATGTAGGTAGGTAGATAGATAGAACGAGATAGGTAGGTAGGTAGATAGATAGATAGAAATAGGTAGGTAGGTAGATTGATAGATACAGATAGGTAGGTATGTAGATAGATAGAGATATGTAGGTAGCTAGATAGATAGATACAGATAGGTAGGTAGGTAGATAGATAGATAGAGATAGGTAGGTAGGTAGATAGATAAATACTGATAGGTAGGTAGGTAGGTAGATAGATAGACATAGGTAGGTAGGTAGATAGATAGATAGAAATAGGTAGGTAGGTAGATTGATAGATACAGATAGGTAGATAGATAGATAGAGATAGGTAGGTAGGTAGATAGATAAATACAGATAGGTAGGTAGGTAGATAGATAGATAGATATAGGTAGGTATGTAGATTGATAGATACAGATAGGTAGGTAGGTAGATTGATAGATACAGATAGGTAGGTAGGTAGATAGATAGATAGAGATATGTAGGTAGGTAAATAGATAAATACAGATAGGTAGGTAGGTAGGTAGATAGATAGAGTTAGGTAGGTAGGTAGATAGATAGATAGAGATAGGTAGGCAGGTAGATAGATAGATACAGATAGGTAGGTAGGTAGATAGATAAATACATATAGGTAGGTAGGTAGATAGATAGATAGAGATAGGTAGGTAGGTAGATTGATAGATACAGATAGGTAGGTAGGTAGATTGATAGATACAGATAGGTAGGTAGGTAGGTAGGTAGATAGATAGATACAGATAGGTAGGTAGGTAGATAGATAGAAAGAGATAGATAGGTAGGTAGATTGATAGAGACAGATAGGTAGGTAGGTAGATAGATAGATAGATACAGATAGGTAGGTAGGTAGATTGATAGATAGAGATAGGTAGGTAGGTAGATAGATAGAGATAGGTAGGTAGGTAGGTAGGTAGAGATAGGTAGGTAGGTAGATAGAAAGAGATAGGTAGGTAGGTAGGTAGATAGATAGATACAGATAGGTAGGTAGGTAGGTAGATTGATAGAGATAGGTAGGTAGGTAGATAGATAGATAGAGATAGATAGGTAGGTAGATTGATAGAGACAGATATGTAGGTAGGTAGATAGATAGAAAGAGATAGGTAGGTAGGTTGGTAGATAGATAGATAGAAATAGGTAGGTAGGTAGATTTATAGATAGAGATAGGTAGGTATGTAGATAGATAGAGATATGTAGGTAGCTAGATAGATAGATACAGATAGGTAGATAGGTAGATAGATAGATAGAGATAGGTAGGTATGTAGATAGATAGATAGACATAGGTAGGTAGGTAGATTGATAGATACAGATAGGTAGGTAGGTAGATAGATAGATACAGATAGGTAGGTAGGTAGATAGATAGATACAGAGAGGTAGGTAGGTAGATAGATAAATACTGATAGGTAGGTAGGTAGGTAGATAGATAGACATAGGTAGGTAGGTAGATAGATAGATAGAAATAGGTAGGTAGGTAGATTGATAGATACAGATAGGTAGATAGATAGAGATAGGTAGGTAGGTAGGTAGATTGATAGATACAGATAGGTAGGTAGGTAGATAGATAGATACAGATAGGTAGGTAGGTAGATAGATAAATACAGATAGGTAGGTAGATAGATAGATAGATAGATATAGGTAGGTATGTAGATTGATAGATACAGATAGGTAGGTAGGTAGATTGATAGATACAGATAGGTAGGTAGGTAGATTGATAGATACAGATAGGTAGGTAGGTAGATAGACAGATACAGATAGGTAGGTAGGTAGATAGATAGATAGAGATAGGTAGGTAGGTAGATTGATAGATACAGATAGGTAGGTAGGTAGATTGATAGATACAGATAGGTAGGTAGGTAGATAGACAGATACAGATAGGTAGGTAGGTAGATAGATAGATACAGATAGGTAGGTAGGTAGATAGATAGATAGGGATATGTAGGTAGGTAAATAGATAAATACAGATAGGTAGGTAGGTAGGTAGATAGATAGAGTTAGGTAGGTAGGTAGATAGATAGATAGAGATAGGTAGGCAGGTAGATAGATAGATACAGATAGGTAGGTAGGTAGATAGATAAATACATATAGGTAGGTAGGTAGATAGATAGATAGAGATAGGTAGGTAGGTAGATTGATAGATACAGATAGGTAGGTAGGTAGATTGATAGATAGAGATAGGTAGGTAGGTAGATAGATAGAGATAGGTAGGTAGGTAGGTAGGTAGAGATAGGTAGGTAGGTAGATAGAAAGAGATAGGTAGGTAGGTAGGTAGGTAGATAGATAGATACAGATAGGTAGGTAGGTAGGTAGATTGATAGAGATAGGTAGGTAGGTAGATAGATAGATAGAGATAGATAGGTAGGTAGATTGATAGAGACAGATATGTAGGTAGGTAGATAGATAGAACGAGATAGGTAGGTAGGTAGGTAGATAGATAGATAGAAATAGGTAGGTAGGTAGATATGTAGGTATGTAGATAGATAGAGATATGTAGGTAGCTAGATAGATAGATACAGATAGGTAGGTAGGTAGATAGATAGATAGAGATAGGTAGGTAGGTAGATAGATAAATACTGATAGGTAGGTAGGTAGGTAGATAGATAGACATAGGTAGGTAGGTAGATAGATAGATAGAAATAGGTAGGTAGGTAGATTGATAGATACAGATAGGTAGATAGATAGATAGAGATAGGTAGGTAGGTAGGTAGATTGATAGATACAGATAGGTAGGTAGGTAGATAGATAGATACAGATAGGTAGGTAGGTAGATAGATAAATACAGATAGGTAGGTAGGTAGATAGATAGATAGATAGATATAGGTAGGTATGTAGATTGATAGATACAGATAGGTAGGTAGGTAGATTGATAGATACAGATAGGTAGGTAGGTAGATAGATAGATAGAGATATGTAGGTAGGTAAATAGATAAATACAGATAGGTAGGTAGGTAGGTAGATAGATAGAGTTAGGTAGGTAGGTAGATAGATAGATAGAGATAGGTAGGCAGGTAGATAGATAGATACAGATAGGTAGATAGATAGATAGAGATAGGTAGGTAGGTAGGTAGATTGATAGATACAGATAGGTAGGTAGGTAGATAGATAGATACAGATAGGTAGGTAGTTAGATAGATAGATAGAGATAGGTAGGTAGGTAGATTGATAGATACAGATAGGTAGGTAGGTAGATTGATAGATACAGATAGGTAGGTAGGTAGGTAGATAGATAGATACAGATAGGTAGGTAGGTAGATAGATAGATAGAGATAGATAGGTAGGTAGATTGATAGAGACAGATAGGTAGGTAGGTAGATAGATAGATAGATACAGATAGGTAGGTAGGTAGATTGATAGATAGAGATAGGTAGGTAGGTAGATAGATAGAGATAGGTGGGTAGGTAGGTAGGTAGAGATAGGTAGGTAGGTAGATAGAAAGAGATAGGTAGGTAGGTAGGTAGATAGATAGATACAGATAGGTAGGTAGGTATATAGATTGATAGAGATAGGTAGGTAGGTAGTTAGATAGATAGAGATAGATAGGTAGGTAGATTGATAGAGACAGATATGTAGGTAGGTAGATAGATAGAAAGAGATAGGTAGGTAGGTTGGTAGATAGATAGATAGAAATAGGTAGGTAGGTAGATTTATAGATAGAGATAGGTAGGTATGTAGATAGATAGAGATATGTAGGTAGCTAGATAGATAGATACAGATAGGTAGGTAGGTAGATAGATAGATAGAGATAGGTAAGTATGTAGATAGATAGATAGACATAGGTAGGTAGGTAGATTGATAGATACAGATAGGTAGGTAGGTAGATAGATAGATACAGATAGGTAGGTAGGTAGATAGATAGATACAGAGAGGTAGGTAGGTAGATAGATAAATACTGATAGGTAGGTAGGTAGGTAGATAGATAGACATAGGTAGGTAGGTAGATAGATAGATAGAAATAGGTAGGTAGGTAGATTGATAGATACAGATAGGTAGATAGATAGATAGATAGAGATAGGTAGGTAGGTAGGTAGATTGATAGATACAGATAGGTAGGTAGGTAGATAGATAGATACAGATAGGTAGGTAGGTAGATAGATAAATACAGATAGGTAGGTAGGTAGATAGATAGATAGATAGATATAGGTAGGTATGTAGATTGATAGATACAGATAGGTAGGTAGGTAGATTGATAGATACAGATAGGTAGGTAGGTAGATTGATAGATACAGATAGGTAGGTAGGTAGATAGACAGATACAGATAGGTAGGTAGGTAGATAGATAGATAGAGATAGGTAGGTAGGTAGATTGATAGATACAGATAGGTAGGTAGGTAGATAGATAGATACAGATAGGTAGGTATGTAGATTGATAGATACAGATAGGTAGGTAGGTAGATTGATAGATATAGATAGGTAGGTAGGTAGATTGATAGATACAGATAGGTAGGAAGGTAGGTAGATAGATACAGATAGGTAGGTAGGTAGATTGATAGATACAGATAGGTAGGTAGGTAGGTAGATAGATAGAGATAGGTAGGTAGGTAGATAGATAAATACAGATAAGTAGGTAGGTAGGTAGATAGATAGAGATAGGTAGGTAGGTAGATAGATAGATAGAGATAGGTAGGTAGGTAGATTGATAGATACAGACAGGTAGGTAGGTAGATAGATAGATAGAGATAGGTAGGTAGGTAGATAGATAAATACAGATAGGTAGGTAGGTAGATAGACAGATACAGATAGGTAGGTAGATAGATAGATAGAGATAGGTAGGTAGGTAGATAGATAAATACAGATAGGTAGGTAGGTAGATTGATAGATACAGATAGGTAGGTAGGTAGGTAGATAGATAGATAGAGATAGGTAGGTAGGTAGATTGATAGATACAGATAGGTAGGTAGGTAGATAGATAAATACAGATAGGTAGGTAGGTAGATAGATAGATAGAGATAGGTAGGTAGGTAGATTGATAGATACAGATAGGTAGGTAGGTAGATTGATAGATGCAGATAGGTAGGTAGGTAGGTAGATAGATAGATAGAGATAGGTAGGTAGGTAGATTGATAGATACAGATAGGTAGGTAGGTAGATAGATAGATAGAGATAGGTAGGTAGGTAGGTAGATAGATACAGATAGGTAGGTAGGTAGATAGATAGATAGAGATAGGTAGGTAGGTAAATTGATAGATACAGATAGGTAGGTAGGTGATAGATAGAAAGAGATAGGTAGGTAGGTAGGTAGATAGATAGATAGATACAGATAGGTATGTAGATAGATAGATAGATAGAGATAGGTAGGTAGGTAGATAGATAGATACAGATATTTAGGTAGGTAGATTGATATATAGAGATAGGTAGGTAGGTAGATAGATAGATAGAGATAGATAGGTAGGTAGATTGATAGAGACAGATAGGTAGGTAGGTAGATAGAAAGAGATAGGGAGGTAGGGAGGTAGATAGATAGATACAGATAGGTAGGTAGGTAGATAGATAGATAGAGATAGATAGGTAGGAAGATAGATAGATAGAGATAGATAGGTAGGTAGATTGATAGAGACAGATTGGTAGGTAGGTAGATAGATAGAAAGAGATAGGTAGGTAGGTAGGTAGACAGATAGATAGAAATAGGTAGGTAGGTAGATTGATAGATAGAGATAGGTAGGTAGGTAGATAGATAGAGATAGGTAGGTAGGTAGATAGATAGATACAGATAGGTAGGTAGGTAGATAGATAGATAGAGATAGGTAGGTAGGTATATAGATAGATAGACATAGGTAGGTAGGTAGATTGATAGATACACATAGGTAGGTAGGTAGATAGATAAATACAGATAGGTAGGTAGGTAGATAGATAAATACAGATAGGTAGGTAGGTAGATAGATAGATAGAGATAGGTAGGTATGTAGATTGATAGATACAGATAGGTAGGTAGGTAGATAGATAGATACAGATAGGTAGGTAGGTAGATAGACAGATACAGATAGGTAGGTAGGTAGATAGATAGATAGAGATATGTAGGTAGGTAAATAGATAAATACAGATAGGTAGGTAGGTAGGTAGATAGATAGAGATAGGTAGGTAGGTAGATAGATAGATAGATAGAGATAGGTAGGTAGGTAGATAGATACAGATAGGTAGGTAGGTAGATAGATAAATACAGATAGGTAGGTAGGTAGATAGATAGATACAGATAGGTAAGTAGGTAGATAGATAAATACAGATAGGTAGGTAGGTAGATAGATAGATAGAGATAGGTAGGTATGTAGATTGATAGATACAGATAGGTAGGTAGGTAGATTGATAGATATAGATAGGTAGGTAGGTAGATTGATAGATACAGATAGGTAGGAAGGTAGGTAGATAGATACAGATAGGTAGGTAGGTAGATTGATAGATACAGATAGGTAGGTAGGTAGGTAGATAGATAGAGATAGGTAGGTAGGTAGATAGATAAATACAGATAAGTAGGTAGGTAGGTAGATAGATAGAGATAGGTAGGTAGGTAGATAGATAGATAGAGATAGGTAGGTAGGTAGATTGATAGATACAGACAGGTAGGTAGGTAGATAGATAGATAGAGATAGGTAGGTAGGTAGATAGATAAATACAGATAGGTAGGTAGGTAGATAGACAGATACAGATAGGTAGGTAGATAGATAGATAGAGATAGGTAGGTAGGTAGATAGATAAATACAGATAGGTAGGTAGGTAGATAGATAGATACAGATAGGTAGGTAGGTAGATAGATAGATAGAGATAGGTAGGTAGGTAGATAGATAGATAGATAGATAGATAGATAGAGATAGGTAGGTAGGTAGATTGATAGATACAGATAGGTAGGTAGGTAGATAGATAAATACAGATAGGTAGGTAGGTAGATATATAGATAGAGATAGGTAGGTAGGTAGATTGATAGATACAGATAGGTAGGTAGGTAGATTGATAGATGCAGATAGGTAGGTAGGTAGGTAGATAGATAGATAGAGATAGGTAGGTAGGTAGATTGATAGATACAGATAGGTAGGTAGGTAGATAGATAGATAGAGATAGGTAGGTAGGTAGATAGATAAATACAGATAAGTAGGTAGGTAGGTAGATAGATAGAGATAGGTAGGTAGGTAGATAGATAGATAGAGATAGGTAGGTAGGTAGATTGATAGATACAGACAGGTAGGTAGGTAGATAGATAGATAGAGATAGGTAGGTAGGTAGATAGATAAATACAGATAGGTAGGTAGGTAGATAGACAGATACAGATAGGTAGGTAGATAGATAGATAGAGATAGGTAGGTAGGTAGATAGATAAATACAGATAGGTAGGTAGGTAGATAGATAGATACAGATAGGTAGGTAGGTAGATAGATAAATACAGATAGGTAGGTAGGTAGATAGATAGATAGAGATAGGTAGGTATGTAGATTGATAGATACAGATAGGTAGGTAGGTAGATTGATAGATATAGATAGGTAGGTAGGTAGATTGATAGATACAGATAGGTAGGAAGGTAGGTAGATAGATACAGATAGGTAGGTAGGTAGATTGATAGATACAGATAGGTAGGTAGGTAGGTAGATAGATAGAGATAGGTAGGTAGGTAGATAGATAAATACAGATAAGTAGGTAGGTAGGTAGATAGATAGAGATAGGTAGGTAGGTAGATAGATAGATAGAGATAGGTAGGTAGGTAGATTGATAGATACAGACAGGTAGGTAGGTAGATAGATAGATAGAGATAGGTAGGTAGGTAGATAGATAAATACAGATAGGTAGGTAGGTAGATAGACAGATACAGATAGGTAGGTAGATAGATAGATAGAGATAGGTAGGTAGGTAGATAGATAAATACAGATAGGTAGGTAGGTAGATAGATAGATACAGATAGGTAGGTAGGTAGATAGATAGATAGAGATAGGTAGGTAGGTAGATAGATAGATAGATAGATAGAGATAGGTAGGTAGGTAGATTGATAGATACAGATAGGTAGGTAGGTAGATAGATAAATACAGATAGGTAGGTAGGTAGATATATAGATAGAGATAGGTAGGTAGGTAGATTGATAGATACAGATAGGTAGGTAGGTAGATTGATAGATGCAGATAGGTAGGTAGGTAGGTAGATAGATAGATAGAGATAGGTAGGTAGGTAGATTGATAGATACAGATAGGTAGGTAGGTAGATAGATAGATAGAGATAGGTAGGTAGGTAGGTAGACAGATACAGATAGGTAGGTAGGTAGATAGATAGATAGAGATAGGTAGGTAGGTAAATTGATAGATACAGATAGGTAGGTAGGTAGATAGATAGAAAGAGATAGGTAGGTAGGTAGGTAGGTAGATAGATAGATACAGATAGGTATGTAGATAGATAGATAGATAGAGATAGGTAGGTAGGTAGATAGATAGATACAGATATTTAGGTAGGTAGATTGATATATAGAGATAGGTAGGTAGGTAGATAGATAGATAGAGATAGATAGGTAGGTAGATTGATAGAGACAGATAGGTAGGTAGGTAGATAGAAAGAGATAGGGAGGTAGGGAGGTAGATAGATAGATACAGATAGGTAGGTAGGTAGATAGATAGATAGAGATAGATAGGTAGGAAGATAGATAGATAGAGATAGATAGGTAGGTAGATTGATAGAGACAGATAGGTAGGTAGGTAGATAGATAGAAAGAGATAGGTAGGTAGGTAGGTAGACAGATAGATAGAAATAGGTAGGTAGGTAGATTGATAGATAGAGATAGGTAGGTAGGTAGATAGTTAGAGATAGGTAGGTAGGTAGATAGATAGATACAGATAGGTAGGTAGGTAGATAGATAGATAGAGATAGGTAGGTAGGTATATAGATAGATAGACATAGGTAGGTAGGTAGATTGATAGATACACATAGGTAGGTAGGTAGATAGATAAATACAGATAGGTAGGTAGGTAGATAGATAAATACAGATAGGTAGGTAGGTAGATAGATAGATAGAGATTGGTAGGTATGTAGATTGATAGATACAGATAGGTAGGTAGGTAGATAGAGAGATACAGATAGGTAGGTAGGTAGATAGACAGATACAGATAAGTAGGTAGGTAGATAGATAGATAGAGATATGTAGGTAGGTAAATAGATAAATACAGATAGGTAGGTAGGTAGGTAGATAGATAGAGATAGGTAGGTAGGTAGGTAGATAGATACAGATAGGTAGGTAGGTAGATAGATAAATACAGATAGGTAGGTAGGTAGATAGATAGATAGAGATAGGTAGGTAGGTAGATTGATAGATACAGATAGGTAGGTAGGTAGATTGATAGATACAGATAGGTAGGTAGGTAGGTAGATAGATAGATACAGATAGGTAGGTAGGTAGATAGATAGATAGAGATAGATAGGTAGGTAGATTGATAGAGACAGATAGGTAGGTAGGTAGATAGATAGATAGATAGATAGAGATAGGTAGGTAGATAGATAGATAGATACAGATAGGTAGGTAGGTAGATAGATAAATACAGTTAGGTAGGTAGGTAGGTAGATACATAGAGATAGGTAGGTAGTTAGATAGATAGATAGATAGATACAGATAGGTAGGTAGGTAGATTGATAGATAGAGATAGGTAGGTAGGTAGATAGATAGAGATAGGTAGGTAGGTAGGTAGGTAGGTAGAGATAGGTAGGTAGGTAGATAGAAAGAGATAGGTAGGTAGGTAGGTAGATAGATAGATACAGATAGGTAGGTAGATAGATAGATTGATAGAGATAGGTAGGTAGGTAGATTGATAGATACAGATAGGTAGGTAGGTAGATAGATAGATACAGATAGGTAGGTAGGTAGATAGATAAATACAGATAAGTAGGTAGGTAGATAGATAGATAGATATAGGTAGGTATGTAGATTGATAGATAGAGATAGGTAGGTATGTAGATAGATAGAGATATGTAGGTAGCTAGATAGATAGATACAGATAGGTAGGTAGGTAGATAGATAGATAGAGATAGGTAGGTAGGTAGATAGACAGATAGACATAGGTAGGTAGGTAGATTGATAGATACAGATAGGTAGGTAGGTAGATAGATAGATACAGATAGGTAGGTAGGTAGATAGATAGATAGACATAGGTAGGTAGGTAGATAGATAGATAGAGATAGGTAGGTAGATTGATAGATACAGACAGGTAGGTAGGTAGATAGATAGAGATAGGTAGGTAGGTAGATTGATAGATACAGATAGGTAGGTAGGTAGATAGATAGATACAGATAGGTAGGTAGGTAGATAGATAAATACAGATAGGTAGAAAGGTAGATAGATAGATAGATATAGGTAGGTAGGAAGATAGATAGATAGACATAGGTAGGTAGGTAGATTGATAGATACAGATAGGTAGGTAGCTAGATAGATAGATACAGATAGGTAGGTAGGTAGATAGATAGATAGACATAGGTAGGTAGGTAGATAGATAGATAGAAATAGGTAGGTAGGTAGATTGATAGATACAGATAGGAAGGTAGGTAGATAGATAGAGATAGGTAGGTAGGTAGATTGATAGATACAGATAGGTAGGTAGGTAGATAGATAGATACAGATAGGTAGGTAGGTAGATTGATAGATACAGATAGGTAGGTAGGTACATTGATAGATACAGATAGGTAGGTAGTTAGATAGACAGATACAGATAGGTAGGTAGGTAGATAGATAGATAGAGATAGGTAGGTAGGTAGATTGATAGATACAGATAGGTAGGTAGGTAGATAGACAGATACAGATGGGTAGTTAGGTAGATAGATAGAGATAGGTAGGTAGGTAGATTGATAGATACAGATAGGTAGGTAGGTAGATAGATAGATACAGATAGGTAGGTAGGTAGATAGATAAATACAGATAGGTAGGTAGGTAGATTGATAGATACAGATAGGTAGGTAGGTACATTGATAGATACAGATAGGTAGGTAGGTACATTGATAGATACAGATAGGTAGGTAGGTAGATAGACAGATACAGATAGGTAGGTAGGTAGATAGATAGATAGAGATAGGTAGGTAGGTAGATTGATAGATACAGATAGGTAGGTAGCTAGATAGATAGATACAGATAGGTAGGTAGGTAGATAGATAGATAGACATAGGTAGGTAGGTAGATAGATAAATACAGATAGGTAGGTAGGTAGATAGATAGATAGATATAGGTAGGTATGTAGATTGATAGATAGAGATAGGTAGGTATGTAGATAGATAGAGATATGTAGGTAGCTAGATAGATAGATACAGATAGGTAGGTAGGTAGATAGATAGATAGAGATAGGTAGGTAGGTAGATAGATAGACAGACATAGGTAGGTAGGTAGATTGATAGATTCAGATAGGTAGGTAGGTAGATAGATACAGATAGGTAGGTAGGTAGATAGATAGATAGACATAGGTAGGTAGGTAGATAGATAGATAGAGATAGGTAGGTAGGTAGATTGATAGATACAGATAGCTAGGTAGGTAGATAGATAGATAGAGATAGGTAGGTAGGTAGATTGATAGATACAGATAGGTAGGTAGGTAGATAGATACAGATAGGTAGGTACGTAGATAGATAAATACAGATAGGTAGGTAGGTAGATAGATAGATAGATATAGGTAGGTATGTAGATTGATAGATACAGATAGGTAGGTAGGTAGATTGATAGATACAGATAGGTAGGTAGGTAGATAGATAGATACAGATAGGTAGGTAGGTAGATAGATAAATACAGATAGGTAGGTAGGTAGATAGATAGATAGAGATAGGTAGGTATGTAGATTGATAGATACAGATAGGTAGGTAGGTAGATAGATAGATACAGATAGGTAGGTAGGTAGATAGATAGATAGAGATATGTAGGTAGGTAAAAAGATAAATACAGATAGGTAGGTAGGTAGGTAGATAGATAGAGATAGGTAGGTAGGTAGATAGATAGATACAGATAGGTAGGTAGGTAGATAGATAAATACAGTTAGGTAGGTAGGTAGGTAGATACATAGAGATAGGTAGGTAGGTAGATAGATAGATAGATATAGGTAGGTAGGTAGATTGATAGATAGAGATAGGTAGGTAGGTAGATAGATAGAGATAGGTAGGTAGGTAGGTAGGTAGGTAGAGATAGGTAGGTAGGTAGATAGAAAGAGATAGGTAGGTAGGTAGGTAGATAGATAGATACAGATAGGTAGGTAGGTAGATAGATTGATAGAGATAGGTAGGTAGGTAGATTGATAGATACAGATAGGTAGGTAGCTAGATAGATAGATACAGATAGGTAGGTAGGTAGATAGATAGATAGAGATAGGTAGGTAGATAGATAGATAGATAGACATAGGTAGGTAGGTAGATTGATAGATACAGATAGGTAGGTAGGTAGATAGATAGATACAGATAGGTAGGTAGGTAGATAGATAGATAGACATAGGTAGGTAGATAGATAGATAGAGATAGGTAGGTAGGTAGGTAGATTGATAGATACAGATAGGTAGGTAGGTAGATAGATAGATAGAGATAGGTAGGTAGGTAGATTGATAGATACAGATAGGTAGGTAGGTAGATAGATAGATACAGATAGGTAGGTAGGTAGATAGATAAATACAGATAGGTAGGTAGGTAGATAGATAGATAGAGATAGGTAGGTAGGTAGATAGATAGATACAGATAGGTAGGTAGGTAGATAGATAGAAAGAGATAGATCGGTAGGTAGGTAGATAGATAGATACAGATAGGTAGGTAGGTAGATAGATAGATAGAGATAGGTAGGTATGTAGATTGATAGATACAGATAGGTAGGTAGGTAGATAGATAGATACAGATAGGTAGGTAGGTAGATAGATAGATAGAGATATGTAGGTAAGTAAATAGATAAATACAGATAGGTAGGTAGGTAGGTAGATATGATAGAGATAGGTAGGTAGGTAGATAGATAGATACAGATAGGTAGGTAGGTAGATAGATAAATACAGTTAGGTAGGTAGGTAGGTAGATACATAGAGATAGGTAGGTAGGTAGATAGATAGATAGATACAGATAGGTAGGTAGGTAGATTGATAGATAGAGATAGGTAGGTAGGTAGATAGATAGAGATAGGTAGGTAGGTAGGTAGGTAGGTAGAGATAGGTAGGTAGGTAGATAGAAAGAGATATGTAGGTAGATAGATAGATACAGATAGGTAGGTAGGTAGATAGATTGATAGAGATAGGTAGGTAGGTAGATTGATACATACAGATAGGTAGGTAGCTAGATAGATAGATACAGATAGGTAGGTAGGTAGATAGATAGATAGAGATAGGTAGGTAGGTAGATAGATAGATAGACATAGGTAGGTAGGTAGATTGATAGATACAGATAGGTAGGTAGGCAGATAGATAGATACAGATAGGTAGGTAGGTAGATAGATAGATAGACATGGGTAGGTAGGTAGATAGATAGATAGAGATAGGTAGGTAGGTAGGTAGATTGATAGATACAGATAGGTAGGTAGGTAGATAGATAGATAGAGATAGGTAGGTAGGTAGATTGATAGATACAGATAGGTAGGTAGGTAGATAGATAGATACAGATAGGTAGGTAGGTAGATAGATAAATACAGATAGGTAGGTAGGTAGATAGATAGATAGAGATAGGTAGGTAGGTAGCTAGATAGATACAGATAGGTAGGTAGGTAGATAGATAGAAAGAGATAGATCGGTAGGTAGGTAGGTAGATAGATAGATACAGATAGGTATGTAGGTAGATAGATAGATAGATAGATAGATAGATAGATAGATAGAGATAGGTAGGTAGGTAGGTAGATAGATACAGATAGGTAGGTAGGTAGATTGATAGATAGAGATAGGTAGGTAGGTAGATAGATAGATAGAGATAGATAGGTAGGTAGATTGATAGAGACAGATAGGTAGGTAGGTAGGTAGATAGAAAGAGATAGGTAGGAAGGTAGGTAGATAGATAGATAGAGATAGGTAGGTAGGTAGATAGATAGATAGAGATAGATAGGTAGGTAGATTGATAGAGACAGATAGGTAGGTAGGTAGATAGATAGAAAGAGATAGGTAGGTAGGTAGGTAGATAGATAGATAGAAATAGGTAGGTAGGTAGATTGATAGATAGAGATAGGTAGGTAGGTAGATAGATAGAGATAGGTAGGTAGGTAGATAGATAGATACAGATAGGTAGGTAGGTAGATAGATAGATAGATACAGATAGGTAGGTTGGTAGATAGATAGATAGACATAGGTAGGTAGGTAGATTGATAGATACAGATAGGTAGGTAGGTAGATAGATAGATACAGATAGGTAGGTAGGTAGATAGATAAATACAGATAGGTAGGTAGGTAGGTAGATAGATAGAGATAGGTAGGTAGGTAGGTAGATAGATAGATAGAGATAGGTAGGTAGGTAGATTGATAGATACAGATAGGTAGGTAGGTAGATAGATAGATAGGGATAGGTAGGTAGGTAGATTGATAGATACAGATAGGTAGGTAGGTAGATTGATAGATACAGATAGGTAGGTAGGTAGGTAGATAGATACAGATAGGTAGGTAGGTAGATTGATAGATACAGATAGGTAGGTAGGTAGATAGATAGAGATAGGTAGGTAGGTAGATAGATAAATACAGATAGGTAGGTAGGTAGATAGATAGAGATAGGTAGGTAGGTAGATAGATAGATAGAGATAGGTAGGTAGGTAGATTGATAGATACAGATAGGTAGGTAGGTAGATAGATAGATACAGATAGGTAGGTAGGTAGATTGATAGATACAGATAGGTAGGTAGGTAGATAGACAGATACAGATAGGTAGGTAGGTAGATAGATAGATAGAGATAGGTAGGTAGGTAGATTGATAGATACAGATAGGTAGGTAGGTAGATAGATAGATACAGATAGGTAGGTAGGTAGATTGATAGATACAGATAGGTAGGTAGGTAGATTGATAGATACAGATAGGTAGGTAGGTAGATAGACAGATACAGATAGGTAGGTAGGTAGATAGATAGATAGAGATAGGTAGGTAGGTAGATTAATAGATACAGATAGGTAGGAAGGTAGGTAGATAGATACAGATAGGTAGGTAGGTAGATTGATAGATACAGATAGGTAGGTAGGTAGGTAGATAGATAGATACAGATAGGTAGGTAGGTAGATAGATAGATAGAGATAGGTAGGTAGGTAGATAGATAGATAAACATAGGTAGCTAGGTAGATTGATAGATACAGATAGGTAGGTAGCTAGATAGATAGATACAGATAGGTAGGTAGGTAGATAGATAGATACAGATAGGTAGGTAGGTAGATAGATAAATACAGATAGGTAGGTAGGTAGGTAGATAGATAGATACAGATAGGTAGGTAGGTAGATTGATAGATACAGATAGGTAGGAAGGTAGGTAGATAGATACAGATAGGTAGGTAGGTAGATTGATAGATACAGATAGGTAGGTAGGTAGGTAGATAGATAGAGATAGGTAGGTAGGTAGATAGATAGATAGATAGATAGAGATATGTAGGTAGGTAAATAGATAAATACAGTAGGTAGGTAGGTAGGTAGATAGATAGAGATAGGTAGGTAGGTAGGTAGATAGATAGATAGAGATAGGTAGGTAGGTAGATTGATAGATACAGATAGGTAGGTAGGTAGATAGATAGATAGGGATAGGTAGGTAGGTAGATTGATAGATACAGATAGGTAGGTAGGTAGATTGATAGATACAGATAGGTAGGTAGGTAGGTAGATAGATACAGATAGGTAGGTAGGTAGATTGATAGATACAGATAGGTAGGTAGGTAGATAGATAGAGATAGGTAGGTAGGTAGATAGATAAATACAGATAGGTAGGTAGGTAGATAGATAGAGATAGGTAGGTAGGTAGATAGATAGATAGAGATAGGTAGGTAGGTAGATTGATAGATACAGATAGGTAGGTAGGTAGATAGATAGATACAGATAGGTAGGTAGGTAGATTGATAGATACAGATAGGTAGGTAGGTAGATAGACAGATACAGATAGGTAGGTAGGTAGATAGATAGATAGAGATAGGTAGGTAGGTAGATTGATAGATACAGATAGGTAGGTAGGTAGATAGATAGATACAGATAGGTAGGTAGGTAGATTGATAGATACAGATAGGTAGGTAGGTAGATTGATAGATACAGATAGGTAGGTAGGTAGATAGACAGATACAGATAGGTACGTAGGTAGATAGATAGATAGAGATAGGTAGGTAGGTAGATTAATAGATACAGATAGGTAGGAAGGTAGGTAGATAGATACAGATAGGTAGGTAGGTAGATTGATAGATACAGATAGGTAGGTAGGTAGGTAGATAGATAGATACAGATAGGTAGGTAGGTAGATAGATAGATAGAGATAGGTAGGTAGGTAGATAGATAGATAAACATAGGTAGCTAGGTAGATTGATAGATACAGATAGGTAGGTAGCTAGATAGATAGATACAGATAGGTAGGTAGGTAGATAGATAGATACAGATAGGTAGGTAGGTAGATAGATAAATACAGATAGGTAGGTAGGTAGGTAGATAGATAGATACAGATAGGTAGGTAGGTAGATTGATAGATACAGATAGGTAGGAAGGTAGGTAGATAGATACAGATAGGTAGGTAGGTAGATTGATAGATACAGATAGGTAGGTAGGTAGGTAGATAGATAGAGATAGGTAGGTAGGTAGATAGATAGATAGATAGATAGATAGAGATATGTAGGTAGGTAAATAGATAAATACAGTAGGTAGGTAGGTAGGTAGATACATAGAGATAGGTAGGTAGGTAGGTAGATAGATAGATAGATAGATAGATAGAGATAGGTAGGTAGGTAGATAGATAGATACAGATAGGTAGGTAGGTAGATAGATAAATACAGTTAGGTAGGTAGGTAGATAGATAGATAGAGATAGGTAGGTAGGTAGATTGATAGATACAGATAGGTAGGTAGGTAGATTGATAGATAGAGATAGGTAGGTAGGTAGGTAGGTAGATAGATAGATACAGATAGGTAGGTAGGTAGATAGATAGATAGAGATAGATAGGTAGATAGATTGATAGAGACAGATAGGTAGGTAGGTAGATAGATAGATACAGATAGGTAGGTAGGTAGATAGATAAATACAGATAGGTAGGTAGGTAGATAGATAGATAGATAGATATAGGTAGGTATGTAGATTGATAGATACAGATAGGTAGGTAGGTAGATTGATAGATACAGATAGGTAGGTAGGTAGATTGATAGATACAGATAGGTAGGTAGGTAGATAGACAGATACAGATAGGTAGGTAGGTAGATAGATAGATAGAGATAGGTAGGTAGGTAGATTGATAGATACAGATAGGTAGGTAGGTAGATAGATTGATAGAGATAGGTAGGTAGGTAGATTGATAGATACAGATAGGTAGGTAGCTAGATAGATAGATACAGATAGGTAGGTAGGTAGATAGATAGATAGAGATAGGTAGGTAGGTAGATAGATAGATAGACATAGGTAGGTAGGTAGATTGATAGATACAGATAGGTAGGTAGGTAGATAGATAGATACAGATAGGTAGGTAGGTAGATAGATAGATAGACATAGGTAGGTAGGTAGATAGATAGATAGAGATAGGTAGGTAGGTAGGTAGATTGATAGATACAGATAGGTAGGTAGGTAGATAGATAGATAGAGATAGGTAGGTAGGTAGATTGATAGATACAGATAGGTAGGTAGGTAGATAGATAGATACAGATAGGTAGGTAGGTAGATAGATAAATACAGATAGGTAGGTAGGTAGATAGATAGATAGAGATAGGTAGGTAGGTAGATAGATAGATACAGATAGGTAGGTAGGTAGATAGATAGAAAGAGATAGATCGGTAGGTAGGTAGATAGATAGATACAGATAGGTAGGTAGGTAGATAGATAGATAGAGATAGGTAGGTATGTAGATTGATAGATACAGATAGGTAGGTAGGTAGATAGATAGATACAGATAGGTAGGTAGGTAGATAGATAGATAGAGATATGTAGGTAGGTAAATAGATAAATACAGATAGGTAGGTAGATATGATAGAGATAGGTAGGTAGGTAGATAGATAGATACAGATAGGTAGGTAGGTAGATAGATAAATACAGTTAGGTAGGTAGGTAGGTAGATACATAGAGATAGGTAGGTAGGTAGATAGATAGATAGATACAGATAGGTAGGTAGGTAGATTGATAGATAGAGATAGGTAGGTAGGTAGATAGATAGAGATAGGTAGGTAGGTAGGTAGGTAGGTAGAGATAGGTAGGTAGGTAGATAGAAAGAGATAGGTAGGTAGATAGATAGATACAGATAGGTAGGTAGGTAGATAGATTGATAGAGATAGGTAGGTAGGTAGATTGATAGATACAGATAGGTAGGTAGCTAGATAGATAGATACACATAGGTAGGTAGGTAGATAGATAGATAGAGATAGGTAGGTAGGTAGATAGATAGATAGACATAGGTAGGTAGGTAGATTGATAGATACAGATAGGTAGGTAGGCAGATAGATAGATACAGATAGGTAGGTAGGTAGATAGATAGATAGACATGGGTAGGTAGGTAGATAGATAGATAGAGATAGGTAGGTAGGTAGGTAGATTGATAGATACAGATAGGTAGGTAGGTAGATAGATAGATAGAGATAGGTAGGTAGGTAGATTGATAGATACAGATAGGTAGGTAGGTAGATAGATAGATACAGATAGGTAGGTAGGTAGATAGATAAATACAGATAGGTAGGTAGGTAGATAGATAGATAGAGATAGGTAGGTAGGTAGCTAGATAGATACAGATAGGTAGGTAGGTAGATAGATAGAAAGAGATAGATCGGTAGGTAGGTAGGTAGATAGATAGATACAGATAGGTATGTAGGTAGATAGATAGATAGATAGATAGATAGATAGAGATAGGTAGGTAGGTAGGTAGATAGATACAGATAGGTAGGTAGGTAGATTGATAGATAGAGATAGGTAGGTAGGTAGATAGATAGATAGAGATAGATAGGTAGGTAGATTGATAGAGACAGATAGGTAGGTAGGTAGGTAGATAGAAAGAGATAGGTAGGAAGGTAGGTAGATAGATAGATAGAGATAGGTAGGTAGGTAGATAGATAGATAGAGATAGATAGGTAGGTAGATTGATAGAGACAGATAGGTAGGTAGGTAGATAGATAGAAAGAGATAGGTAGGTAGGTAGGTAGATAGATAGATAGAAATAGGTATGTAGGTAGATTGATAGATAGAGATAGGTAGGTAGGTAGATAGATAGAGATAGGTAGGTAGGTAGATAGATAGATACAGATAGGTAGGTAGGTAGATAGATAGATAGATACAGATAGGTAGGTTGGTAGATAGATAGATAGACATAGGTAGGTAGGTAGATTGATAGATACAGATAGGTAGGTAGGTAGATAGATAGATACAGATAGGTAGGTAGGTAGATAGATAAATACAGATAGGTAGGTAGGTAGGTAGATAGATAGAGATAGGTAGGTAGGTAGGTAGATAGATAGATAGATAGAGATAGGTAGGTAGGTAGATTGATAGATACAGATAGGTAGGTAGGTAGATAGATAGATAGGGATAGGTAGGTAGGTAGATTGATAGATACAGATAGGTAGGTAGGTAGATTGATAGATACAGATAGGTAGGTAGGTAGGTAGATAGATACAGATAGGTAGGTAGGTAGATTGATAGATACAGATAGGTAGGTAGGTAGATAGATAGAGATAGGTAGGTAGGTAGATAGATAAATACAGATAGGTAGGTAGGTAGATAGATAGAGATAGGTAGGTAGGTAGATAGATAGATAAACATAGGTAGCTAGGTAGATTGATAGATACAGATAGGTAGGTAGCTAGATAGATAGATACAGATAGGTAGGTAGGTAGATAGATAGATACAGATAGGTAGGTAGGTAGATAGATAAATACAGATAGGTAGGTAGGTAGGTAGATAGATAGATACAGATAGGTAGGTAGGTAGATTGATAGATACAGATAGGTAGGAAGGTAGGTAGATAGATACAGATAGGTAGGTAGGTAGATTGATAGATACAGATAGGTAGGTAGGTAGGTAGATAGATAGAGATAGGTAGGTAGGTAGATAGATAGATAGATAGAGATATGTAGGTAGGTAAATAGATAAATACAGTAGGTAGGTAGGTAGGTAGATACATAGAGATAGGTAGGTAGGTAGGTAGATAGATAGATAGATAGAGATAGGTAGGTAGGTAGATAGATAGATACAGATAGGTAGGTAGGTAGATAGATAAATACAGTTAGGTAGGTAGGTAGATAGATAGATAGAGATAGGTAGGTAGGTAGATTGATAGATACAGATAGGTAGGTAGGTAGATTGATAGATAGAGATAGGTAGGTAGGTAGGTAGGTAGATAGATAGATACAGATAGGTAGGTAGGTAGATAGATAAATACAGTTAGGTAGGTAGGTAGATAGATAGATAGAGATAGGTAGGTAGGTAGATTGATAGAGACAGATAGGTAGGTAGGTAGATAGATAGATACAGATAGGTAGGTAGGTAGATAGATAAATACAGATAGGTAGGTAGGTAGATAGATAGATAGATAGATATAGGTAGGTATGTAGATTGATAGATACAGATAGGTAGGTAGGTAGATTGATAGATACAGATAGGTAGGTAGGTAGATTGATAGATACAGATAGGTAGGTAGGTAGATAGACAGATACAGATAGGTAGGTAGGTAGATAGATAGATAGAGATAGGTAGGTAGGTAGATTGATAGATACAGATAGGTAGGTAGGTAGATAGATAGATACAGATAGGTAGGTATGTAGATTGATAGATACAGATAGGTAGGTAGGTAGATTGATAGATATAGATAGGTAGGTAGGTAGATTGATAGATACAGATAGGTAGGAAGGTAGGTAGATAGATACAGATAGGTAGGTAGGTAGATTGATAGATACAGATAGGTAGGTAGGTAGGTAGATAGATAGAGATAGGTAGGTAGGTAGATAGATAAATACAGATAAGTAGGTAGGTAGGTAGATAGATAGAGATAGGTAGGTAGGTAGATAGATAGATAGAGATAGGTAGGTAGGTAGATTGATAGATACAGACAGGTAGGTAGGTAGATAGATAGATAGAGATAGGTAGGTAGGTAGATAGATAGATACAGATAGGTAGGTAGGTAGATAGACAGATACAGATAGGTAGGTAGATAGATAGATAGAGATAGGTAGGTAGGTAGATAGATAAATACAGATAGGTAGGTAGGTAGATAGATAGATACAGATAGGTAGGTAGGTAGATAGATAGATAGAGATAGGTAGGTAGGTAGATAGATAGATAGATAGATAGATAGATAGATAGATAGATAGATAGATAGATAGAGATAGGTAGGTAGGTAGATTGATAGATACAGATAGGTAGGTAGGTAGATAGATAAATACAGATAGGTAGGTAGGTAGATAGACAGATACAGATAGGTAGGTAGGTAGATAGATAGATAGAGATAGGTAGGTAGGTAGATTGATAGATACAGATAGGTAGGTAGGTAGATAGATAGATACAGATAGGTAGGTATGTAGATTGATAGATACAGATAGGTAGGTAGGTAGATTGATAGATATAGATAGGTAGGTAGGTAGATTGATAGATACAGATAGGTAGGAAGGTAGGTAGATAGATACAGATAGGTAGGTAGGTAGATTGATAGATACAGATAGGTAGGTAGGTAGGTAGATAGATAGAGATAGGTAGGTAGGTAGATAGATAAATACAGATAAGTAGGTAGGTAGGTAGATAGATAGAGATAGGTAGGTAGGTAGATAGATAGATAGAGATAGGTAGGTAGGTAGATTGATAGATACAGACAGGTAGGTAGGTAGATAGATAGATAGAGATAGGTAGGTAGGTAGATAGATAGATACAGATAGGTAGGTAGGTAGATAGACAGATACAGATAGGTAGGTAGATAGATAGATAGAGATAGGTAGGTAGGTAGATAGATAAATACAGATAGGTAGGTAGATAGATAGATACAGATAGGTAGGTAGGTAGATAGATAGATAGAGATAGGTAGGTAGATAGATAGATAGATAGATAGATAGATAGATAGATAGATAGATAGATAGATAGATAGATAGATAGATAGATAGATAGAGATAGGTAGGTAGGTAGATTGATAGATACAGATAGGTAGGTAGGTAGATAGATAAATACAGATAGGTAGGTAGGTAGATAGATAGATAGAGATAGGTAGGTAGGTAGATTGATAGATACAGATAGGTAGGTAGGTAGATTGATAGATGCAGATAGGTAGGTAGGTAGGTAGATAGATAGATAGAGATAGGTAGGTAGGTAGATTGATAGATACAGATAGGTAGGTAGGTAGATAGATAGATAGAGATAGGTAGGTAGGTAGGTAGATAGATACAGATAGGTAGGTAGGTAGATAGATAGATAGAGATAGGTAGGTAGGTAAATTGATAGATACAGATAGGTAGGTAGGTAGATAGATAGAAAGAGATAGGTAGGTAGGTAGGTAGGTAGATAGATAGATACAGATAGGTATGTAGATAGATAGATAGATAGAGATAGGTAGGTAGGTAGATAGATAGATACAGATATTTAGGTAGGTAGATTGATATATAGAGATAGGTAGGTAGGTAGATAGATAGATAGAGATAGATAGGTAGGTAGATTGATAGAGACAGATAGGTAGGTAGGTAGATAGAAAGAGATAGGGAGGTAGGGAGGTAGATAGATAGATACAGATAGGTAGGTAGGTAGATAGATAGATAGAGATAGATAGGTAGGAAGATAGATAGATAGAGATAGATAGGTAGGTAGATTGATAGAGACAGATAGGTAGGTAGGTAGATAGATAGAAAGAGATAGGTAGGTAGGTAGGTAGACAGATAGATAGAAATAGGTAGGTAGGTAGATTGATAGATAGAGATAGGTAGGTAGGTAGATAGATAGAGATAGGTAGGTAGGTAGATAGATAGATACAGATAGGTAGGTAGGTAGATAGATAGATAGAGATAGGTAGGTAGGTATATAGATAGATAGACATAGGTAGGTAGGTAGATTGATAGATACACATAGGTAGGTAGGTAGATAGATAAATACAGATAGGTAGGTAGGTAGATAGATAAATACAGATAGGTAGGTAGGTAGATAGATAGATAGAGATAGGTAGGTATGTAGATTGATAGATACAGATAGGTAGGTAGGTAGATAGATAGATACAGATAGGTAGGTAGGTAGATAGACAGATACAGATAGGTAGGTAGGTAGATAGATAGATAGAGATATGTAGGTAGGTAAATAGATAAATACAGATAGGTAGGTAGGTAGGTAGATAGATAGAGATAGGTAGGTAGGTAGATAGATAGATAGATAGAGATAGGTAGGTAGGTAGATAGATACAGATAGGTAGGTAGGTAGATAGATAAATACAGATAGGTAGGTAGGTAGATAGATAGATACAGATAGGTAGGTAGGTAGATAGATAAATACAGATAGGTAGGTAGGTAGATAGATAGATAGAGATAGGTAGGTATGTAGATTGATAGATACAGATAGGTAGGTAGGTAGATTGATAGATATAGATAGGTAGGTAGGTAGATTGATAGATACAGATAGGTAGGAAGGTAGGTAGATAGATACAGATAGGTAGGTAGGTAGATTGATAGATACAGATAGGTAGGTAGGTAGGTAGATAGATAGAGATAGGTAGGTAGGTAGATAGATAAATACAGATAAGTAGGTAGGTAGGTAGATAGATAGAGATAGGTAGGTAGGTAGATAGATAGATAGAGATAGGTAGGTAGGTAGATTGATAGATACAGACAGGTAGGTAGGTAGATAGATAGATAGAGATAGGTAGGTAGGTAGATAGATAAATACAGATAGGTAGGTAGGTAGATAGACAGATACAGATAGGTAGGTAGATAGATAGATAGAGATAGGTAGGTAGGTAGATAGATAAATACAGATAGGTAGGTAGGTAGATAGATAGATACAGATAGGTAGGTAGGTAGATAGATAGATAGAGATAGGTAGGTAGGTAGGTAGATAGATAGATAGATAGATAGATAGATAGAGATAGGTAGGTAGGTAGATTGATAGATACAGATAGGTAGGTAGGTAGATAGATAAATACAGATAGGTAGGTAGGTAGATAGATAGATAGAGATAGGTAGGTAGGTAGATTGATAGATACAGATAGGTAGGTAGGTAGATTGATAGATGCAGATAGGTAGGTAGGTAGGTAGATAGATAGATAGAGATAGGTAGGTAGGTAGATTGATAGATACAGATAGGTAGGTAGGTAGATAGATAGATAGAGATAGGTAGGTAGGTAGGTAGACAGATACAGATAGGTAGGTAGGTAGATAGATAGATAGAGATAGGTAGGTAGGTAAATTGATAGATACAGATAGGTAGGTAGGTAGATAGATAGAAAGAGATAGGTAGGTAGGTAGGTAGGTAGATAGATAGATACAGATAGGTATGTAGATAGATAGATAGATAGAGATAGGTAGGTAGGTAGATAGATAGATACAGATATTTAGGTAGGTAGATTGATATATAGAGATAGGTAGGTAGGTAGATAGATAGATAGAGATAGATAGGTAGGTAGATTGATAGAGACAGATAGGTAGGTAGGTAGATAGAAAGAGATAGGGAGGTAGGGAGGTAGATAGATAGATACAGATAGGTAGGTAGGTAGATAGATAGATAGAGATAGATAGGTAGGAAGATAGATAGATAGAGATAGATAGGTAGGTAGATTGATAGAGACAGATAGGTAGGTAGGTAGATAGATAGAAAGAGATAGGTAGGTAGGTAGGTAGACAGATAGATAGAAATAGGTAGGTAGGTAGATTGATAGATAGAGATAGGTAGGTAGGTAGATAGATAGAGATAGGTAGGTAGGTAGATAGATAGATACAGATAGGTAGGTAGGTAGATAGATAGATAGAGATAGGTAGGTAGGTATATAGATAGATAGACATAGGTAGGTAGGTAGATTGATAGATACACATAGGTAGGTAGGTAGATAGATAAATACAGATAGGTAGGTAGGTAGATAGATAAATACAGATAGGTAGGTAGGTAGATAGATAGATAGAGATTGGTAGGTATGTAGATTGATAGATACAGATAGGTAGGTAGGTAGATAGATAGATACAGATAGGTAGGTAGGTAGATAGACAGATACAGATAAGTAGGTAGGTAGATAGATAGATAGAGATATGTAGGTAGGTAAATAGATAAATACAGATAGGTAGGTAGGTAGGTAGATAGATAGAGATAGGTAGGTAGGTAGATAGATAGATAGATAGAGATAGGTAGGTAGGTAGATAGATACAGATAGGTAGGTAGGTAGATAGATAAATACAGATAGGTAGGTAGGTAGATAGATAGATAGAGATAGGTAGGTAGGTAGATTGATAGATACAGATAGGTAGGTAGGTAGATTGATAGATACAGATAGGTAGGTAGGTAGGTAGATAGATAGATACAGATAGGTAGGTAGGTAGATAGATAGATAGAGATAGATAGGTAGGTAGATTGATAGAGACAGATAGGTAGGTAGGTAGATAGATAGATAGATAGATAGATAGAGATAGGTAGGTAGATAGATAGATAGATACAGATAGGTAGGTAGGTAGATAGATAAATACAGTTAGGTAGGTAGGTAGGTAGATACATAGAGATAGGTAGGTAGTTAGATAGATAGATAGATAGATACAGATAGGTAGGTAGGTAGATTGATAGATAGAGATAGGTAGGTAGGTAGATAGATAGAGATAGGTAGGTAGGTAGGTAGGTAGGTAGAGATAGGTAGGTAGGTAGATAGAAAGAGATAGGTAGGTAGGTAGGTAGATAGATAGATACAGATAGGTAGGTAGATAGATAGATTGATAGAGATAGGTAGGTAGGTAGATTGATAGATACAGATAGGTAGGTAGGTAGATAGATAGATACAGATAGGTAGGTAGGTAGATAGATAAATACAGATAGGTAGGTAGGTAGATAGATAGATAGATATAGGTAGGTATGTAGATAGATAGATAGAGATAGGTAGGTATGTAGATAGATAGAGATATGTAGGTAGCTAGATAGATAGATACAGATAGGTAGGTAGGTAGATAGATAGATAGAGATAGGTAGGTAGGTAGATAGATAGATAGACATAGGTAGGTAGGTAGATTGATAGATACAGATAGGTAGGTAGGTAGATAGATAGATACAGATAGGTAGGTAGGTAGATAGATAGATAGACATAGGTAGGTAGGTAGATAGATAGATAGAGATAGGTAGGTAGGTAGATTGATAGATACAGACAGGTAGGTAGGTAGATAGATAGAGATAGGTAGGTAGGTAGATTGATAGATACAGATAGGTAGGTAGGTAGATAGATACAGATAGGTAGGTAGGTAGATAGATAAATACAGATAGGTAGGTAGGTAGATAGATAGATAGATATAGGTAGGTAGGAAGATAGATAGATAGACATAGGTAGGTAGGTAGATTGATAGATACAGATAGGTAGGTAGCTAGATAGATAGATACAGATAGGTAGTTAGGTAGATAGATAGATAGACATAGGTAGGTAGGTAGATAGATAGATAGAGATAGGTAGGTAGGTAGATTGATAGATACAGATAGGAAGGTAGGTAGATAGATAGAGATAGGTAGGTAGGTAGATTGATAGATACAGATAGGTAGGTAGGTAGATAGATAGATACAGATAGGTAGGTAGGTAGATTGATAGATACAGATAGGTAGGTAGGTACATTGATAGATACAGATAGGTAGGTAGTTAGATAGACAGATACAGATAGGTAGGTAGGTAGATAGATAGATAGAGATAGGTAGGTAGGTAGATTGATAGATACAGATAGGTAGGTAGGTAGATAGACAGATACAGATAGGTAGTTAGGTAGATAGGTAGAGATAGGTAGGTAGGTAGATTGATAGATACAGATAGGTAGGTAGGTAGATAGATAGATACAGATAGGTAGGTAGGTAGATAGATAAATACAGATAGGTAGGTAGGTAGATTGATAGATACAGATAGGTAGGTAGGTAGATTGATAGATACAGATAGGTAGGTAGGTAGATTGATAGATACAGATAGGTAGGTAGGTAGATAGACAGATACAGATAGGTAGGTAGGTAGATAGATAGATAGAGATAGGTAGGTAGGTAGATTGATAGATACAGATAGGTAGGTATGTAGATTGATAGATAGAGATAGGTAGGTATGTAGATAGATAGAGATATGTAGGTAGCTAGATAGATAGATACAGATAGGTAGGTAGGTAGATAGATAGATAGAGATAGGTAGGTAGGTAGATAGATAGACAGACATAGGTAGGTAGGTAGATTGATAGATTCAGATAGGTAGGTAGGTAGATAGATACAGATAGGTAGGTAGGTAGATAGATAGATAGACATAGGTAGGTAGGTAGATAGATAGATAGAGATAGGTAGGTAGGTAGATTGATAGATACAGATAGCTAGGTAGGTAGATAGATAGATAGAGATAGGTAGGTAGGTAGATTGATAGATACAGATAGGTAGGTAGGTAGATAGATAGATACAGATAGGTAGGTACGTAGATAGATAAATACAGATAGGTAGGTAGGTAGATAGATAGATAGATATAGGTAGGTATGTAGATTGATAGATACAGATAGGTAGGTAGGTAGATTGATAGATACAGATAGGTAGGTAGGTAGATAGATAGATACAGATAGGTAGGTAGGTAGATAGATAAATACAGATAGGTAGGTAGGTAGATAGATAGATAGAGATAGGTAGGTATGTAGATTGATAGATACAGATAGGTAGGTAGGTAGATAGATAGATACAGATAGGTAGGTAGGTAGATAGATAGATAGAGATAGGTAGGTAGGTAGATAGATAGAGATAGGTAGGTAGGTAGGTAGGTAGGTAGAGATAGGTAGGTAGGTAGATAGAAAGAGATAGGTAGGTAGGTAGGTAGATAGATAGATACAGATAGGTAGGTAGGTAGATAGATTGATAGAGATAGGTAGGTAGGTAGATTGATAGATACAGATAGGAAGGTAGCTAGATAGATAGATACAGATAGGTAGGTAGGTAGATAGATAGATAGAGATAGGTAAGTAGGTAGATAGATAGATAGATAGACATAGGTAGGTAGGTAGATTGATAGATACAGATAGGTAGGTAGGTAGATAGATAGATACAGATAGGTAGGTAGGTAGATAGATAGATAGACATAGGTAGGTAGGTAGATAGATAGATAGAGATAGGTAGGTAGGTAGGTAGATTGATAGATACAGATAGGTAGGTAGGTAGATAGATAGATAGAGATAGGTAGGTAGGTAGATTGATAGATACAGATAGGTAGGTAGGTAGATAGATAGATACAGATAGGTAGGTAGGTAGATAGATAAATACAGATAGGTAGGTAGGTAGATAGATAGATAGAGATAGGTAGGTAGGTAGATAGATAGATACAGATAGGTAGGTAGGTAGATAGATAGATAGAGATAGGTAGGTATGTAGATTGATAGATACAGATAGGTAGGTAGGTAGATAGATAGATACAGATAGGTAGGTAGGTAGATAGATAGATAGAGATATGTAGGTAGGTAAATAGATAAATACAGATAGGTAGGTAGGTAGGTAGATATGATAGAGATAGGTAGGTAGGTAGATAGATAGATACAGATAGGTAGGTAGGTAGATAGATAAATACAGTTAGGTAGGTAGGTAGGTAGATACATAGAGATAGGTAGGTAGGTAGATAGATAGATAGATACAGATAGGTAGGTAGGTAGATTGATAGATAGAGATAGGTAGGTAGGTAGATAGATAGAGATAGGTAGGTAGGTAGGTAGGTAGGTAGAGATAGGTAGGTAGGTAGATAGAAAGAGATAGGTAGGTAGATAGATAGATACAGATAGGTAGGTAGGTAGATAGATTGATAGAGATAGGTAGGTAGGTAGATTGATAGATACAGATAGGTAGGTAGCTAGATAGATAGATACAGATAGGTAGGTAGGTAGATAGATAGATAGAGATAGGTAGGTAGGTAGATAGATAGATAGACATAGGTAGGTAGGTAGATTGATAGATACAGAAAGGTAGGTAGGCAGATAGATAGATACAGATAGGTAGGTAGGTAGATAGATAGATAGACATGGGTAGGTAGGTAGATAGATAGATAGAGATAGGTAGGTAGGTAGGTAGATTGATAGATACAGATAGGTAGGTAGGTAGATAGATAGATAGAGATAGGTAGGTAGGTAGATTGATAGATACAGATAGGTAGGTAGGTAGATAGATAGATACAGATAGGTAGGTAGGTAGATAGATAAATACAGATAGGTAGGTAGGTAGATAGATAGATAGAGATAGGTAGGTAGGTAGCTAGATAGATACAGATAGGTAGGTAGGTAGATAGATAGAAAGAGATAGATCGGTAGGTAGGTAGGTAGATAGATAGATACAGATAGGTATGTAGGTAGATAGATAGATAGATAGATAGATAGATAGATAGATAGATAGATAGATAGATAGATAGATAGAGATAGGTAGGTAGGTAGGTAGATAGATACAGATAGGTAGGTAGGTAGATTGATAGATAGAAATAGGTAGGTAGGTAGATAGATAGATAGAGATAGATAGGTAGGTAGATTGATAGAGACAGATAGGTAGGTAGGTAGGTAGATAGAAAGAGATAGCTAGGAAGGTAGGTAGATAGATAGATAGAGATAGGTAGGTAGGTAGATAGATAGATAGAGATAGATAGGTAGGTAGATTGATAGAGACAGATAGGTAGGTAGGTAGATAGATAGAAAGAGATAGGTAGGTAGGTAGGTAGATAGATAGATAGAAATAGGTAGGTAGGTAGATTGATAGATAGAGATAGGTAGGTAGGTAGATAGATAGAGATAGGTAGGTAGGTAGATAGATAGATACAGATAGGTAGGTAGGTAGATAGATAGATAGATAGAGATAGGTAGGTTGGTAGATAGATAGACAGACATAGGTAGGTAGGTAGATTGATAGATACAGATAGGTAGGTAGGTAGATAGATAGATACAGATAGGTAGGTAGGTAGATAGATAAATACAGATAGGTAGGTAGGTAGGTAGATAGATAGAGATAGGTAGGTAGGTAGGTAGATAGATAGATAGAGATAGGTAGGTAGGTAGATTGATAGATACAGATAGGTAGGTAGGTAGATAGATAGATAGGGATAGGTAGGTAGGTAGATTGATAGATACAGATAGGTAGGTAGGTAGATTGATAGATACAGATAGGTAGGTAGGTAGATAGATAGATACAGATAGGTAGGTAGGTAGATTGATAGATACAGATAGGTAGGTAGGTAGATTGATAGATACAGATAGGTAGGTAGGTAGATAGACAGATACAGATAGGTAGGTAGGTAGATAGATAGATAGAGATAGGTAGGTAGGTAGATTGATAGATACAGATAGGTAGGTAGGTAGATAGATAGATACAGATAGGTAGGTAGGTAGATTGATAGATACAGATAGGTAGGTAGGTAGATTGATAGATACAGATAGGTAGGTAGGTAGATAGACAGATACAGATAGGTAGGTAGGTAGATAGATAGATAGAGATATTTAGGTAGGTAGATTAATAGATACAGATAGGTAGGAAGGTAGGTAGATAGATACAGATAGGTAGGTAGGTAGATTGATAGATACAGATAGGTAGGTAGGTAGGTAGATAGATAGATACAGATAGGTAGGTAGGTAGATAGATAGATAGAGATAGGTAGGTAGGTAGATAGATAGATAAACATAGGTAGCTAGGTAGATTGATAGATACAGATAGGTAGGTAGCTAGATAGATAGATACAGATAGGTAGGTAGGTAGATAGATAGATACAGATAGGTAGGTAGGTAGATAGATAAATACAGATAGGTAGGTAGGTAGGTAGATAGATAGATACAGATAGGTAGGTAGGTAGATTGATAGATACAGATAGGTAGGAAGGTAGGTAGATAGATACAGATAGGTAGGTAGGTAGATTGATAGATACAGATAGGTAGGTAGGTAGGTAGATAGATAGAGATAGGTAGGTAGGTAGATAGATAGATAGATAGATAGAGATATGTAGGTAGGTAAATAGATAAATACAGTAGGTAGGTAGGTAGGTAGATACATAGAGATAGGTAGGTAGGTAGGTAGATAGATAGATAGATAGATAGAGATAGGTAGGTAGGTAGATAGATAGATACAGATAGGTAGGTAGGTAGATAGATAAATACAGTTAGGTAGGTAGGTAGATAGATAGATAGAGATAGGTAGGTAGGTAGATTGATAGATACAGATAGGTAGGTAGGTAGATTGATAGATAGAGATAGGTAGGTAGGTAGGTAGGTAGATAGATAGATACAGATAGGTAGGTAGGTAGATAGATAGATAGAGATAGATAGGTAGATAGATTGATAGAGACAGATAGGTAGGTAAGTAGATAGATAGATAGAGATAGGTAGGTAGGTAGATTGATAGATACAGATAGGTAGGTAGGTAGATAGATAGATAGAGATAGGTAGGTAGGTAGATTGATAGATACAGATAGGTAGGTAGGTAGATAGATAGATAGAGATAGGTAGGTAGGTAGGTAGGTAGGTAGATAGATAGATACAGATAGGTAGGTAGGTAGATAGAAAGAGATAGGTAGGTAGGTAGGTAGGTAGGTAGATAGATACAGATAGGTATGTAGGTAGATAGATAGATAGATAGAGATAGGTAGGTAGGTAGATAGATAGATACAGATAGATAGGTAGGTAGATTGATAGAGACAGATAGGTAGGTAGGTAGGTAGATAGAAAGAGATAGGTAGGTAGGTAGATAGATAGATACAGATAGGTAGGTAGGTAGATAGATAGATAGATAGATAGATAGATAGATAGATAGATAGATAGATAGATAGAGATAGGTAGGTAGGTAGATAGATAGATAGATAGACATAGGTAGGTAGGTAGATTGATAGATACAGATAGGTAGGTAGGTAGATAGATAGATACAGATAGGTAGGTAGGTAGATAGATAGATACAGATAGGTAGGTAGGTAGATAGATAGAGATAGGTAGGTAGGTAGGTAGATAGATAGATAGAGATAGGTAGGTAGGTAGATTGATAGATACAGATAGGTAGGTAGGTAGATAGATAGATAGGGATAGGTAGGTAGGTAGATTGATAGATACAGATAGGTAGGTAGGTAGATTGATAGATACAGATAGGTAGGTAGGTAGGTAGATAGATACAGATAGGTAGTTAGGTAGATTGATAGATACAGATAGGTAGGTAGGTAGATAGATAGAGATAGGTAGGTAGGTAGATAGATAAATACACATAGGTAGGTAGGTAGATAGATAGAGATAGGTAGGTAGGTAGATAGATAGATAGAGATAGGTAGGTAGGTAGATTGATAGATACAGATAGGTAGGTAGGTAGATAGATAGATACAGATAGGTAGGGAGGTAGATAGATAAATACAGAGAGGTAGGTAGGTAGATAGATAGATAGATATAGGTAGGTATGTAGATTGATAGATACAGATAGGTAGGTAGGTAGATTGATAGATACAGATAGGTAGGTAGGTAGATTGATAGATACAGATAGGTAGGTAGGTAGATAGACAGATACAGATAGGTAGGTAGGTAGATAGATAGAGATAGGTAGGTAGGTAGATTGATAGATACAGATAGGTAGGTAGGTAGATAGATAGATACAGATAGGTAGGTAGGTAGATTGATAGATACAGATAGGTAGGTAGGTAGATTGATAGATACAGATAGGTAGGTAGGTAGATAGACAGATACAGATAGGTAGGTAGGTAGATAGATAGATAGAGATAGGTAGGTAGGTAGATTAATAGATACAGATAGGTAGGAAGGTAGGTAGATAGATACAGATAGGTAGGTAGGTAGATTGATAGATACTTATAGGTAGGTAGGTAGGTAGATAGATAGATACAGATAGGTAGGTAGGTAGATAGATAGATACAGATAGGTAGGTAGGTAGATAGATAGATACAGATAGGTAGGTAGGTAGATAGATAGATAGACATAGGTAGGTAGGTAGATTGATAGATACAAATAGGTAGGTAGGTAGATAGATAAATACAGATAGGTAGGTAGGTAGGTAGATAGATAGAGATAGGTAGGTATGTAGATAGATAGAAATAGGTAGGTAGGTAGATAGACAGATAGAGATAGGTAGGTAGGTAGATAGATAGATAGAGACAGGTAGGTAGTTAGATTGATAGATACAGATAGGTAGGTAGGTAGATAGATAAATACAGATAGGTAGGTAGGTAGATAGATAGATAGAGATAGGTAGGTATGTAGATTGATAGATACAGATAGGTAGGTAGGTAGATTGATAGATACAGATAGGTAGGTAGGTAGATAGACAGATACAGATAGGTAGGTAGGTAGATAGATAGAGATAGGTAGGTAGCTAGATTGATAGATACAGATAGGTATGTAGGTAGATAGATAGATACAGATAGGTAGGTAGGTAGATTGATAGATACAGATAGGTAGGTAGGTAGATTGATAGATACAGATAGGTAGGTAGGTAGATAGACAGATACAGATAGGTAGGTAGGTAGATAGATAGATAGAGATAGGTAGGTAGGTAGATTAATAGATACAGATAGGTAGGAAGGTAGGTAGATAGATACAGATAGGTAGGTAGGTAGATTGATAGATACTTATAGGTAGGTAGGTAGGTAGATAGATAGATACAGATAGGTAGGTAGGTAGATAGATAGATACAGATAGGTAGGTAGGTAGATAGATAGATACAGATAGGTAGGTAGGTAGATAGATAGATAGACATAGGTAGGTAGGTAGATTGATAGATACAGATAGGTAGGTAGCTAGATAGATAGATACAGATAGGTAGGTAGGTAGATAGATAGATACAGATAGGTAGGTAGGTAGATAGATAAATACAGATAGGTAGGTAGGTAGGTAGATAGATAGAGATAGGTAGGTAGGTAGATAGATAGATAGATAGATAGATAGATAGATAGATAGATAGATAGATAGATAGATAGATAGATAGATAGATAGATAGATAGATAGATAGAAATAGGTAGGTAGGTAGATTGATAGATAGAGATAGGTAGGTAGGTAGATAGATAGATACAGATAGATAGGTAGGTAGATTGATAGAGACAGATAGGTAGGTAGGTAGGTAGATAGAAAGAGATAGGTAGGTAGGTAGATAGATAGATACAGATAGGTAGGTAGGTAGATAGATAGATAGATAGATAGATAGATAGATAGATAGATAGATAGATAGATAGATAGATAGAGATAGGTAGGTAGGTAGATAGATAGATAGATAGACATAGGTAGGTAGGTAGATTGATAGATACAGATAGGTAGGTAGGTAGATAGATAGATACAGATAGGTAGGTAGGTAGATAGATAGATACAGATAGGTAGGTAGGTAGATAGATAGAGATAGGTAGGTAGGTAGGTAGATAGATAGATAGAGATAGGTAGGTAGGTAGATTGATAGATACAGATAGGTAGGTAGGTAGATAGATAGATAGGGATAGGTAGGTAGGTAGATTGATAGATACAGATAGGTAGGTAGGTAGATTGATAGATACAGATAGGTAGGTAGGTAGGTAGATAGATACAGATAGGTAGTTAGGTAGATTGATAGATACAGATAGGTAGGTAGGTAGATAGATAGAGATAGGTAGGTAGGTAGATAGATAAATACACATAGGTAGGTAGGTAGATAGATAGAGATAGGTAGGTAGGTAGATAGATAGATAGAGATAGGTAGGTAGGTAGATTGATAGATACAGATAGGTAGGTAGGTAGATAGATAGATACAGATAGGTAGGGAGGTAGATAGATAAATACAGAGAGGTAGGTAGGTAGATAGATAGATAGATATAGGTAGGTATGTAGATTGATAGATACAGATAGGTAGGTAGGTAGATTGATAGATACAGATAGGTAGGTAGGTAGATTGATAGATACAGATAGGTAGGTAGGTAGATAGACAGATACAGATAGGTAGGTAGGTAGATAGATAGAGATAGGTAGGTAGGTAGATTGATAGATACAGATAGGTAGGTAGGTAGATAGATAGATACAGATAGGTAGGTAGGTAGATTGATAGATACAGATAGGTAGGTAGGTAGATTGATAGATACAGATAGGTAGGTAGGTAGATAGACAGATACAGATAGGTAGGTAGGTAGATAGATAGATAGAGATAGGTAGGTAGGTAGATTAATAGATACAGATAGGTAGGAAGGTAGGTAGATAGATACAGATAGGTAGGTAGGTAGATTGATAGATACTTATAGGTAGGTAGGTAGGTAGATAGATAGATACAGATAGGTAGGTAGGTAGATAGATAGATACAGATAGGTAGGTAGGTAGATAGATAGATACAGATAGGTAGGTAGGTAGATAGATAGATAGACATAGGTAGGTAGGTAGATTGATAGATACAAATAGGTAGGTAGGTAGATAGATAAATACAGATAGGTAGGTAGGTAGGTAGATAGATAGAGATAGGTAGGTATGTAGATAGATAGAAATAGGTAGGTAGGTAGATAGACAGATAGAGATAGGTAGGTAGGTAGATAGATAGATAGAGACAGGTAGGTAGTTAGATTGATAGATACAGATAGGTAGGTAGGTAGATAGATAAATACAGATAGGTAGGTAGGTAGATAGATAGATAGAGATAGGTAGGTATGTAGATTGATAGATACAGATAGGTAGGTAGGTAGATTGATAGATACAGATAGGTAGGTAGGTAGATAGACAGATACAGATAGGTAGGTAGGTAGATAGATAGAGATAGGTAGGTAGCTAGATTGATAGATACAGATAGGTATGTAGGTAGATAGATAGATACAGATAGGTAGGTAGGTAGATTGATAGATACAGATAGGTAGGTAGGTAGATTGATAGATACAGATAGGTAGGTAGGTAGATAGACAGATACAGATAGGTAGGTAGGTAGATAGATAGATAGAGATAGGTAGGTAGGTAGATTAATAGATACAGATAGGTAGGAAGGTAGGTAGATAGATACAGATAGGTAGGTAGGTAGATTGATAGATACTTATAGGTAGGTAGGTAGGTAGATAGATAGATACAGATAGGTAGGTAGGTAGATAGATAGATACAGATAGGTAGGTAGGTAGATAGATAGATACAGATAGGTAGGTAGGTAGATAGATAGATAGACATAGGTAGGTAGGTAGATTGATAGATACAGATAGGTAGGTAGCTAGATAGATAGATACAGATAGGTAGGTAGGTAGATAGATAGATACAGATAGGTAGGTAGGTAGATAGATAAATACAGATAGGTAGGTAGGTAGGTAGATAGATAGAGATAGGTAGGTAGGTAGATAGATAGATAGATAGATAGATAGATAGATAGATAGATAGATAGATAGATAGATAGATAGATAGATAGATAGATAGATAGAAATAGGTAGGTAGGTAGATTGATAGATAGAGATAGGTAGGTAGGTAGATAGATAGATACAGATAGGTAGGTAGGTAGGTAGATAGATAGATAGAGATAGGTAGGTAGGTAGATAGATAGATAGACATAGGTATGTAGGTAGATTGATAGATGCAGATAGGTAGGTAGGTAGATAGATAGATACAGATAGGTAGGTAGGTAGATAGATGGATACAGATAGGTAGGTAGGTAGATAGATAAATACAGATAGGTAGGTAGATAGGTAGATAGATAGAGATAGGTAGGTAGGTAGATAGACAGATACAGATAGGTAGGTAGGTAGATAGATAGATAGAGATAGGTAGGTAGGTAGATTGATAGATACAGATAGGTAGGTAGGTAGATAGATAGATAGATAGATAGAAATAGGTAGGTAGGTAGATTGATAGATAGAGATAGGTAGGTAGGTAGATAGATAGATACAGATAGGTAGGTAGGTAGATAGATAGATAGAGATAGGTAGGTAGGTAGATAGATAGATAGACATAGGTATGTAGGTAGATTGATAGATGCAGATAGGTAGGTAGGTAGATAGACAGATACAGATAGGTAGGTAGGTAGATAGATAGATAGAAATAGGTAGGTAGGTAGATTGATAGATACAGATAGGTAGGTAGGTAGATAGATCGATACAGATAGGTAGGTAGGTAGATAGATAAATACAGATAGGTAGGTAGGTAGATAGATAGATAGAGATAGGTAGGTATGTATATTGATAGATACAGATAGGTAGGTAGGTAGATACATAGATACAGATAGGTAGGTAGGTAGATAGATAAATACAGATAGGTAGGTAGATAGATAGATAGATAGATATAGGTAGGTATGTAGATTGATAGATACAGATAGGTAGGTAGGTAGATTGATAGATACAGATAAGTAGGTAGGTAGATTGATAGATACAGATAGGTAGGTAGGTAGATAGACAGATAGAGATAGGTAGGTAGGTAGATAGATAGATAGAGACAGGTAGGTAGTTAGATTGATAGATACAGATAGGTAGGTATGTAGATTGATAGATACAGATAGGTAGGTAGGTAGATTGATAGATACAGATAGGTAGGTAGGTAGATAGATAGAGATAGGTAGGTAGGTAGATAGATAGATAGATAGAGATATGTAGGTAGGTAAATAGATAAATACAGATAGGTAGGTAGGTAGGTAGATACATAGAGATAGGTAAGTAGGTAGATAGATAGATAGATAGATAGATAGATAGATAGATAGATAGATAGATAGATAGATAGATAGATAGATAGATAGATAGAGATAGATAGGTAGGTAGATAGATAGATACAGATAGGTAGGTAGGTAGATAGATAAATACAGTTAGGTAGGTAGGTAGATAGATAGATAGAGATAGGTAGGTAGGTAGATTGATAGATACAGATAGGTAGGTAGGTAGATTGATAGATAGAGATAGGTAGGTAGGTAGGTAGATAGATAGATACAGATAGGTAGGTAGGTAGATAGATAGATAGAGATAGATAGGTAGGTAGATTGATAGAGACAGATATGTAGGTAGGTAGATAGATAGATAGAGATAGGTAGGTAGGTAGATTGATAGATACAGATAGGTATGTAGGTAGATAGATAGATAGAGATAGGTAGGTAGGTAGATTGATAGATACAGATAGGTAGGTAGGTAGATAGATAGATAGAGATAGGTAGGTAGGTAGGTAGGTAGATAGATAGATACAGATAGGTAGGTAGGTAGATAGATAGAAAGAGATAGGTAGGTAGGTAGGTAGGTAGATAGATAGATACAGATAGGTATGTAGGTAGATAGATAGATAGATAGATAGATAGATAGAGATAGGTAGGTAGGTAGATAGATAGATACAGATAGGTAGGTAGGTAGATTGATAGATAGAGATAGGTAGGTAGGTAGATAGATAGATAGAGATAGATAGGTAGGTAGATTGATAGAGACAGATAGGTAGGTAGGTAGGTAGGTAGGTAGGTAGAAAGAGATAGGTAGGAAGGTAGGTAGATAGATAGATAGAGATAGGAAGGTAGGTAGATAGATAGATAGAGATAGATAGGTAGGTAGATTGATAGAGACAGATAGGTAGGTAGGTAGATAGATAGAAAGAGATAGGTAGGTAGGTAGGTAGATAGATAGATAGAAATAGGTAGGTAGGTAGATTGATAGATAGAGATAGGTAGGTAGGTATATAGATAGAGATAGGTAGGTAGGTAGATAGATAGATACAGATAGGTAGGTAGGTAGATAGATAGATAGATAGAGATAGGTAGGTAGGTAGATAGATAGATAGACATAGGTAGGTAGGTAGATTGATAGATACATATAGGTAGGTAGGTAGATAGATAGATACAGATAGGTAGGTAGGTAGATAGATAAATACAGATAGGTAGGTAGGTAGGTAGATAGATAGAGATAGGTAGGTAGGTAGGTAGATAGATAGATAGATAGAGATAGGTAGGTAGGTAGATTGATAGATACAGATAGGTAGGTAGGTAGATAGATAGATAGGGATAGGTAGGTAGGTAGATTGATAGATACAGATAGGTAGGTAGGTAGATTGATAGATACAGATAGGTAGGTAGGTAGGTAGATAGATACAGATAGGTAGGTAGGTAGATTGATAGATACAGATAGGTAGGTAGGTAGATAGATAGAGATAGGTAGGTAGGTAGATAGATAAATACAGATAGGTAGGTAGGTAGATAGATAGAGATAGGTAGGTAGGTAGATAGATAGATAGAGATAGGTAGGTAGGTAGATTGATAGATACAGATAGGTAGGTAGGTAGATAGATAGATACAGATAGGTAGGGAGGTAGATAAATACAGAGAGGTAGGTAGGTAGATAGATAGATAGATATAGGTAGGTATGTAGATTGATAGATACAGATAGGTAGGTAGGTAGATTGATAGATACAGATAGGTAGGTAGGTAGATAGACAGATACAGATAGGTAGGTAGGTAGATAGATAGATAGAGATAGGTAGGTAGGTAGATTGATAGATACAGATAGGTAGGTAGGTAGATTGATAGATACAGATAGGTAGGTAGGTAGATAGACAGATACAGATAGGTAGGTATGTAGATAGATAGATAGAGATAGGTAGGTAGGTAGATTAATAGATACAGATAGGTAGGAAGGTAGGTAGATAGATACAGATATGTAGGTAGGTAGATTGATAGATACAGATAGGTAGGTAGGTAGGTAGATAGATAGATACAGATAGGTAGGTAGGTAGATAGATAGATAGAGATAGGTAGGTAGGTAGATAGATAGATAGACATAGGTAGGTAGGTAGATTGATAGATACAGATAGGTAGGTAGCTAGATAGATAGATACAGATAGGTAGGTAGGTAGATAGATAGATAGAGATATTTAGGTAGGTAGATTAATAGATACAGATAGGTAGGAAGGTAGGTAGATAGATACAGATAGGTAGGTAGGTAGATTGATAGATACAGATAGGTAGGTAGGTAGGTAGATAGATAGATACAGATAGGTAGGTAGGTAGATAGATAGATAGAGATAGGTAGGTAGGTAGATAGATAGATAAACATAGGTAGCTAGGTAGATTGATAGATACAGATAGGTAGGTAGCTAGATAGATAGATACAGATAGGTAGGTAGGTAGATAGATAGATACAGATAGGTAGGTAGGTAGATAGATAAATACAGATAGGTAGGTAGGTAGGTAGATAGATAGATACAGATAGGTAGGTAGGTAGATTGATAGATACAGATAGGTAGGAAGGTAGGTAGATAGATACAGATAGGTAGGTAGGTAGATTGATAGATACAGATAGGTAGGTAGGTAGGTAGATAGATAGAGATAGGTAGGTAGGTAGATAGATAGATAGATAGAGATATGTAGGTAGGTAAATAGATAAATACAGTAGGTAGGTAGGTAGGTAGATACATAGAGATAGGTAGGTAGGTAGGTAGATAGATAGATAGATAGATAGATAGAGATAGGTAGGTAGGTAGATAGATAGATACAGATAGGTAGGTAGGTAGATAGATAAATACAGTTAGGTAGGTAGGTAGATAGATAGATAGAGATAGGTAGGTAGGTAGATTGATAGATACAGATAGGTAGGTAGGTAGATTGATAGATAGAGATAGGTAGGTAGGTAGGTAGGTAGATAGATAGATACAGATAGGTAGGTAGGTAGATAGATAGATAGAGATAGATAGGTAGATAGATTGATAGAGACAGATAGGTAGGTAAGTAGATAGATAGATAGAGATAGGTAGGTAGGTAGATTGATAGATACAGATAGGTAGGTAGGTAGATAGATAGATAGAGATAGGTAGGTAGGTAGATTGATAGATACAGATAGGTAGGTAGGTAGATAGATAGATAGAGATAGGTAGGTAGGTAGGTAGGTAGGTAGATAGATAGATACAGATAGGTAGGTAGGTAGATAGAAAGAGATAGGTAGGTAGGTAGGTAGGTAGGTAGATAGATACAGATAGGTATGTAGGTAGATAGATAGATAGATAGAGATAGGTAGGTAGGTAGATAGATAGATACAGATAGATAGGTAGGTAGATTGATAGAGACAGATAGGTAGGTAGGTAGGTAGATAGAAAGAGATAGGTAGGTAGGTAGATAGATAGATACAGATAGGTAGGTAGGTAGATAGATAGATAGATAGATAGATAGATAGATAGATAGATAGATAGATAGATAGATAGATAGATAGATAGAGATAGGTAGGTAGGTAGATAGATAGATAGATAGACATAGGTAGGTAGGTAGATTGATAGATACAGATAGGTAGGTAGGTAGATAGATAGATACAGATAGGTAGGTAGGTAGATAGATAGATACAGATAGGTAGGTAGGTAGATAGATAGAGATAGGTAGGTAGGTAGGTAGATAGATAGATAGAGATAGGTAGGTAGGTAGATTGATAGATACAGATAGGTAGGTAGGTAGATAGATAGATAGGGATAGGTAGGTAGGTAGATTGATAGATACAGATAGGTAGGTAGGTAGATTGATAGATACAGATAGGTAGGTAGGTAGGTAGATAGATACAGATAGGTAGTTAGGTAGATTGATAGATACAGATAGGTAGGTAGGTAGATAGATAGAGATAGGTAGGTAGGTAGATAGATAAATACACATAGGTAGGTAGGTAGATAGATAGAGATAGGTAGGTAGGTAGATAGATAGATAGAGATAGGTAGGTAGGTAGATTGATAGATACAGATAGGTAGGTAGGTAGATAGATAGATACAGATAGGTAGGGAGGTAGATAGATAAATACAGAGAGGTAGGTAGGTAGATAGATAGATAGATATAGGTAGGTATGTAGATTGATAGATACAGATAGGTAGGTAGGTAGATTGATAGATACAGATAGGTAGGTAGGTAGATTGATAGATACAGATAGGTAGGTAGGTAGATAGACAGATACAGATAGGTAGGTAGGTAGATAGATAGAGATAGGTAGGTAGGTAGATTGATAGATACAGATAGGTAGGTAGGTAGATAGATAGATACAGATAGGTAGGTAGGTAGATTGATAGATACAGATAGGTAGGTAGGTAGATTGATAGATACAGATAGGTAGGTAGGTAGATAGACAGATACAGATAGGTAGGTAGGTAGATAGATAGATAGAGATAGGTAGGTAGGTAGATTAATAGATACAGATAGGTAGGAAGGTAGGTAGATAGATACAGATAGGTAGGTAGGTAGATTGATAGATACTTATAGGTAGGTAGGTAGGTAGATAGATAGATACAGATAGGTAGGTAGGTAGATAGATAGATACAGATAGGTAGGTAGGTAGATAGATAGATACAGATAGGTAGGTAGGTAGATAGATAGATAGACATAGGTAGGTAGGTAGATTGATAGATACAAATAGGTAGGTAGGTAGATAGATAAATACAGATAGGTAGGTAGGTAGGTAGATAGATAGAGATAGGTAGGTATGTAGATAGATAGAAATAGGTAGGTAGGTAGATAGACAGATAGAGATAGGTAGGTAGGTAGATAGATAGATAGAGACAGGTAGGTAGTTAGATTGATAGATACAGATAGGTAGGTAGGTAGATAGATAAATACAGATAGGTAGGTAGGTAGATAGATAGATAGAGATAGGTAGGTATGTAGATTGATAGATACAGATAGGTAGGTAGGTAGATTGATAGATACAGATAGGTAGGTAGGTAGATAGACAGATACAGATAGGTAGGTAGGTAGATAGATAGAGATAGGTAGGTAGCTAGATTGATAGATACAGATAGGTATGTAGGTAGATAGATAGATACAGATAGGTAGGTAGGTAGATTGATAGATACAGATAGGTAGGTAGGTAGATTGATAGATACAGATAGGTAGGTAGGTAGATAGACAGATACAGATAGGTAGGTAGGTAGATAGATAGATAGAGATAGGTAGGTAGGTAGATTAATAGATACAGATAGGTAGGAAGGTAGGTAGATAGATACAGATAGGTAGGTAGGTAGATTGATAGATACTTATAGGTAGGTAGGTAGGTAGATAGATAGATACAGATAGGTAGGTAGGTAGATAGATAGATACAGATAGGTAGGTAGGTAGATAGATAGATACAGATAGGTAGGTAGGTAGGTAGATAGATAGATAGACATAGGTAGGTAGGTAGATTGATAGATACAGATAGGTAGGTAGCTAGATAGATAGATACAGATAGGTAGGTAGGTAGATAGATAGATACAGATAGGTAGGTAGGTAGATAGATAAATACAGATAGGTAGGTAGGTAGGTAGATAGATAGAGATAGGTAGGTAGGTAGATAGATAGATAGATAGATAGATAGATAGATAGATAGATAGATAGATAGATAGATAGATAGATAGAAATAGGTAGGTAGGTAGATTGATAGATAGAGATAGGTAGGTAGGTAGATAGATAGATACAGATAGGTAGGTAGGTAGGTAGATAGATAGATAGAGATAGGTAGGTAGGTAGATAGATAGATAGACATAGGTATGTAGGTAGATTGATAGATGCAGATAGGTAGGTAGGTAGATAGATAGATACAGATAGGTAGGTAGGTAGATAGATGGATACAGATAGGTAGGTAGGTAGATAGATAAATACAGATAGGTAGGTAGATAGGTAGATAGATAGAGATAGGTAGGTAGGTAGATAGACAGATACAGATAGGTAGGTAGGTAGATAGATAGATAGAGATAGGTAGGTAGGTAGATTGATAGATACAGATAGGTAGGTAGGTAGATAGATAGATAGATAGATAGAAATAGGTAGGTAGGTAGATTGATAGATAGAGATAGGTAGGTAGGTAGATAGATAGATACAGATAGGTAGGTAGGTAGATAGATAGATAGAGATAGGTAGGTAGGTAGATAGATAGATAGACATAGGTATGTAGGTAGATTGATAGATGCAGATAGGTAGGTAGGTAGATAGACAGATACAGATAGGTAGGTAGGTAGATAGATAGATAGAAATAGGTAGGTAGGTAGATTGATAGATACAGATAGGTAGGTAGGTAGATAGATCGATACAGATAGGTAGGTAGGTAGATAGATAAATACAGATAGGTAGGTAGGTAGATAGATAGATAGAGATAGGTAGGTATGTATATTGATAGATACAGATAGGTAGGTAGGTAGATACATAGATACAGATAGGTAGGTAGGTAGATAGATAAATACAGATAGGTAGGTAGATAGATAGATAGATAGATATAGGTAGGTATGTAGATTGATAGATACAGATAGGTAGGTAGGTAGATTGATAGATACAGATAAGTAGGTAGGTAGATTGATAGATACAGATAGGTAGGTAGGTAGATAGACAGATAGAGATAGGTAGGTAGGTAGATAGATAGATAGAGACAGGTAGGTAGTTAGATTGATAGATACAGATAGGTAGGTAGGTAGATAGATAAATACAGATAGGTAGGTAGGTAGATAGATAGATAGAGATAGGTAGGTATGTAGATTGATAGATACAGATAGGTAGGTAGGTAGATTGATAGATACAGATAGGTAGGTAGGTAGATAGATAGAGATAGGTAGGTAGGTAGATAGATAGATAGATAGAGATATGTAGGTAGGTAAATAGATAAATACAGATAGGTAGGTAGGTAGGTAGATACATAGAGATAGGTAAGTAGGTAGATAGATAGATAGATAGATAGATAGATAGATAGATAGATAGATAGATAGATAGATAGATAGATAGATAGATAGATAGAGATAGATAGGTAGGTAGATAGATAGATACAGATAGGTAGGTAGGTAGATAGATAAATACAGTTAGGTAGGTAGGTAGATAGATAGATAGAGATAGGTAGGTAGGTAGATTGATAGATACAGATAGGTAGGTAGGTAGATTGATAGATAGAGATAGGTAGGTAGGTAGGTAGATAGATAGATACAGATAGGTAGGTAGGTAGATAGATAGATAGAGATAGATAGGTAGGTAGATTGATAGAGACAGATATGTAGGTAGGTAGATAGATAGATAGAGATAGGTAGGTAGGTAGATTGATAGATACAGATAGGTATGTAGGTAGATAGATAGATAGAGATAGGTAGGTAGGTAGATTGATAGATACAGATAGGTAGGTAGGTAGATAGATAGATAGAGATAGGTAGGTAGGTAGGTAGGTAGATAGATAGATACAGATAGGTAGGTAGGTAGATAGATAGAAAGAGATAGGTAGGTAGGTAGGTAGGTAGATAGATAGATACAGATAGGTATGTAGGTAGATAGATAGATAGATAGATAGATAGATAGAGATAGGTAGGTAGGTAGATAGATAGATATAGATAGGTAGGTAGGTAGATTGATAGATAGAGATAGGTAGGTAGGTAGATAGATAGATAGAGATAGATAGGTAGGTAGATTGATAGAGACAGATAGGTAGGTAGGTAGGTAGGTAGGTAGGTAGAAAGAGATAGGTAGGAAGGTAGGTAGATAGATAGATAGAGATAGGAAGGTAGGTAGATAGATAGATAGAGATAGATAGGTAGGTAGATTGATAGAGACAGATAGGTAGGTAGGTAGATAGATAGAAAGAGATAGGTAGGTAGGTAGGTAGATAGATAGATAGAAATAGGTAGGTAGGTAGATTGATAGATAGAGATAGGTAGGTAGGTAGATAGATAGAGATAGGTAGGTAGGTAGATAGATAGATACAGATAGGTAGGTAGGTAGATAGATAGATAGATAGAGATAGGTAGGTAGGTAGATAGATAGATAGACATAGGTAGGTAGGTAGATTGATAGATACATATAGGTAGGTAGGTAGATAGATAGATACAGATAGGTAGGTAGGTAGATAGATAAATACAGATAGGTAGGTAGGTAGGTAGATAGATAGAGATAGGTAGGTAGGTAGGTAGATAGATAGATAGATAGAGATAGGTAGGTAGGTAGATTGATAGATACAGATAGGTAGGTAGGTAGATAGATAGATAGGGATAGGTAGGTAGGTAGATTGATAGATACAGATTGGTAGGTAGGTAGATTGATAGATACAGATAGGTAGGTAGGTAGGTAGATAGATACAGATAGGTAGGTAGGTAGATTGATAGATACAGATAGGTAGGTAGGTAGATAGATAGAGATAGGTAGGTAGGTAGATAGATAAATACAGATAGGTAGGTAGGTAGATAGATAGAGATAGGTAGGTAGGTAGATAGATAGATAGAGATAGGTAGGTAGGTAGATTGATAGATACAGATAGGTAGGTAGGTAGATAGATAGATACAGATAGGTAGGGAGGTAGATAAATACAGAGAGGTAGGTAGGTAGATAGATAGATAGATATAGGTAGGTATGTAGATTGATAGATACAGATAGGTAGGTAGGTAGATTGATAGATACAGATAGGTAGGTAGGTAGATAGACAGATACAGATAGGTAGGTAGGTAGATAGATAGATAGAGATAGGTAGGTAGGTAGATTGATAGATACAGATAGGTAGGTAGGTAGATTGATAGATACAGATAGGTAGGTAGGTAGATAGACAGATACAGATAGGTAGGTATGTAGATAGATAGATAGAGATAGGTAGGTAGGTAGATTAATAGATACAGATAGGTAGGAAGGTAGGTAGATAGATACAGATATGTAGGTAGGTAGATTGATAGATACAGATAGGTAGGTAGGTAGGTAGATAGATAGATACAGATAGGTAGGTAGGTAGATAGATAGATAGAGATAGGTAGGTAGGTAGATAGATAGATAGACATAGGTAGGTAGGTAGATTGATAGATACAGATAGGTAGGTAGCTAGATAGATAGATACAGATAGGTAGGTAGGTAGATAGATAGATACAGATAGGTAGGTAGGTAGATTGATAGATACAGATAGGTAGGAAGGTAGGTAGATAGATACAGATAGGTAGGTAGGTAGATTGATAGATACAGATAGGTAGGTAGGTAGGTAGATAGATAGAGATAGGTAGGTAGGTAGATAGATAGATAGATAGATAGAGATATGTAGGTAGGTAAATAGATAAATACAGATAGGTAGGTAGGTAGGTAGATACATAGAGATAGGTAGGTAGGTAGATAGATAGATAGATAGATAGATAGATAGATAGATAGATAGATAGATAGATAGATAGATAGATAGATAGATAGAGATAGGTAGGTAGGTAGATAGATAGATACAGATAGGTAGGTAGGTAGATAGATAAATACAGTTAGGTAGGTAGGTAGATAGATAGATAGAGATAGGTAGGTAGGTAGATTGATAGATACAGATAGGTAGGTAGGTAGATTGATAGATAGAGATAGGTAGGTAGGTAGGTAGGTAGATAGATAGATACAGATAGGTAGGTAGGTAGATAGATAGATAGAGATAGATAGGTAGGTAGATTGATAGAGACAGATAGGTAGGTAAGTAGATAGATAGATAGAGATAGGTAGGTAGGTAGATTGATAGATACAGATAGGTAGGTAGGTAGATAGATAGATAGAGATAGGTAGGTAGGTAGGTAGATTGATAGATACAGATAGGTAGGTAGGTAGATAGATAGATAGAGATAGGTAGGTAGGTAGGTAGGTAGATAGATAGAAAGAGATAGGTAGGTAGGTAGATAGATAGATAGATAGATAGATAGATAGATAGATAGATAGATAGATTGAGATAGGTAGGTAGGTAGATAGATAGATAGATACAGATAGGTAGGTAGGTAGATTGATAGATAGAGATAGGTAGGTAGGTAGATAGATAGATAGAGATAGATAGGTAGGTCGATTGATAGAGACAGATAGGTAGGTAGGTAGGTAGATAGAAAGAGATAGGTAGGAAGGTAGGTAGATAGATAGATACAGATAGGTAGGTAGGTAGATAGATAGATAGAGATAGATAGGTAGGTAGATTGATAGAGACAGATAGGTAGGTAGGTAGATAGATAGAAAGAGATAGGTAGGTAGGTAGATAGATAGATAGATAGAAATAGGTAGGTAGGTAGATTGATAGATAGAGATAGGTAGGTAGGTAGATAGATAGAGATAGGTAGGTAGGTAGATAGATAGATACAGATAGGTAGGTAGATAGATAGATAGATAGATAGATAGATAGATAGATAGATAGATAGATAGATAGATAGATAGATAGATAGATAGATAGAGATAGGTAGGTAGGTAGATAGATAGATAGACATAGGTAGGTAGGTAGATTGATAGATACAGATAGGTAGGTAGGTAGATAGATAGATACAGATAGTTAGGTAGGTAGATAGATAGATACAGATAGGTAGGTAGGTTGGAGCTTCCGGTGGGAGGCGACGGCGATGGCGGCTAGCTTTTAGCCGTCCAGCTGGGGAAGTGTCATAGCCGCGGAGCGCAGCGCGCATCAGCTGGCCCGCGGCTTGGAAATCCCTTCCCGGGCAAAGGGAAGGGATAGAGAACGCAAGAGTAGAGGTAGAACCCCTGAACCCCCTCTGGATTTAATTCCAGAGGGGGTGAAAGGAGCGTTCCCTCGGAGCTCTTGCTGATCTCCGCCTCCCAGCTGTTTTTGCTTCCTAGGAAGCAAAAGAAACCGCCGCTTCTATCTCCGTGCTTACAGCATTCTGGTGAGTTATTTTTAAACGGACGGAGCAGTTTAAAGGATTTTTTGTTATATTTTAGGTGTTTATTTTTTTATCTTTTGATTTTCACTATTTTTCCTCCTTTTCTTTGTTATACTAGTGAAAGGATTTAAGATGGCGTTTTGAAAGTGTCGGAGTTTTTTTTCCTTTCTCTTTTGTTTTACTTTCCCTTTTTAAGGACTGTTTTTTTTTGCTTTTGCTTTTGCTTTTGGCTCAGAATTTTTTCTTTTGAATTGTTTGCTCTTTAATTACTTACTCTCTGGATTTTCTTTGGACTTTTAATGATTATAGTTTGTCTTTTTTTAAAAAAAATCTTTTTTTCCTTTTTTTTTCCCTCCTCCCTTTTTGGCTGGAGGGGAAAGGGAAGTGACAATTGTGTTTTCTAAAATGGCTTCAAAGAGGCAGCAGCCTTCCTCAATACCTAAGGTTATTTCTTCTCCTATAACTTCCACTGCACAGCAACAACAACAATCTAAACATGCACCACCGGCTCAGCCACCACCCTCCCCTCCTCTACCTGGACTTTCAGCACAAGAGGTTAGAGGCATAATGGGAGAGATTGTAGTTCAAATGAGAGAGGAAATGACTCAATTTGTTTCACAGATTAAATCAGAAATTAAATCTGATCTTAAAGAAGAAATAACGGGGATAAAGTCTAAATTGCAAGAAAATAATAATGAATTACGACATGATATACTGGCAGCTGTTTCAGGTTTGGCTACTGTGGTGGTTAAGCTCGATGCAAGGCTTGAGGAAGTGGAAGACAAAGTTGACTCTTTGGATGACAAAATTCAAGACGTGGAAAGGAAGGTGGACTCCTCACAAGAAGATATCTTGATGTTTCAGTACAGACAGATGGAGTATGCCCTGAGGATTAGAGGCCTTAAGGAAGATATGAATCAAGATTTGGTAGAGGTGGTCCTTACTGATCTGGCGCTGGCCTTGGATATGGATAAAGGAGAATTACAGAGAGATGTGGAAAAAATTTATAGACTCAACTCCTGGATTGCTAAGCAGAAGAATTTGCCTAGAGATGTGGTGATTTATTTTACAAAGAAGTCCTTGCGGAATGAGATTATACAAGCTTTTTACAACAAAAGATTTCAGATTGCCGCCCAAGATGTCATCATTCTAAAGGAAATCCCATCCAAAATTTTGAGAAGCAGGAAAGACTTTGCTTTTTTAACCAATGAGCTTAAAGCTAGATCGATGCCATTCAGATGGGAAATTCCGATGGGTATTGTTTTGAGCCATGCTGGGACACGTTACAGATTGAATACAGTTGATAAAGCTAGAGATTTTTATACTTCTGTCCTGGGTGCAGGCTCAACTTCATCGGGTCGGAAATCTTTGAGTGGCAAGCAAGTTGAGCATCAATCTGAGGCATTAGATTTGGTTTCCGCTGGGATGATAGAAGCTGTAAAGCAACGCCAGATGGAGGTTAAAGAGCAGAGGATGACTCGTGCAGCCTATAAGCGTAAAGAGAAGGAGCAACGTAAAAAAGAGCCTAAAGAGAGTTCTCCTGGAAGTGCATCACCGCCGGTGGGAGGAGCAAGACCCAAGAGTTATGCAACGCACGCAGCTCTTTCAGAATTTGATGGTGTCTTCTCCAGGCTGCGTGCCAAGGGAGATGGCAAAGTTTTTGACCTGGAATGTTAATGGATTGAATTCTCCTCAGAAACGGAAAAAAATCTTTTATTATTTGAAGCAACATACCAATGATGTTATTTGTTTACAGGAAACTCATATTTTACCTAAAGATCAGAAATATTTAGTCAATGCTCGTTTGGGATCTCATTTTATATCTTCTGCTCCTGGGAAGAAAGGGGGTGTTGTTATATATGTTAAACAAAATCTACCAGCTTGTCTGGTAGAATCAGATCCTCAGGGGAGATATGTGATGATTGAACTTGGTATATATGGTAAGAAAGTACTTATAGTTGGACTTTACGCTCCAAATCAACAACAGGAACAATTTTATAAGCAGTTACATCAAAAAATAACATTGCTTGATTATAGATCAGTGGTATTAATGGGTGATTGGAATGGTGTCTTAGATATACAAAGGGACAAGAAAGGTTCCTCTCCCTTTCTTAAACAAGCAAGGTTACCTAAAGCCTTTTTTGATATGAAAGAAGACTGGGAACTAAGGGATTATTGGCGGGAACGTAATCAAGAGGAGAGAGACTTTACTTTTTTTTCTGATAGACACCAATCTTTTTCAAGAATTGACTTTTTCTTGATTACTACGGACTTGTATAATAAAGTAAAGAATGTAAAGATTTTCCCTAGATCACTGACGGATCATAGCCCAGTTTGGATGGAGCTGATTCAAGAGAAAGAGGAAAGGAGATCCTGGAGAGTTAATGAAAATTTGTTTAGACAAGAGAAAAATGTTCAAAAACTAAAGGAGTGTTTAAAGGACTATTTTGCTTTGAATATGTATAAGGGGACTTCAATGTCAATGGTATGGGATGCAGGTAAAGCATTTATGCGCGGTGTTTTGATAAAAATGAATAATTTTCATAAGCGAAAGCAGACTCAGAAACGTAGAGAACTTGAAGATGAAATTAAATTAAAAGAAATGGCCTTGATTCTAAATCCTTCTGATGAAAGTATTAAAGAATCTGTAAAGTTATTAAGGTCACAATTTAATATGTTGATAGCAGATCAAGCTGCAACCAACTTATTGTTTATGAAACAAAATACATTTTGTAATGCTAATAAGCCTGGGAGATGGTTGGCTTATCAATTAAGAAAGAAACAGAGACAGAGAATAATAGAGAAAATAAACTACAAGGGTAAACTAGTCTCTCAGAAGGAATTGATTAAAAAATCTTTTTTGGATTATTATCAAAACTTATACAAATCTACTAATGTACAATTGCTAGATATAAATAAATATCTAGCTGAGGCAAGTTTTCCTAAATTGACTGAGGATCAGAAATATGAAATTAATGGCTTAATTACTAAGGAAGAAATTGCCTCAGCAATTCAACAATTGAAATTAGGGAAAGCACCGGGTACGGATGGGCTAACAGCTGTTTATTATAAAGCTTTAATGGAGGAGATGATTCAACCATTAAATGATCTTTTTAATGGTATCTTACAGGGCTTAGAGATTCCTCCTTCATGGCGTAGTGCTTTTATATCATTGATTCCAAAAGAGGATCAAGATCTTAGTTTACCAAAAAATTATAGGCCTATATCTCTTTTAAATGTGGATTACAAGATATTTGTAAAAATTTTGGTAAATAGGCTTATGAGGGTGGTGCATCATCTTGTCCATAAAGATCAATCAGGGTTTATAACAGGAAGGTATATGAAAAATAATGTTAGACAAATTATTAATTTATTAGAATATTTAGACAAGAACAACCAAGTTCCTGCAGGGCTCATATTTTTAGATGCTGAAAAAGCATTTGATCAATTGAATTGGCATTTTATGCTAAGAGTAATGGAAGAAATGAATTTTGGTGAAAAGATATTACAAGCCCTTACGGTAATATATCAAAAACAAACGGCACAACTTATTGTTAATGGAGGTTTGTCGGAGGTTTTTACAATAGAGAAAGGTACTAGACAGGGTTGTCCTTTATCGCCATTGCTGTTTGTTTTAACATTGGAAATATTATTGATCAAAATCCGAGAGTCTCAGGAAATTAAAGGAATATATGTTAATAAAAAAGAATATAAGTTGAGAGCTTTTGCGGATGACTTGGTTGTTACTTTGTCGCAACCTGATCATTCTGTAGTAAATTTATTACAGTTGATTCATAATTATGGTTTGGTCTCGGGTTTCAAGATTAATGTAAATAAGACCAAAATTTTACCTAAAAATATGTCTACTCAGGAGAAGCAGATTTTGGCTAATTTGACAGGTTTCGAGATTGTTAATAAGGTAAAATATTTGGGGGTGATGCTGTCTGTTTCTAATGTAAAATTATTTAAAAATAATTATGAAAGGTTGTGGGTCAGGGTACAGAAGGACTTGAAGAATTGGGAAAAGTTGCAATTATCCCTCATGGGAAGAATTGCAGTGATAAAAATGAATATTCTACCCAAGTTTCTTTTTTTGTTTCAAATGTTACCAATTTTGAAAAATGAGATTAACTTAAATGAGTGGCAGAAGGGTCTTAATAAATTTATTTGGGCAGGGAAAAAGCCAAGGGTTAAGTTCAAAATTATGCAAGACTTCCGTGAGAGGGGTGGACTTAAGGTACCAAATTTGAAATTATATTATGATGCGGTGGTTTTAACATTAATTAGTGATTGGGTAAATTTGACAAATCCTGAAATACTTCACTTAGAGGGATGGGATTTACTTTATGGGTGGCATGCCTATTTAATATTTAACAAAAAAATGGATTGGGCTTTTAAATCTCATATTTTAAGAATTTCTTTACTTAGGACTTGGAGAAAATATTATAAAAGTGATTTTAAAGTACCATTATGGGCTATACCTTGGCATGCGATAGAAGGAATAAAAAGAGGGGTCAAAATGGATATAGTGTCTTATAGACAGTTACTTAAATGGGATGGACAAAACTGGCAATTAAAATCACGGGAAGACTTGGTACAAGAAAACTTTGCTTATTCTTGGTTCCAATATAGGCAATTACTAGATAGATGGAAGATGGATTGTAAGGTGGGCTTTCTTAGAGAAGATGAAAATCTTATTAAGCAAGTCAAAGATCAAAGACAAACCCACATTAAGAGAATTTATGGGGTCTTAGTTGAATTGGATTCAGAAACGGAACTAATTAAAGATTGTATGATTAGATGGGCGCAGAATTTTGGTGAGCCAGTTTCATTGGACACCTGGGAAATTATTTGGGTGAGGAATGTCAAATTTACTCAAGCACAGAACTTAAGGGAGAATTTCTATAAAATGTTTTATAGATGGCACCTTGATCCACAAAAAATGTCTTATATGTACCCTGACGTGCAACCTAAATGTTGGAGATGTGGTTACAAGGAGGCTTCCTATTATCATATTTGGTGGTCATGTAGAGAGATAAAAGCATTTTGGATCAAAATATGGTGGAATATCCAGAGAATCTTTAGAAGGAGGGTAAAATTTACTCCGCAATTATTTTTGTTAGGTATTGTTACAGATTGTGATACAAAGGAGGTTGTATTGATGTTAAATCTGATTACAGCCGCTAGGCTGTTAGTAGGACAATATTGGAAGAAGGAATCTTTGCCTACGCTGCAGGAATGGTTTCTTAAAGTAGCTTATCTGGCGGAAATGGCAAAGATTTCGGCTTTCTTAAAGCAACAATCCCAAGAGAAGTTTTTGGCTGTTTGGGACAAATGGATAAAATTTATACAATTTAGATTGGGTATACAAAAATATTATATAGCCTTTTCATAAGCTTTACTTCTATATATGTTATAGATATTTTTTATATATATAAATATAAAGTTTTTAATTTAATTTTTATTTTTATTTTATTATCCTAAGCCTATATTCTGCTCTGGGAAGCTCGGGGGGGGGGGGAAGGGAGGGTTTTTGGGAGGGGTGGGGGGGTTTTTTTATATATGTATTGTTTAGTTTTTTTTTTGTATATGTTGTCTATTGTTTTGTATTGTTTTTGTTCTTTTGTAAAATTTATAAAACTTTTAATAAAAAAAAAAGAAAAAGAAAAAAAAAAGAAAAAAAAAATAAGAAAAAAAAAAAAGAAAAAAAAATAAAAAAAAATAAAATAAAATAAATAACAAAGATAAAAAAAAAAAAAAATAAAAAAAAAAAGAAAAAAAAAAGGTAGGTAGGTAGATAGATAAATACAGATAGGTAGGTAGGTAGGTAGATAGATAGATAGAGATAGGTAGGTAGGTAGGTAGATAGATAGATAGAGATAGGTAGGTAGGTAGATTGATAGATACAGAAAGGTAGGTAGGTAGATAGATAGATAGGGATAGGTAGGTAGGTAGATTGATAGATACAGATAGGTAGGTAGGTAGATTGATAGATACAGATAGGTAGGTAGGTAGATAGATACAGATAGGTAGGTAGGTAGATTGATAGATACAGATAGGTAGGTAGGTAGATAGATAGAGATAGGTAGGTAGGTAGATAGATAAATACAGATAGGTAGGTAGGTAGATAGATAGAGATAGGTAGGTAGGTAGATAGATAGAGATAGGTAGGTAGGTAGATTGATAGATACAGATAGGTAGGTAGGTAGATAGACAGATACAGATAGGTAGGGAGGTAGATAGATAAATACAGAGAGGTAGGTAGGTAGATAGATAGATAGATATAGGTAGGTATGTAGATTGATAGATACAGATAGGTAGGTAGGTAGATTGATAGATACAGATAGGTAGGTAGGTAGATTGATAGATACAGATAGGTAGGTAGGTAGATTGATAGATACAGATAGGTAGGTAGGTAGATAGATAGATACAGATAGGTAGGTAGGTAGATAGATAGATGGAGATAGGTAGGTAGGTAGATTAATAGATAGAGATAGGTAGGAAGGTAGGTAGATAGATACAGATAGGTAGGTAGGTAGATTGATAGATACTTATAGGTAGGTAGGTAGGTAGATAGATAGATAGAGATAGGTAGGTAGGTAGATAGATAGATAGAGATAGGTAGGTAGGTAGATAGATAGATAGACATAGGTAGGTAGGTAGATTGATAGATACAGATAGGTAGGTAGCTAGATAGATAGATACAGATAGGTAGGTAGGTAGATAGATAGATACAGATAGGTAGGTAGGTAGATAGATAAATACAGATAGGTAGGTAGGTAGGTAGGTAGATAGATAGAGATAGGTAGGTAGGTAGATAGATAGATAGAAATAGGTAGGTAGGTAGATTGATAGATAGAGATAGGTAGGTAGGTAGATAGATAGATACAGATAGGTAGGTAGGTAGATAGATAGATAGAGATAGGTAGGTAGGTAGATAGATAGATAGACATAGGTATGTAGGTAGATTGATAGATGCAGATAGGTAGGTAGGTAGATAGATACAGATAGGTAGGTAGGTAGATAGATAGATACAGATAGGTAGGTAGGTAGATAGATAAATACAGATAGGTAGGTAGGTAGGTAGATAGATAGAGATAGGTAGGTAGGTAGATAGATAGATAGAGATAGGTAGGTAGATAGATTGATAGATACAGATAGGTAGGTAGGTAGATAGATAGATACAGATAGGTAGGTAGGTAGATCGATAGATACAGATAGGTAGGTAGGTAGATAGATAGATAGAGATAGGTAGGTAGGTAGGTAGATAGATAGATAGAGATAGGTAGGTAGGTAGGTAGATTGATAGATACAGATAGGTAGGTAGGTAGATAGATAGATAGAGATAGGTAGGTAGGTAGGTAGGTAGATAGATAGAAAGAGATAGGTAGGTAGGTAGGTAGATAGATAGATAGATAGATAGATAGATAGATAGATAGATAGATAGATAGATAGATAGAGATAGGTAGGTAGGTAGATAGATAGATACAGATAGGTAGGTAGGTAGATTGATAGATAGAGATAGGTAGGTAGGTAGATAGATAGATAGAGATAGATAGGTAGGTCGATTGATAGAGACAGATAGGTAGGTAGGTAGGTAGATAGAAAGAGATAGGTAGGAAGGTAGGTAGATAGATAGATACAGATAGGTAGGTAGGTAGATAGATAGATAGAGATAGATAGGTAGGTAGATTGATAGAGACAGATAGGTAGGTAGGTAGATAGATAGAAAGAGATAGGTAGGTAGGTAGATAGATAGATAGATAGATAGATAGATAGATAGATAGAAATAGGTAGGTAGGTAGATTGATAGATAGAGATAGGTAGGTAGGTAGATAGATAGAGATAGGTAGGTAGGTAGATAGATAGATACAGATAGGTAGGTAGGTAGGTAGATAGATAGATAGATAGATAGATAGATAGATAGATAGATAGATAGATAGATAGATAGATAGATAGATAGATAGATAGATAGAGATAGGTAGGTAGGTAGATAGATAGATAGACATAGGTAGGTAGGTAGATTGATAGATACAGATAGGTAGGTAGGTAGATAGATAGATACAGATAGTTAGGTAGGTAGATAGATAGATACAGATAGGTAGGTAGGTAGATAGATAAATACAGATAGGTAGGTAGGTAGGTAGATAGATAGAGATAGGTTGGTAGGTAGGTAGATAGATAGATAGAGATAGGTAGGTAGGTAGATTGATAGATACAGATAGGTAGGTAGGTAGATAGATAGATAGGGATAGGTAGGTAGGTAGATTGATAGATACAGATAGGTAGGTAGGTAGATTGATAGATACAGATAGGTAGGTAGGTAGATAGATACAGATAGGTAGGTAGGTAGATTGATAGATACAGATAGGTAGGTAGGTAGATAGATAGAGATAGGTAGGTAGGTAGATAGATAAATACAGATAGGTAGGTAGGTAGATAGATAGAGATAGGTAGGTAGGTAGATAGATAGAGATAGGTAGGTAGGTAGATTGATAGATACAGATAGGTAGGTAGGTAGATAGACAGATACAGATAGGTAGGTAGGTAGATAGATAGATGGAGATAGGTAGGTAGGTAGATTAATAGATAGAGATAGGTAGGAAGGTAGGTAGATAGATACAGATAGGTAGGTAGGTAGATTGATAGATACTTATAGGTAGGTAGGTAGATAGATAAATACAGATAGGTAGGTAGGTAGGTAGATAGATAGAGATAGGTAGGTAGGTAGATAGATAGATAGACATAGGTATGTAGGTAGATTGATAGATGCAGATAGGTAGGTAGGTAGATAGATACAGATAGGTAGGTAGGTAGATAGATAGATACAGATAGGTAGGTAGGTAGATAGATAAATACAGATAGGTAGGTAGGTAGGTAGATAGATAGAGATAGGTAGGTAGGTAGATAGATAGATAGAGATAGGTAGGTAGATAGATTGATAGATACAGATAGGTAGGTAGGTAGATAGATAGATACAGATAGGTAGGTAGGTAGATCGATAGATACAGATAGGTAGGTAGGTAGATAGATAGATAGAGATAGGTAGGTAGGTAGGTAGATAGATAGATAGAGATAGGTAGGTAGGTAGGTAGGTAGATAGATAGAAAGAGATAGGTAGGTAGGTAGGTAGATAGATAGATAGATAGATAGATAGATAGATAGATAGATAGATAGATAGAGATAGGTAGGTAGGTAGATAGATAGATACAGATAGGTAGGTAGGTAGATTGATAGATAGAGATAGGTAGGTAGGTAGATAGATAGATAGAGATAGATAGGTAGGTCGATTGATAGAGACAGATAGGTAGGTAGGTAGGTAGATAGAAAGAGATAGGTAGGAAGGTAGGTAGATAGATAGATACAGATAGGTAGGTAGGTAGATAGATAGATAGAGATAGATAGGTAGGTAGATTGATAGAGACAGATAGGTAGGTAGGTAGATAGATAGAAAGAGATAGGTAGGTAGGTAGATAGATAGATAGATAGATAGATAGATAGATAGATAGATAGATAGAAATAGGTAGGTAGGTAGATTGATAGATAGAGATAGGTAGGTAGGTAGATAGATAGAGATAGGTAGGTAGGTAGATAGATAGATACAGATAGGTAGGTAGGTAGGTAGATAGATAGATAGATAGATAGATAGATAGATAGATAGATAGATAGATAGATAGATAGATAGATAGATAGATAGATAGATAGATAGATAGAGATAGGTAGGTAGGTAGATAGATAGATAGACATAGGTAGGTAGGTAGATTGATAGATACAGATAGGTAGGTAGGTAGATAGATAGATACAGATAGTTAGGTAGGTAGATAGATAGATACAGATAGGTAGGTAGGTAGATAGATAAATACAGATAGGTAGGTAGGTAGGTAGATAGATAGAGATAGGTTGGTAGGTAGGTAGATAGATAGATAGAGATAGGTAGGTAGGTAGATTGATAGATACAGATAGGTAGGTAGGTAGATAGATAGATAGGGATAGGTAGGTAGGTAGATTGATAGATACAGATAGGTAGGTAGGTAGATTGATAGATACAGATAGGTAGGTAGGTAGATAGATACAGATAGGTAGGTAGGTAGATTGATAGATACAGATAGGTAGGTAGGTAGATAGATAGAGATAGGTAGGTAGGTAGATAGATAAATACAGATAGGTAGGTAGGTAGATAGATAGAGATAGGTAGGTAGGTAGATAGATAGAGATAGGTAGGTAGGTAGATTGATAGATACAGATAGGTAGGTAGGTAGATAGACAGATACAGATAGGTAGGTAGGTAGATAGATAGATGGAGATAGGTAGGTAGGTAGATTAATAGATAGAGATAGGTAGGAAGGTAGGTAGATAGATACAGATAGGTAGGTAGGTAGATTGATAGATACTTATAGGTAGGTAGGTAGATAGATAAATACAGATAGGTAGGTAGGTAGGTAGATAGATAGAGATAGGTAGGTAGGTAGATAGATAGATAGACATAGGTAGGTAGGTAGATTGATAGATACAGATAGGTAGGTAGCTAGATAGATAGATACAGATAGGTAGGTAGGTAGATAGATAGATACAGATAGGTAGGTAGGTAGATAGATAAATACAGATAGGTAGGTAGGTAGGTAGATAGATAGAGATAGGTAGGTAGGTAGATAGATAGATAGATAGAAATAGGTAGGTAGGTAGATTGATAGATAGAGATAGGTAGGTAGGTAGATAGATAGATACAGATAGGTAGGTAGGTAGATAGATAGATAGAGATAGGTAGGTAGGTAGATAGATAGATAGACATAGGTATGTAGGTAGATTGATAGATGCAGATAGGTAGGTAGGTAGATAGATAGATACAGATAGGTAGGTAGGTAGATAGATAGATACAGATAGGTAGGTAGGTAGATAGATAAATACAGATAGGTAGGTAGGTAGGTAGATAGATAGAGATAGGTAGGTAGGTAGATAGATAGATAGAGATAGGTAGGTAGATAGATTGATAGATACAGATAGGTAGGTAGGTAGATAGATAGATACAGATAGGTAGGTAGGTAGATCGATAGATACAGATAGGTAGGTAGGTAGATAGATAGAGATAGGTAGGTAGGTAGGTAGATAGATAGATAGAGATAGGTAGGTAGGTAGATAGATAAATACAGATAGGTAGGTAGGTAGGTAGATAGATAGATAAAGATAGGTAGGTAGGTAGATAGATAGATAGAGATAGGTAGGTAGGTAGATTGATAGATACAGATAGGTAGGTAGGTAGATAGATACAGATAGGTAGGTAGGTAGATAGATAGATACAGATAGGTAGGTAGGTAGATAGATAAATACAGATAGGTAGGTAGGTAGGTATATAGATAGAGATAGGTAGGTATGTAGATAGATAGATACAGATAGATAGGTATGTAGATTGATAGATACAGATAGGTAGGTAGGTAGATAGATAGATACAGATAGGTAGGTAGGTAGATAGACAGATACAGATAGGTAGGTAGGTAGATAGATAGATAGAGATATGTAGGTAGGTAAATAGATAAATACAGATAGGTAGGTAGGTAGATAGATAGAGATAGGTAGGTAGGTAGATAGATAGATAGAGATAGGTAGGTATGTAGATATATAGATACAGATAGGTAGGTAGGTAGATAGATAAATACAGATAGGTAGGTAGGTAGATAGATAGATAGAGATAGGTAGTTAGGTAGATTGATAGATACAGATACGTAGGTAGGTAGATTGATATATACAGATAGATAAGTATGTAGATTGATAGACACAGATAGGTAGGTAGGTAGATAGATAGATACAGATAGGTAGGTAGGTAGATAGACATATACAGATAGGTAGGTAGGTAGATAGATAGATAGAGATATGTAGGTAGGTAAATAGATAAATACAGATAGGTAGGTAGGTAGATAGATAGAGATAGGTAGGTAGGTAGGTAGATAGATAGAGATAGGTAGGTAGATAGGTAGATAGATAGATAGAGATAGGTAGGTAGGTAGATTGATAGATACAGATAGGTAGGTAGGTAGATAGATAGATAGGGATAGGTAGGTAGGTAGATTGATAGAAACAGATAGGTAGGTAGATAGATTGATAGATACAGATAGGTAGGTAGGTAGGTAGATAGATACAGATAGGTAGGTAGGTAGATTGATAGATACAGATAGGTAGGTAGGTAGATAGATAAATACAGATAGGTAGGTAGGTAGGTAGATAGATAGAGATAGGTAGGTAGGTAGATAGATAGATAGAGATAGGTAGGTAGATAGATTGATAGATACAGATAGGTAGGTAGGTAGATAGATAGATACAGATAGGTAGGTAGGTAGATCGATAGATACAGATAGGTAGGTAGGTAGATAGATAGATAGAGATAGGTAGGTAGGTAGGTAGATAGATAGATAGAGATAGGTAGGTAGGTAGATAGATAAATACAGATAGGTAGGTAGGTAGGTAGATAGATAGATAAAGATAGGTAGGTAGGTAGATAGATAGAGATAGGTAGGTAGGTAGATTGATAGATACAGATAGGTAGGTAGGTAGATAGATACAGATAGGTAGGTAGGTAGATAGATAGATACAGATAGGTAGGTAGGTAGATAGATAAATACAGATAGGTAGGTAGGTAGGTATATAGATAGAGATAGGTAGGTATGTAGATAGATAGATACAGATAGATAGGTATGTTGATTGATAGATACAGATAGGTAGGTAGGTAGATAGATAGATACAGATAGGTAGGTAGGTAGATAGACAGATACAGATAGGTAGGTAGGTAGATAGATAGATAGAGATATGTAGGTAGGTAAATAGATAAATACAGATAGGTAGGTAGGTAGATAGATAGAGATAGGTAGGTAGGTAGATAGATAGATAGAGATAGGTAGGTATGTAGATAGATAGATACAGATAGGTAGGTAGGTAGATAGATAAATACAGATAGGTAGGTAGGTAGATAGATAGATAGAGATAGGTAGTTAGGTAGATTGATAGATACAGATACGTAGGTAGGTAGATTGATATATACAGATAGATAAGTATGTAGATTGATAGACACAGATAGGTAGGTAGGTAGATAGATAGATACAGATAGGTAGGTAGGTAGATAGACATATACAGATAGGTAGGTAGGTAGATAGATAGATAGAGATATGTAGGTAGGTAAATAGATAAATACAGATAGGTAGGTAGGTAGATAGATAGAGATAGGTAGGTAGGTAGGTAGATAGATAGAGATAGGTAGGTAGATAGGTAGATAGATAGATAGAGATAGGTAGGTAGGTAGATTGATAGATACAGATAGGTAGGTAGGTAGATAGATAGATAGGGATAGGTAGGTAGGTAGATTGATAGAAACAGATAGGTAGGTAGATAGATTGATAGATACAGATAGGTAGGTAGGTAGGTAGATAGATACAGATAGGTAGGTAGGTAGATTGATAGATACAGATAGGTAGGTAGGTAGATAGATAGATATAGGTAGGTAGGTAGATTGATAGATACAGATAGGTAGGTAGGTAGAAAGATAGATACAGATAGGTAGGGAGGTAGATAGATAAATACAGATAGGTAGGTAGATAGATAGATAGATATAGGTAGGTATGTAGATTGATAGATACAGATAGGTAGGTAGGTAGATTGATAGATACAGATAGGTAGGTAGGTAGATTGGAAGATACAGATTGGTAGGTAGGTAGATAGACAGACACAGATAGGTAGGTAGGTAGATAGATAGAGATAGGTAGGTAGGTAGATTGATAGATACAGATAGGTAGGTAGGTAGATAGATAGATACAGATAGGTAGGTAGGTAGATAGATAAATACAGATAGGTAGGTAGGTAGATAGATAGATAGAGATAGGTAGGTATGTAGATTGATAGATACAGATAGGTAGGTAGGTAAATTGATAGATACAGATAGGTAGGTAGGTAGATTGATAGATACAGATAGGTAGGAAGGTAGGTAGATAGATACAGATAGGTAGGTAGGTAGATTGATAGATACAGATAGGTAGGTAGGTAGGTAGGTAGATAGATAGATACAGATAGGTAGGTAGGTAGATAGATAGAGAGAGATAGGTAGGTAGGTAGATAGATAGATAGACATAGGTAGGTAGGTAGATTGATAGATACAGATAGGTAGGTAGCTAGATAGATAGATACAGATAGGTAGGTAGGTAGATAGATAGATACAGATAGGTAGGTAGGTAGATAGATAAATACAGATAGGTAGGTATGTAGGTAGGTAGATAGAGATAGGTAGGTAGGTAGATAGATAGATAGAAATAGGTAGGTAGGTAGATTGAAAGATAGAGATAGGTAGGTAGGTAGATAGATAGATACAGATAGGTAGGTAGGTAGATAGATAGATAGAGATAGGTAGGTAGGTAGATAGATAGATAGACATAGGTATTTAGGTAGATTGATAGATGCAGATAGGTAGGTAGGTAGATAGATAGATACAGATAGGTAGGTAGGTAGATAGATAGATACAGATAGGTAGGTAGGTAGATAGATAAATACAGATAGGTAGGTAGGTAGGTAGATAGATAGAGATAGGTAGGTAGGTAGGTAGATAAATAGATAGAGATAGGTAGGTAGGTAGATAGATAGATACAGATAGGTAGGTAGGTAGATAGATAGATACAGATAGGTAGGTAGGTAGATAGATAAATACAGATAGGTAGGTAGGTAGATAGGCAGATACAGATAGGTAGGTAGGTAGATAGATAGATAGAGATATGTAGGTAGGTAAATAGATAAATACAGATAGGTAGGTAGGTAGATAGATAGAGATAGGTAGGTAGGTAGATAGATAGATAGAGATAGGTAGGTATGTAGATAGATAGATACAGATAGATAGGTAGGTAGATAGATAAATACAGATAGGTAGGTAGGTAGATAGATAGATAGAGATAGGTAGTTAGGTAGATTGATAGATACAGATACGTAGGTAGGTAGATTGATAGATACAGATAGATAGGTATGTAGATTGATAGACACAGATAGGTAGGTAGGTAGATAGATAGATACAGATAGGTAGGTAGGTAGATAGACAGATACAGATAGGTAGGTAGGTAGATAGATAGAGATATGTAGGTAGGTAAATAGATAAATACAGATAGGTAGGTAGGTAGATAGATAGAGATAGGTAGGTAGGTAGGTAGATAGATAGAGATAGGTAGGTAGGTAGGTAGATAGATAGATAGAGATAGGTAGGTAGGTAGATAGATAGATACAGATAGGTAGGTAGGTAGATAGATAGATAGAGATAGGTAGGTAGGTAGATAGATAGATAGACATAGGTATGTAGGTAGATTGATAGATGCAGATAGGTAGGTAGGTAGATAGATACAGATAGGTAGGTAGGTAGGTAGATAGATACAGATAGGTAGGTAGGTAGATAGATAAATACAGATAGGTAGGTAGGTAGGTAGATAGATAGAGATAGGTAGGTAGGTAGATAGATAGATAGAGATAGGTAGGTAGATAGATTGATAGATACAGATAGGTAGGTAGGTAGATAGATAGATACAGATAGGTAGGTAGGTAGATCGATATATACAGATAGGTAGGTAGGTAGATAGATAGATAGAGATAGGTAGGTAGGTAGGTAGATAGATAGATAGAGATAGGTAGGCAGGTAGGTAGATTGATAGATACAGATAGGTAGGTAGGTAGATAGGTAGGTAGGTAGGTAGGTAGGTAGATAGATAGAAAGAGATAGGTAGGTAGGTAGGTAGATAGATAGATAGATAGATAGATAGATAGATAGATAGATAGATAGATAGATAGATAGATAGATAGATAGATAGATAGATAGATAGATAGATAGAGATAGGTAGGTAGGTAGATAGATAGATACAGATAGGTAGGTAGGTAGATTGATAGATAGAGATAGGTAGGTAGGTAGATAGATAGATAGAGATAGATATGTAGGTCGATTGATAGAGACAGATAGGTAGGTAGGTAGGTAGATAGAAAGAGATAGGTAGGAAGGTAGGTAGATAGATAGATACAGATAGGTAGGTAGGTAGATAGATAGATAGAGATAGATAGGTAGGTAGATTGATAGAGACAGATAGGTAGGTAGGTAGATAGATAGAAAGAGATAGGTAGGTAGGTAGATAGATAGATAGATAGATAGATAGATAGATAGATAGATAGATAGATAGAAATAGGTAGGTAGGTAGATTGATAGATAGAGATAGGTAGGTAGGTAGATAGATAGAGATAGGTAGGTAGGTAGATAGATAGATACAGATAGGTAGGTAGGTAGATAGATAGATAGATAGATAGATAGATAGATAGATAGATAGATAGATAGATAGATAGATAGATAGATAGATAGAGATAGGTAGGTAGGTAGATAGATAGATAGACATAGGTAGGTAGGTAGATTGATAGATACAGATAGGTAGGTAGGTAGATAGATAGATACAGATAGTTAGGTAGGTAGATAGATAGATACAGATAGGTAGGTAGGTAGATAGATAAATACAGATAGGTAGGTAGGTAGGTAGATAGATAGAGATAGGTAGGTAGGTAGGTAGATAGATAGATAGAGATAGGTAGGTAGGTAGATTGATAGATACAGATAGGTAGGTAGGTAGATAGATAGATAGGGATAGGTAGGTAGGTAGATTGATAGATACAGATAGGTAGGTAGGTAGATTGATAGATACAGATAGGTAGGTAGGTAGATAGATACAGATAGGTAGGTAGGTAGATTGATAGATACAGATAGGTAGGTAGGTAGATAGATAGAGATAGGTAGGTAGGTAGATAGATAAATACAGATAGGTAGGTAGGTAGATAGATAGAGATAGGTAGGTAGGTAGATAGATAGAGATAGGTAGGTAGGTAGATTGATAGATACAGATAGGTAGGTAGGTAGATAGACAGATACAGATAGGTAGGGAGGTAGATAGATAAATACAGAGAGGTAGGTAGGTAGATAGATAGATAGATATAGGTAGGTATGTAGATTGATAGATACAGATAGGTAGGTAGGTAGATTGATAGATACAGATAGGTAGGTAGGTAGATTGATAGATACAGATAGGTAGGTAGGTAGATTGATAGATACAGATAGGTAGGTAGGTAGATAGACAGATACAGATAGGTAGGTAGGTAGATAGATAGATGGAGATAGGTAGGTAGGTAGATTAATAGATAGAGATAGGTAGGAAGGTAGGTAGATAGATACAGATAGGTAGGTAGGTAGATTGATAGATACTTATAGGTAGGTAGGTAGATAGATAAATACAGATAGGTAGGTAGGTAGATAGATAGATAGAAATAGATATGTAGGTCGATTGATAGAGACAGATAGGTAGGTAGGTAGGTAGATAGAAAGAGATAGGTAGGAAGGTAGGTAGATAGATAGATACAGATAGGTAGGTAGGTAGATAGATAGATAGAGATAGATAGGTAGGTAGATTGATAGAGACAGATAGGTAGGTAGGTAGATAGATAGAAAGAGATAGGTAGGTAGGTAGATAGACAGATACAGATAGGTAGGTAGGTAGATAGATAGATGGAGATAGGTAGGTAGGTAGATTAATAGATAGAGATAGGTAGGAAGGTAGGTAGATAGATACAGATAGGTAGGTAGGTAGATTGATAGATACTTATAGGTAGGTAGGTAGATAGATAAATACAGATAGGTAGGTAGGTAGATAGATAGATAGAGATAGATATGTAGGTCGATTGATAGAGACAGATAGGTAGGTAGGTAGGTAGATAGAAAGAGATAGGTAGGAAGGTAGGTAGATAGATAGATACAGATAGGTAGGTAGGTAGATAGATAGATAGAGATAGATAGGTAGGTAGATTGATAGAGACAGATAGGTAGGTAGGTAGATAGATAGAAAGAGATAGGTAGGTAGGTAGATAGATAGATAGATAGATAGATAGAAATAGGTAGGTAGGTAGATTGATAGATAGAGATAGGTAGGTAGGTAGATAGATAGAGATAGGTAGGTAGGTAGATAGATAGATACAGATAGGTAGGTAGGTAGATAGATAGATAGATAGATAGATAGATAGATAGATAGATAGATAGAGATAGGTAGGTAGGTAGATAGATAGATAGACATAGGTAGGTAGGTAGATTGATAGATACAGATAGGTAGGTAGGTAGATAGATAGATACAGATAGTTAGGTAGGTAGATAGATAGATACAGATAGGTAGGTAGGTAGATAGATAAATACAGATAGGTAGGTAGGTAGGTAGATAGATAGAGATAGGTAGGTAGGTAGGTAGATAGATAGATAGAGATAGGTAGGTAGGTAGATTGATAGATACAGATAGGTAGGTAGGTAGATAGATAGATAGGGATAGGTAGGTAGGTAGATTGATAGATACAGATAGGTAGGTAGGTAGATTGATAGATACAGATAGGTAGGTAGGTAGATAGATACAGATAGGTAGGTAGGTAGATTGATAGATACAGATAGGTAGGTAGGTAGATAGATAGAGATAGGTAGGTAGGTAGATAGATAAATACAGATAGGTAGGTAGGTAGATAGATAGAGATAGGTAGGTAGGTAGATAGATAGAGATAGGTAGGTAGGTAGATTGATAGATACAGATAGGTAGGTAGGTAGATAGACAGATACAGATAGGTAGGGAGGTAGATAGATAAATACAGAGAGGTAGGTAGGTAGATAGATAGATAGATATAGGTAGGTATGTAGATTGATAGATACAGATAGGTAGGTAGGTAGATTGATAGATACAGATAGGTAGGTAGGTAGATTGATAGATACAGATAGGTAGGTAGGTAGATTGATAGATACAGATAGGTAGGTAGGTAGATAGACAGATACAGATAGGTAGGTAGGTAGATAGATAGATGGAGATAGGTAGGTAGGTAGATTAATAGATAGAGATAGGTAGGAAGGTAGGTAGATAGATACAGATAGGTAGGTAGGTAGATTGATAGATACTTATAGGTAGGTAGGTAGATAGATAAATACAGATAGGTAGGTAGGTAGGTAGGTAGATAGAGATAGGTAGGTAGGTAGATAGATAGATAGACATAGGTAGGTAGGTAGATTGATAGATACAGATAGGTAGGTAGCTAGATAGATAGATACAGATAGGTAGGTAGGTAGATAGATAGATACAGATAGGTAGGTAGGTAGATAGATAAATACAGATAGGTAGGTAGGTAGGTAGATAGATAGAGATAGGTAGGTAGGTAGATAGATAGATAGATAGAAATAGGTAGGTAGGTAGATTGATAGATAGAGATAGGTAGGTAGGTAGATAGATAGATACAGATAGGTAGGTAGGTAGATAGATAGATAGAGATAGGTAGGTAGGTAGATAGATAGATAGACATAGGTATGTAGGTAGATTGATAGATGCAGATAGGTAGGTAGGTAGATAGATAGATACAGATAGGTAGGTAGGTAGATAGATAGATACAGATAGGTAGGTAGGTAGATAGATAGATAGAGATAGGTAGGTAGGTAGGTAGATAGATAGATAGAGATAGGTAGGTAGGTAGATAGATAAATACAGATAGGTAGGTAGGTAGGTAGATAGATAGATAAAGATAGGTAGGTAGGTAGATAGATAGATAGAGATAGGTAGGTAGGTAGATTGATAGATACAGATAGGTAGGTAGGTAGATAGATACAGATAGGTAGGTAGGTAGATAGATAGATACAGATAGGTAGGTAGGTAGATAGATAAATACAGATAGGTAGGTAGGTAGGTATATAGATAGAGATAGGTAGGTATGTAGATAGATAGATACAGATAGATAGGTATGTAGATTGATAGATACAGATAGGTAGGTAGGTAGATAGATAGATACAGATAGGTAGGTAGGTAGATAGACAGATACAGATAGGTAGGTAGGTAGATAGATAGATAGAGATATGTAGGTAGGTAAATAGATAAATACAGATAGCTAGGTAGGTAGATAGATAGAGATAGGTAGGTAGGTAGATAGATAGATAGAGATAGGTAGGTATGTAGATAGATAGATACAGATAGGTAGGTAGGTAGATAGATAAATACAGATAGGTAGGTAGGTAGATAGATAGATAGAGATAGGTAGTTAGGTAGATTGATAGATACAGATACGTAGGTAGGTAGATTGATATATACAGATAGATAAGTATGTAGATTGATAGACACAGATAGGTAGGTAGGTAGATAGATAGATACAGATAGGTAGGTAGGTAGATAGACATATACAGATAGGTAGGTAGGTAGATAGATAGATAGAGATATGTAGGTAGGTAAATAGATAAATACAGATAGGTAGGTAGGTAGATAGATAGAGATAGGTAGGTAGGTAGGTAGATAGATAGAGATAGGTAGGTAGGTAGATTGATAGATACAGATAGGTAGGTAGGTAGATAGATAGATACAGATAGGTAGGTAGGTAGATAGATAGATAGGGATAGGTAGGTAGGTAGATTGATAGAAACAGATAGGTAGGTAGGTAGATTGATAGATACAGATAGGTAGGTAGGTAGGTAGATAGATACAGATAGGTAGGTAGGTAGATTGATAGATACAGATAGGTAGGTAGGTAGATAGATAGATATAGGTAGGTAGGTAGATTGATAGATACAGATAGGTAGGTAGGTAGAAAGATAGATACAGATAGGTAGGGAGGTAGATAGATAAATACAGATAGGTAGGTAGGTAGATAGATAGATAGATATAGGTAGGTATGTAGATTGATAGATACAGATAGGTAGGTAGGTAGATTGATAGATACAGATAGGTAGGTAGGTAGATTGGTAGATACAGATTGGTAGGTAGGTAGATAGACAGACACAGATAGGTAGGTAGGTAGATAGATAGAGATAGGTAGGTAGGTAGATTGATAGATACAGATAGGTAGGTAGGTAGATAGATAGATACAGATAGGTAGGTAGGTAGATAGATAAATACAGATAGGTAGGTAGGTAGATAGATAGATAGAGATAGGTAGGTATGTAGATTGATAGATACAGATAGGTAGGTAGGTAAATTGATAGATACAGATAGGTAGGTAGGTAGATTGATAGATACAGATAGGTAGGAAGGTAGGTAGATAGATACAGATAGGTAGGTAGGTAGATTGATAGATACAGATAGGTAGGTAGGTAGGTAGATAGATAGATACAGATAGGTAGGTAGGTAGATAGATAGAGAGAGATAGGTAGGTAGGTAGATAGATAGATAGACATAGGTAGGTAGGTAGATTGATAGATACAGATAGGTAGGTAGCTAGATAGATAGATAGATACAGATAGGTAGGTAGGTAGATAGATAGATACAGATAGGTAGGTAGGTAGATAGATAAATACAGATAGGTAGGTATGTAGGTAGGTAGATAGAGATAGGTAGGTAGGTAGATAGATAGATAGAAATAGGTAGGTAGGTAGATTGAAAGATAGAGATAGGTAGGTAGGTAGATAGATAGATACAGATAGGTAGGTAGGTAGATAGATAGATAGAGATAGGTAGGTAGGTAGATAGATAGATAGACATAGGTATTTAGGTAGATTGATAGATGCAGATAGGTAGGTAGGTAGATTGATAGATACAGATAGATAGGTATGTAGATTGATAGACACAGATAGGTAGGTAGGTAGATAGATAGATACAGATAGGTAGGTAGGTAGATAGACAGATACAGATAGGTAGGTAGGTAGATAGATAGAGATATGTAGGTAGGTAAATAGATAAATACAGATAGGTAGGTAGGTAGGTAGATAGATAGAGATAGGTAGGTAGGTAGATAAATAGATAGAGATAGGTAGGTAGGTAGATAGATAGATACAGATAGGTAGGTAGGTAGATAGATAGATACAGATAGGTAGGTAGGTAGATACATAAATACAGATAGGTAGGTAGGTAGATAGGCAGATACAGATAGGTAGGTAGGTAGATAGATAGATAGAGATATGTAGGTAGGTAAATAGATAAATACAGATAGGTAGGTAGGTAGATAGATAGAGATAGGTAGGTAGGTAGATATATAGATAGAGATAGGTAGGTATGTAGATAGATAGATACAGATAGATAGGTAGGTAGATAGATAAATACAGATAGGTAGGTAGGTAGATAGATAGATAGAGATAGGTAGTTAGGTAGATTGATAGATACAGATACGTAGGTAGGTAGATTGATAGATACAGATAGATAGGTATGTAGATTGATAGACACAGATAGGTAGGTAGGTAGATAGATAGATACAGATAGGTAGGTAGGTAGATAGACAGATACAGATAGGTAGGTAGGTAGATAGATAGAGATATGTAGGTAGGTAAATAGATAAATACAGATAGGTAGGTAGGTAGATAGATAGAGATAGGTAGGTAGGTAGGTAGATAGATAGAGATAGGTAGGTAGGTAGGTAGATAGATAGATAGAGATAGGTAGGTAGGTAGATTGATAGATACAGATAGGTAGGTAGGTAGAATGATAGATAGGGATAGGTAGGTAGGTAGATTGATAGATACAGATAGGTAGGTAGGTAGATAGATAGATAGAAATAGGTAGGTAGGTAGATTGATAGATAGAGATAGGTAGGTAGGTAGATAGATAGATACAGATAGGTAGGTAGGTAGATAGATAGATAGAGATAGGTAGGTAGGTAGATTGATAGATACAGATAGGTAGGTAGGTAGATAGATAGATACAGATAGGTAGGGAGGTAGATAGATAAATACAGATAGGTAGGTAGGTAGATAGATAGATACAGATAGGTAGGTAGGTAGATAGATAAATACAGATAGGTAGGTAGGTAGGTAGATAGATAGAGATAGGTAGGTAGGTAGATAGATAGATAGAGATAGGTAGGTAGATAGATTGATAGATACAGATAGGTAGGTAGGTAGATAGATAGATACAGATAGGTAGGTAGGTAGATTGATAGATACAGATAGGTAGGTAGGTAGATAGATAGATAGAGATAGGTAGGTAGGTAGGTAGATAGATAGATAGAGATAGGTAGGTAGGTAGATAGATAAATACAGATAGGTAGGTAGGTAGGTAGATAGATAGATAAAGATAGGTAGGTAGGTAGATAGATAGATAGAGATAGGTAGGTAGGTAGATTGATAGATACAGATAGGTAGGTAGGTAGATAGATACAGATAGGTAGGTAGGTAGATAGATAGATACAGATAGGTAGGTAGGTAGATAGATAAATACAGATAGCTAGGTAGGTAGGTATATAGATGGAGATAGGTAGGTATGTAGATAGATAGATACAGATAGATAGGTATGTAGATTGATAGATACAGATAGGTAGGTAGGTAGATAGATAGATACAGATAGGTAGGTAGGTAGATAGACAGATACAGATAGGTAGGTAGGTAGATAGATAGATAGAGATATGTAGGTAGGTAAATAGATAAATACAGATAGGTAGGTAGGTAGATAGATAGAGATAGGTAGGTAGGTAGATAGATAGATAGAGATAGGTAGGTATGTAGATAGATAGATACAGATAGGTAGGTAGGTAGATAGATAAATACAGATAGGTAGGTAGGTAGATAGATAGATAGAGATAGGTAGTTAGGTAGATTGATAGATACAGATACGTAGGTAGGTAGATTGATATATACAGATAGATAAGTATGTAGATTGATAGACACAGATAGGTAGGTAGGTAGATAGATAGATACAGATAGGTAGGTAGGTAGATAGACATATACAGATAGGTAGGTAGGTAGATAGATAGATAGAGATATGTAGGTAGGTAAATAGATAAATACAGATAGGTAGGTAGGTAGATAGATAGAGATAGGTAGGTAGGTAGGTAGATAGACAGAGATAGGTAGGTAGATAGGTAGATAGATAGATAGAGATAAGTAGGTAGGTAGATTGATAGATACAGATAGGTAGGTAGGTAGATTGATAGATACAGATAGGTAGGTAGGTAGGTAGATAGATACAGATAGGTAGGTAGGTAGATTGATAGATACAGATAGGTAGGTAGGTAGATTGATAGAAACAGATAGGTAGGTAGGTAGATTGATAGATACAGATAGGTAGGTAGGTAGGTAGATAGATACAGATAGGTAGGTAGGTAGATTGATAGATACAGATAGGTAGGTAGGTAGATAGATAGAGATAGGTAGGTAGGTAGATTGATAGATACAGATAGGTAGGTAGGTAGATAGATAGATACAGATAGGTAGGGAGGTAGATAGATAAATACAGATAGGTAGGTAGGTAGATAGATAGATAGATATAGGTAGGTATGTAGATTGATAGATACAGATAGGTAGGTAGGTAGATTGATAGATACAGATAGGTAGGTAGGTAGATTGGTAGATACAGATTGGTAGGTAGGTAGATAGACAGACACAGATAGGTAGGTAGGTAGATAGATAGAGATAGGTAGGTAGGTAGATTGATAGATACAGATAGGTAGGTAGGTAGATAGATAGATACAGATAGGTAGGTAGGTAGATAGATAAATACAGATAGGTAGGTAGGTAGATAGATAGATAGAGATAGGTAGGTATGTAGATTGATAGATACAGATAGGTAGGTAGGTAAATTGATAGATACAGATAGGTAGGTAGGTAGATTGATAGATACAGATAGGTAGGAAGGTAGGTAGATAGATACAGATAGGTAGGTAGGTAGATTGATAGATACAGATAGGTAGGTAGGTAGGTAGATAGATAGATACAGATAGGTAGGTAGGTAGATAGATAGAGAGAGATAGGTAGGTAGGTAGATAGATAGATAGACATAGGTAGGTAGGTAGATTGATAGATACAGATAGGTAGGTAGCTAGATAGATAGATAGATACAGATAGGTAGGTAGGTAGATAGATAGATACAGATAGGTAGGTAGGTAGATAGATAAATACAGATAGGTAGGTATGTAGGTAGGTAGATAGAGATAGGTAGGTAGGTAGATAGATAGATAGAAATAGGTAGGTAGGTAGATTGAAAGATAGAGATAGGTAGGTAGGTAGATAGATAGATACAGATAGGTAGGTAGGTAGATAGATAGATAGAGATAGGTAGGTAGGTAGATAGATAGATAGACATAGGTATTTAGGTAGATTGATAGATGCAGATAGGTAGGTAGGTAGATTGATAGATACAGATAGATAGGTATGTAGATTGATAGACACAGATAGGTAGGTAGGTAGATAGATAGATACAGATAGGTAGGTAGGTAGATAGACAGATACAGATAGGTAGGTAGGTAGATAGATAGAGATATGTAGGTAGGTAAATAGATAAATACAGATAGGTAGGTAGGTAGGTAGATAGATAGAGATAGGTAGGTAGGTAGATAAATAGATAGAGATAGGTAGGTAGGTAGATAGATAGATACAGATAGGTAGGTAGGTAGATAGATAGATACAGATAGGTAGGTAGGTAGATACATAAATACAGATAGGTAGGTAGGTAGATAGGCAGATACAGATAGGTAGGTAGGTAGATAGATAGATAGAGATATGTAGGTAGGTAAATAGATAAATACAGATAGGTAGGTAGGTAGATAGATAGAGATAGGTAGGTAGGTAGATAGATAGATAGAGATAGGTAGGTATGTAGATAGATAGATACAGATAGATAGGTAGGTAGATAGATAAATACAGATAGGTAGGTAGGTAGATAGATAGATAGAGATAGGTAGTTAGGTAGATTGATAGATACAGATACGTAGGTAGGTAGATTGATAGATACAGATAGATAGGTATGTAGATTGATAGACACAGATAGGTAGGTAGGTAGATAGATAGATACAGATAGGTAGGTAGGTAGATAGACAGATACAGATAGGTAGGTAGGTAGATAGATAGAGATATGTAGGTAGGTAAATAGATAAATACAGATAGGTAGGTAGGTAGATAGATAGAGATAGGTAGGTAGGTAGGTAGATAGATAGAGATAGGTAGGTAGGTAGGTAGATAGATAGATAGAGATAGGTAGGTAGGTAGATTGATAGATACAGATAGGTAGGTAGGTAGAATGATAGATAGGGATAGGTAGGTAGGTAGATTGATAGATACAGATAGGTAGGTAGGTAGATAGATAGATAGAAATAGGTAGGTAGGTAGATTGATAGATAGAGATAGGTAGGTAGGTAGATAGATAGATACAGATAGGTAGGTAGGTAGATAGATAGATAGAGATAGGTAGGTAGGTAGATTGATAGATACAGATAGGTAGGTAGGTAGATAGATAGATACAGATAGGTAGGTAGGTAGATAGATAGATACAGATAGGTAGGTAGGTAGATTGATAGATACATATAGGTAGGTAGGTAGATAGATAAATACAGATAGGTAGGTAGGTAGGTAGATAGATAGAGATAGGTAGGTAGGTAGATATATAGATAGAGATAGGTAGGTAGGTAGATAGATAGATACAGATAGGTAGGTAGGTAGATAGATAGATAGATATAGGTAGGTATGTAGATTGATAGATACAGATAGGTAGGTAGGTAGATTGATAGATACAGATAGGTAGGTAGGTAGATTGATAGATACAGATAGGTAGGTAGGTAGATAGACAGACACAGATAGGTAGGTAGGTAGATAGATAGATAGAGATAGGTAGGTAGGTAGATTGATAGATACAGATAGGTAGGTAGGTAGATAGATAGATACAGATAGGTAGGTAGGTAGATAGATAAATACAGATAGGTAGGTAGGTAGATAGATAGATAGAGATAGGTAGGTATGTAGATTGATAGATACAGATAGGTAGGTAGGTAAATTGATAGATACAGATAGGTAGGTAGATTGATAGATACAGATAGGTAGGAAGGTAGGTAGATAGATACAGATAGGTAGGTAGGTAGATTGATAGATACAGATAGGTATGTAGGTAGGTAGATAGATAGATACAGATAGGTAGGTAGGTAGATAGATAGAGAGAGATAGGTAGGTAGGTAGATAGATAGATAGATAGACATAGGTAGGTAGGTAGATTGATAGATAAAGATAGGTCGGTAGCTAGATAGATAGATACAGATAGGTAGGTAGGTAGATAGATAGATACAGATAGGTAGGTAGGTAGATAGATAAATACAGATAGGTAGGTAGGTAGGTAGGTAGGTAGATAGAGATAGGTAGGTAGGTAGATAGATAGATAGAAATAGGTAGGTAGGTAGATTGAAAGATAGAGATAGGTAGGTAGGTAGATAGATAGATACAGATAGGTAGGTAGGTAGATAGATAGATAGAGATAGGTAGGTAGGTAGATAGATAGATAGACATAGGTATTTAGGTAGATTGATAGATGCAGATAGGTAGGTAGGTAGATAGATAGATACAGATAGGTAGGTAGGTAGATAGATAGATACATATAGGTAGGTAGGTAGATAGATAAATACAGATAGGTAGGTAGGTAGGTAGATAGATAGAGATAGGTAGGTAGGTAGATAGATAGATAGAGATAGGTAGGTAGGTAGATAGATAGATAGAAATACGTAGGTATGTAGATTGATAGATACAGATAGGTAGGTAGGTAGATTGATAGATACAGATAGGTAGGTAGGTAGGTAGGTAGATAGATACAGATAGGTAGGTAGGTAGATAGATAGATACAGATAGGTAGGTAGGTAGATAGATAGATACAGATAGGTAGGTAGGTAGATAGATAAATACAGATAGGTAGGTAGGTAGATTGATAGATACAGATAGGTAGGTAGGTAGGTAGATAGATACAGATAGGTAGGTAGGTAGATTAATAGATACAGATAGGTAGGTAGGTAGATAGATAGATACAGATAGGTAGGTAGGTAGATAGATAGATAGAAATAGGTAGGTAGGTAGATTGAAAGATAGAGATAGGTAGGGAGGTAGATAGATAAATACAGATAGGTAGGTAGGTAGATAGATAGATAGATATAGGTAGGTATGTAGATTGATAGATACAGATAGGTAGGTAGGTAGATTGATAGATACAGATAGGTAGGTAGGTAGATTGATAGATACAGATAGGTAGGTAGGTAGATAGACAGACACAGATAGGTAGGTAGGTAGATAGATAGATAGAGATAGGTAGGTAGGTAGATTGATAGATACAGATAGGTAGGTAGGTAGATAGATAGATAGACATAGGTAGGTAGGTAGATTGATAGATACAGATAGGTCGGTAGCTAGATAGATAGATACAGATAGGTAGGTAGGTAGATAGATAGATACAGATAGGTAGGTAGGTAGATAGATAAATACAGATAGGTAGGTAGGTAGGTAGGTAGATAGAGATAGGTAGGTAGGTAGATAGATAGATAGAAATAGGTAGGTAGGTAGATTGAAAGATAGAGATAGGTAGGTAGGTAGATAGATAGATACAGATAGGTAGGTAGGTAGATAGATAGATAGAGATAGGTAGGTAGGTAGATAGATAGATAGACATAGGTATTTAGGTAGATTGATAGATGCAGATAGGTAGGTAGGTAGATAGATAGATACAGATAGGTAGGTAGGTAGATAGATAGATACATATAGGTAGGTAGGTAGATAGATAAATACAGATAGGTAGGTAGGTAGGTAGATAGATAGAGATAGGTAGGTAGGTAGATAGATAGAGATAGGTAGGTAGGTAGATAGATAGATACAGATAGGTAGGTAGGTAGATAGATAGATAGATATAGGTAGGTATGTAGATTGATAGATACAGATAGGTAGGTAGGTAGATTGATAGATACAGATAGGTAGGTATGTAGATTGATAGATACAGATAGGTAGGTAGGTAAATTGATAGATACAGATAGGTAGGTAGATTGATAGATACAGATAGGTAGGAAGGTAGGTAGATAGATACAGATAGGTAGGTAGGTAGATTGATAGATACAGATAGGTATGTAGGTAGGTAGATAGATAGATACAGATAGGTAGGTAGGTAGATAGATAGAGAGAGATAGGTAGGTAGGTAGATAGATAGATAGACATAGGTAGGTAGGTAGATTGATAGATACAGATAGGTCGGTAGCTAGATAGATAGATACAGATAGGTAGGTAGGTAGATAGATAGATACAGATAGGTAGGTAGGTAGATAGATAAATACAGATAGGTAGGTAGGTAGGTAGGTAGATAGAGATAGGTAGGTAGGTAGATAGATAGATAGAAATAGGTAGGTAGGTAGATTGAAAGATAGAGATAGGTAGGTAGGTAGATAGATAGATACAGATAGGTAGGTAGGTAGATAGATAGATAGAGATAGGTAGGTAGGTAGATAGATAGATAGACATAGGTATTTAGGTAGATTGATAGATGCAGATAGGTAGGTAGGTAGATAGATAGATACAGATAGGTAGGTAGGTAGATAGATAGATACATATAGGTAGGTAGGTAGATAGATAAATACAGATAGGTAGGTAGGTAGGTAGATAGATAGAGATAGGTAGGTAGGTAGATAGATAGATAGAGATAGGTAGGTAGGTAGATAGATAGATACAGATAGGTAGGTAGGTAGATAGATAGATACAGATAGGTAGGTAGGTAGATAGATAAATACAGATAGGTAGGTAGGTAGATAGACAGATACAGATAGGTAGGTAGGTAGATAGATAGATAGAGATATGTAGGTAGGTAAATAGATAAATACAGATAGGTAGGTAGGTAGATAGATAGAGATAGGTAGGTAGGTAGATAGATAGATAGAGATAGGTAAGTATGTAGATAGATAGATACAGATAGATAGGTAGGTAGATAGATAAATACAGATAGGTAGGTAGGTAGATAGATAGATAGAGATAGGTAGTTAGGTAGATTGATAGATACAGATACGTAGGTAGGTAGATTGATAGATACAGATAGATAGGTATGTAGATTGATAGACACAGATAGGTAGGTTGGTAGATAGATAGATACAGATAGGTAGGTAGGTAGATAGACAGATACAGATAGGTAGGTAGGTAGATAGATAGAGATATGTAGGTAGGTAAATAGATAAATACAGATAGGTAGGTAGGTAGATAGATAGAGATAGGTAGGTAGGTAGGTAGGTAGATAGATAGAGATAGGTAGGTAGGTAGGTAGATAGATAGATAGAGATAGGTAGGTAGGTAGATTGATAGATACAGATAGGTAGGTAGGTAGATAGATAGATAGGGATAGGTAGGTAGGTAGATTGATAGATACAGATAGGTAGGTAGGTAGATAGATAGATAGAAATAGGTAGGTAGGTAGATTGATAGATAGAGATAGGTAGGTAGGTAGATAGATAGATACAGATAGGTAGGTAGGTAGATAGATAGATAGAGATAGGTAGGTAGGTAGATTGATAGATACAGATAGGTAGGTAGGTAGGTAGATAGATACAGATAGGTAGGGAGGTAGATAGATAAATACAGATAGGTAGGTAGGTAGATAGATAGATAGATATAGGTAGGTATGTAGATTGATAGATACAGATAGGTAGGTAGGTAGATTGATAGATACAGATAGGTAGGTAGGTAGATTGATAGATACAGATAGGTAGGTAGGTAGATAGACAGACACAGATAGGTAGGTAGGTAGATAGATAGATAGAGATAGGTAGGTAGGTAGATTGATAGATACAGATAGGTAGGTAGGTAGATAGATAGATACAGATAGATAGGTAGGTAGATAGATAAATACAGATAGGTAGGTAGGTAGATAGATAGATAGAGATAGGTAGTTAGGTAGATTGATAGATACAGATACGTAGGTAGGTAGATTGATAGATACAGATAGATAGGTATGTAGATTGATAGACACAGATAGGTAGGTAGGTAGATAGATAGATACAGATAGGTAGGTAGGTAGATAGACAGATACAGATAGGTAGGTAGGTAGATAGATAGAGATATGTAGGTAGGTAAATAGATAAATACAGATAGGTAGGTAGGTAGATAGATAGAGATAGGTAGGTAGGTAGGTAGATAGAGATAGGTAGGTAGGTAGGTAGATAGATAGATAGAGATAGGTAGGTAGGTAGATTGATAGATACAGATAGGTAGGTAGGTAGAATGATAGATAGGGATAGGTAGGTAGGTAGATTGATAGATACAGATAGATAGGTAGGTAGATAGATAGATAGAAATAGGTAGGTAGGTAGATTGATAGATAGAGATAGGTAGGTAGGTAGATAGAAAGATACAGATAGGTAGGTAGGTAGATAGATAGATAGAGATAGGTAGGTAGGTAGATTGATAGATACAGATAGGTAGGTAGGTAGATAGATAGATACAGATAGGTAGGGAGGTAGATAGATAAATACAAATAGGTAGGTAGGTAGATAGATAGATAGATATAGGTAGGTATGTAGATTGATAGATACAGATAGGTAGGTAGGTAGATTGATAGATACAGATAGGTAGGTAGGTAGATTGATAGATACAGATAGGTCGGTAGCTAGATAGATAGATACAGATAGGTATGTAGGTAGGTAGATAGATAGATACAGATAGGTAGGTAGGTAGATAGATAGAGAGAGAATGGTAGGTAGGTAGATAGATAGATAGACATAGGTAGGTAGGTAGATTGATAGATACAGATAGGTCGGTAGCTAGATAGATAGATACAGATAGGTAGGTAGGTAGATAGATAGATACAGATAGGTAGGTAGGTAGATAGATAAATACAGATAGGTAGGTAGGTAGGTAGGTAGATAGAGATAGGTTGGTAGGTAGATAGATAGATAGAAATAGGTAGGTAGGTAGATTGAAAGATAGAGATAGGTAGGTAGGTAGATAGATAGATACAGATAGGTAGGTAGGTAGATAGATAGATAGAGATAGGTAGGTAGGTAGATAGATAGATAGACATAGGTATTTAGGTAGATTGATAGATGCAGATAGGTAGGTAGGTAGATAGATAGATACAGATAGGTAGGTAGGTAGATAGATAGATACAGATAGGTAGGTAGGTAGATAGATAAATACAGATAGGTAGGTAGGTAGGTAGATAGATAGAGATAGGTAGGTAGGTAGATAGATAGATAGATAGAGATAGGTAGGTAGGTAGATAGATAGATACAGATAGGTAGGTAGGTAGATAGATAGATACAGATAGGTAGGTAGGTAGATAGATAAATACAGATAGGTAGGTAGGTAGATAGACAGATACAGATAGGTAGGTAGGTAGATAGATAGATAGAGATATGTAGGTAGGTAAATAGATAAATACAGATAGGTAGGTAGGTAGATAGATAGAGATAGGTAGGTAGGTAGATAGATAGATAGAGATAGGTAAGTATGTAGATAGATAGATACAGATAGATAGGTAGGTAGATAGATAAATACAGATAGGTAGGTAGGTAGATAGATAGATAGAGATAGGTAGTTAGGTAGATTGATAGATACAGATACGTAGGTAGGTAGATTGATAGATACAGATAGATAGGTATGTAGATTGATAGATACAGATAGGTAGGTAGGTAGATAGATAGATAGATATAGGTAGGTATGTAGATTGATAGATACAGATAGGTAGGTAGGTAGATTGATAGATACAGATAGGTAGGTAGGTAGATTGATAGATACAGATAGGTAGGTAGGTAGATAGATAGATACAGATAGGTAGGTAGGTAGATAGATAGATACATATAGGTAGGTAGGTAGATAGATAAATACAGATAGGTAGGTAGGTAGGTAGATAGATAGAGATAGGTAGGTAGGTAGATAGATAGATAGAGATAGGTAGGTAGGTAGATAGATAGATACAGATAGGTAGGTAGGTAGATAGATAGATACAGATAGGTAGGTAGGTAGATAGATAAATACAGATAGGTAGGTAGGTAGATAGACAGATACAGATAGGTAGGTAGGTAGATAGATAGATAGAGATATGTAGGTAGGTAAATAGATAAATACAGATAGGTAGGTAGGTAGATAGATAGAGATAGGTAGGTAGGTAGATAGATAGATAGAGATAGGTAAGTATGTAGATAGATAGATACAGATAGATAGGTAGGTAGATAGATAAATACAGATAGGTAGGTAGGTAGATAGATAGATAGAGATAGGTAGTTAGGTAGATTGATAGATACAGATACGTAGGTAGGTAGATTGATAGATACAGATAGATAGGTATGTAGATTGATAGACACAGATAGGTAGGTTGGTAGATAGATAGATACAGATAGGTAGGTAGGTAGATAGACAGATACAGATAGGTAGGTAGGTAGATAGATAGAGATATGTAGGTAGGTAAATAGATAAATACAGATAGGTAGGTAGGTAGATAGATAGAGATAGGTAGGTAGGTAGGTAGGTAGATAGATAGAGATAGGTAGGTAGGTAGGTAGATAGATAGATAGAGATAGGTAGGTAGGTAGATTGATAGATACAGATAGGTAGGTAGGTAGATAGATAGATAGGGATAGGTAGGTAGGTAGATTGATAGATACAGATAGGTAGGTAGGTAGATAGATAGATAGAAATAGGTAGGTAGGTAGATTGATAGATAGAGATAGGTAGGTAGGTAGATAGATAGATACAGATAGGTAGGTAGGTAGATAGATAGATAGAGATAGGTAGGTAGGTAGATTGATAGATACAGATAGGTAGGTAGGTAGATAGATAGATACAGATAGGTAGGGAGGTAGATAGATAAATACAGATAGGTAGGTAGGTAGATAGATAGATAGATAGATATAGGTAGGTATGTAGATTGATAGATACAGATAGGTAGGTAGGTAGATTGATAGATACAGATAGGTAGGTAGGTAGATTGATAGATACAGATAGGTAGGTAGGTAGATAGACAGAGACAGATAGGTAGGTAGGTAGATAGATAGATAGAGATAGGTAGGTAGTTAGATTGATAGATACAGATAGGTAGGTAGGTAGATAGATAGATACAGATAGATAGGTAGGTAGATAGATAAATACAGATAGGTAGGTAGGTAGATAGATAGATAGAGATAGGTAGTTAGGTAGATTGATAGATACAGATACGTAGGTAGGTAGATTGATAGATACAGATAGATAGGTATGTAGATTGATAGACACAGATAGGTAGGTAGGTAGATTGATAGATACAGATACGTAGGTAGGTAGATTGATAGATACAGATAGATAGGTATGTAGATTGATAGACACAGATAGGTAGGTAGGTAGATAGATAGATACAGATAGGTAGGTAGGTAGATAGACAGATACAGATAGGTAGGTAGGTAGATAGATAGAGATATGTAGGTAGGTAAATAGATAAATACAGATAGGTATGTAGATAGATAGATAGAGATAGGTAGGTAGGTAGGTAGATAGAGATAGGTAGGTAGGTAGGTAGATAGATAGATAGAGATAGGTAGGTAGGTAGATTGATAGATACAGATAGGTAGGTAGGTAGAATGATAGATAGGGATAGGTAGGTAGGTAGATTGATAGATACAGATAGATAGGTAGGTAGATAGATAGATAGAAATAGGTAGGTAGGTAGATTGATAGATAGAGATAGGTAGGTAGGTAGATAGATAGATACAGATAGGTAGGTAGGTAGATAGATAGATAGAGATAGGTAGGTAGGTAGATTGATAGATACAGATAGGTAGGTAGGTAGATAGATAGATACAGATAGGTAGGGAGGTAGATAGATAAATACAAATAGGTAGGTAGGTAGATAGATAGATAGATATAGGTAGGTATGTAGATTGATAGATACAGATAGGTAGGTAGGTAGATTGATAGATACAGATAGGTAGGTAGGTAGATTGATAGATACAGATAGGTCGGTAGCTAGATAGATAGATACAGATAGGTATGTAGGTAGGTAGATAGATAGATACAGATAGGTAGGTAGGTAGATAGATAGAGAGAGAATGGTAGGTAGGTAGATAGATAGATAGACATAGGTAGGTAGGTAGATTGATAGATACAGATAGGTCGGTAGCTAGATAGATAGATACAGATAGGTAGGTAGGTAGATAGATAGATACAGATAGGTAGGTAGGTAGATAGATAAATACAGATAGGTAGGTAGGTAGGTAGGTAGATAGAGATAGGTTGGTAGGTAGATAGATAGATAGAAATAGGTAGGTAGGTAGATTGAAAGATAGAGATAGGTAGGTAGGTAGATAGATAGATACAGATAGGTAGGTAGGTAGATAGATAGATAGAGATAGGTAGGTAGGTAGATAGATAGATAGACATAGGTATTTAGGTAGATTGATAGATGCAGATAGGTAGGTAGGTAGATAGATAGATACAGATAGGTAGGTAGGTAGATAGATAGATACAGATAGGTAGGTAGGTAGATAGATAAATACAGATAGGTAGGTAGGTAGGTAGATAGATAGAGATAGGTAGGTAGGTAGATAGATAGATAGATAGAGATAGGTAGGTAGGTAGATAGATAGATACAGATAGGTAGGTAGGTAGATAGATAGATACAGATAGGTAGGTAGGTAGATAGATAAATACAGATAGGTAGGTAGGTAGATAGACAGATACAGATAGGTAGGTAGGTAGATAGATAGATAGAGATATGTAGGTAGGTAAATAGATAAATACAGATAGGTAGGTAGGTAGATAGATAGAGATAGGTAGGTAGGTAGATAGATAGATAGAGATAGGTAAGTATGTAGATAGATAGATACAGATAGATAGGTAGGTAGATAGATAAATACAGATAGGTAGGTAGGTAGATAGATAGATAGAGATAGGTAGTTAGGTAGATTGATAGATACAGATACGTAGGTAGGTAGATTGATAGATACAGATAGATAGGTATGTAGATTGATAGATACAGATAGGTAGGTAGGTAGATAGATAGATAGATATAGGTAGGTATGTAGATTGATAGATACAGATAGGTAGGTAGGTAGATTGATAGATACAGATAGGTAGGTAGGTAGATTGATAGATACAGATAGGTAGGTAGGTAGATAGATAGATACAGATAGGTAGGTAGGTAGATAGATAGATACATATAGGTAGGTAGGTAGATAGATAAATACAGATAGGTAGGTAGGTAGGTAGATAGATAGAGATAGGTAGGTAGGTAGATAGATAGATAGAGATAGGTAGGTAGGTAGATAGATAGATACAGATAGGTAGGTAGGTAGATAGATAGATACAGATAGGTAGGTAGGTAGATAGATAAATACAGATAGGTAGGTAGGTAGATAGACAGATACAGATAGGTAGGTAGGTAGATAGATAGATAGAGATATGTAGGTAGGTAAATAGATAAATACAGATAGGTAGGTAGGTAGATAGATAGAGATAGGTAGGTAGGTAGATAGATAGATAGAGATAGGTAAGTATGTAGATAGATAGATACAGATAGATAGGTAGGTAGATAGATAAATACAGATAGGTAGGTAGGTAGATAGATAGATAGAGATAGGTAGTTAGGTAGATTGATAGATACAGATACGTAGGTAGGTAGATTGATAGATACAGATAGATAGGTATGTAGATTGATAGACACAGATAGGTAGGTTGGTAGATAGATAGATACAGATAGGTAGGTAGGTAGATAGACAGATACAGATAGGTAGGTAGGTAGATAGATAGAGATATGTAGGTAGGTAAATAGATAAATACAGATAGGTAGGTAGGTAGATAGATAGAGATAGGTAGGTAGGTAGGTAGGTAGATAGATAGAGATAGGTAGGTAGGTAGGTAGATAGATAGATAGAGATAGGTAGGTAGGTAGATTGATAGATACAGATAGGTAGGTAGGTAGATAGATAGATAGGGATAGGTAGGTAGGTAGATTGATAGATACAGATAGGTAGGTAGGTAGATAGATAGATAGAAATAGGTAGGTAGGTAGATTGATAGATAGAGATAGGTAGGTAGGTAGATAGATAGATACAGATAGGTAGGTAGGTAGATAGATAGATAGAGATAGGTAGGTAGGTAGATTGATAGATAGAGATAGGTAGGTAGGTAGATAGATAGATACAGATAGGTAGGGAGGTAGATAGATAAATACAGATAGGTAGGTAGGTAGATAGATAGATAGATAGATATAGGTAGGTATGTAGATTGATAGATACAGATAGGTAGGTAGGTAGATTGATAGATACAGATAGGTAGGTAGGTAGATTGATAGATACAGATAGGTAGGTAGGTAGATAGACAGAGACAGATAGGTAGGTAGGTAGATAGATAGATAGAGATAGGTAGGTAGTTAGATTGATAGATACAGATAGGTAGGTAGGTAGATAGATAGATACAGATAGATAGGTAGGTAGATAGATAAATACAGATAGGTAGGTAGGTAGATAGATAGATAGAGATAGGTAGTTAGGTAGATTGATAGATACAGATACGTAGGTAGGTAGATTGATAGATACAGATAGATAGGTATGTAGATTGATAGACACAGATAGGTAGGTAGGTAGATAGATAGATACAGATAGGTAGGTAGGTAGATAGACAGATACAGATAGGTAGGTAGGTAGATAGATAGAGATATGTAGGTAGGTAAAGAGATAAATACAGATAGGTACGTAGGTAGATAGATAGAGATAGGTAGGTAGGTAGGTAGGTAGATAGAGATAGGTAGGTAGGTAGGTAGATAGATAGATAGAGATAGGTAGGTAGGTAGATAGATAGATACAGATAGGTAGGTAGGTAGATAGATAGATAGAGATAGGTAGGTAGGTAGATTGATAGATACAGATAGGTAGGTAGGTAGATAGATAGATACAGATAGGTAGGGAGGTAGATAGATAAATACAGATAGGTAGGTAGGTAGATAGATAGATAGATATAGGTAGGTATGTAGATTGATAGATACAGATAGGTAGGTAGGTAGATTGATAGATACAGATAGGTAGGTAGGTAGATTGATAGATACAGATAGGTAGGTAGATAGACAGACACAGATAGGTAGGTAGGTAGATAGATAGATAGAGATAGGTAGGTAGGTAGATTGATAGATACAGATAGGTAGGTAGGTAGATAGATACAGATAGGTAGGTAGGTAGATAGATAAATACAGATAGGTAGGTAGGTAGATAGATAGATAGAGATAGGTAGGTATGTAGATTGATAGATACAGATAGGTAGGTAGGTAAATTGATAGATACAGATAGGTAGGTAGGTAGATTGATAGATACAGATAGGTAGGAAGGTAGGTAGATAGATACAGATAGGTAGGTAGGTAGATTGATAGATACAGATAGGTATGTAGGTAGGTAGATAGATAGATACAGATAGGTAGGTAGGTAGATAGATAGAGAGAGATAGGTAGGTAGGTAGATAGATAGATAGACATAGGTAGGTAGGTAGATTGATAGATACAGATAGGTCGGTAGCTAGATAGATAGATACAGATAGGTAGGTAGGTAGATTGATAGATACAGATAGGTATGTAGGTAGGTAGATAGATAGATACAGATAGGTAGGTAGGTAGATAGATAGAGAGAGATAGGTAGGTAGGTAGATAGATAGATAGACATAGGTAGGTAGGTAGATTGATAGATACAGATAGGTCGGTAGCTAGATAGATAGATACAGATAGGTAGGTAGGTAGATAGATAGATACAGATAGGTAGGTAGGTAGATAGATAAATACAGATAGGTAGGTAGGTAGGTAGGTAGGTAGATAGAGATAGGTAGGTAGGTAGATAGATAGATAGAAATAGGTAGGTAGGTAGATTGAAAGATAGAGATAGGTAGGTAGGTAGATAGATAGATACAGATAGGTAGGTAGGTAGATAGATAGATAGAGATAGGTAGGTAGGTAGATAGATAGATAGACATAGGTATTTAGGTAGATTGATAGATGCAGATAGGTAGGTAGGTAGATAGATAGATACAGATAGGTAGGTAGGTAGATAGATAGATACAGATAGGTAGGTAGGTAGATAGATAAATACAGATAGGTAGGTAGGTAGGTAGATAGATAGAGATAGGTTGGTAGGTAGATAGATAGATAGAGATAGGTAGGTAGGTAGATAGACAGACACAGATAGGTAGGTAGGTAGATAGATAGATAGAGATAGGTAGGTAGGTAGATTGATAGATACAGATAGGTAGGTAGGTAGATAGATACAGATAGGTAGGTAGGTAGATAGATAAATACAGATAGGTAGGTAGGTAGATAGATAGATAGAGATAGGTAGGTATGTAGATTGATAGATACAGATAGGTAGGTAGGTAAATTGATAGATACAGATAGGTAGGTAGGTAGATTGATAGATACAGATAGGTAGGAAGGTAGGTAGATAGATACAGATAGGTAGGTAGGTAGATTGATAGATACAGATAGGTATGTAGGTAGGTAGATAGATAGATACAGATAGGTAGGTAGGTAGATAGATAGAGAGAGATAGGTAGGTAGGTAGATAGATAGATAGACATAGGTAGGTAGGTAGATTGATAGATACAGATAGGTCGGTAGCTAGATAGATAGATACAGATAGGTAGGTAGGTAGATTGATAGATACAGATAGGTATGTAGGTAGGTAGATAGATAGATACAGATAGGTAGGTAGGTAGATAGATAGAGAGAGATAGGTAGGTAGGTAGATAGATAGATAGACATAGGTAGGTAGGTAGATTGATAGATACAGATAGGTCGGTAGCTAGATAGATAGATACAGATAGGTAGGTAGGTAGATAGATAGATACAGATAGGTAGGTAGGTAGATAGATAAATACAGATAGGTAGGTAGGTAGGTAGGTAGATAGAGATAGGTAGGTAGGTAGATAGATAGATAGAAATAGGTAGGTAGGTAGATTGAAAGATAGAGATAGGTAGGTAGGTAGATAGATAGATACAGATAGGTAGGTAGGTAGATAGATAGATAGAGATAGGTAGGTAGGTAGATAGATAGATAGACATAGGTATTTAGGTAGATTGATAGATGCAGATAGGTAGGTAGGTAGATAGATAGATACAGATAGGTAGGTAGGTAGATAGATAGATACAGATAGGTAGGTAGGTAGATAGATAAATACAGATAGGTAGGTAGGTAGGTAGATAGATAGAGATAGGTTGGTAGGTAGATAGATAGATAGAGATAGGTAGGTAGGTAGATAGATAGATACAGATAGGTAGGTAGGTAGATAGATAGATACAGATAGGTAGGTAGGTAGATAGATAAATACAGATAGGTAGGTAGGTAGATAGACAGATACAGATAGGTAGGTAGGTAGATAGATAGATAGAGATATGTAGGTAGGTAAATAGATAAATACAGATAGGTAGGTAGGTAGATAGATAGAGATAGGTAGGTAGGTAGATAGATAGATAGAGATAGGTAAGTATGTAGATAGATAGATACAGATAGATAGGTATGTAGATTGATAGATACAGATAGGTAGGTAGGTAGATAGATAGATAGATATAGGTAGGTATGTAGATTGATAGATACAGATAGGTAGGTAGGTAGATTGATAGATACAGATAGGTAGGTAGGTAGATTGATAGATACAGATAGGTAGGTAGGTAGATAGACAGACACAGATAGGTAGGTAGGTAGATAGATAGATAGAGATAGGTAGGTAGGTAGATTGATAAATACAGATAGGTAGGTAGGTAGATAGATAGATACAGATAGATAGGTAGGTAGATAGATAAATACAGATAGGTAGGTAGGTAGATAGATAGATAGAGATAGGTAGTTAGGTAGATTGATAGATACAGATACGTAGGTAGGTAGATTGATAGATACAGATAGATAGGTATGTAGATTGATAGACACAGATAGGTAGGTTGGTAGATAGATAGATACAGATAGGTAGGTAGGTAGATAGACAGATACAGATAGGTAGGTAGGTAGATAGATAGAGATATGTAGGTAGGTAAATAGATAAATACAGATAGGTAGGTAGGTAGATAGATAGAGATAGGTAGGTAGGTAGGTAGGTAGGTAGATAGATAGAGATAGGTAGGTAGGTAGGTAGATAGATAGATAGAGATAGGTAGGTAGGTAGATTGATAGATACAGATAGGTAGGTAGGTAGGTAGATAGATAGGGATAGGTAGGTAGGTAGATTGATAGATACAGATAGGTAGGTAGGTAGATAGATAGATAGAAATAGGTAGGTAGGTAGATTGATAGATAGAGATAGGTAGGTAGGTAGATAGATAGATACAGATAGGTAGGTAGGTAGATAGATAGATAGATAGAGATAGGTAGGTAGGTAGATTGATAGATACAGATAGGTAGGTAGGTAGATAGATAGATACAGATAGGTAGGGAGGTAGATAGATAAATACAGATAGGTAGGTAGGTAGATAGATAGATAGATAGATATAGGTAGGTATGTAGATTGATAGATACAGATAGGTAGGTAGGTAGATTGATAGATACAGATAGGTAGGTAGGTAGATTGATAGATACAGATAGGTAGGTAGGTAGATAGACAGAGACAGATAGGTAGGTAGGTAGATAGATAGATAGAGATAGGTAGGTAGTTAGATTGATAGATACAGATAGGTAGGTAGGTAGATAGATAGATACAGATAGATAGGTAGGTAGATAGATAAATACAGATAGGTAGGTAGGTAGATAGATAGATAGAGATAGGTAGTTAGGTAGATTGATAGATACAGATACGTAGGTAGGTAGATTGATAGATACAGATAGATAGGTATGTAGATTGATAGACACAGATAGGTAGGTAGGTAGATAGATAGATACAGATAGGTAGGTAGGTAGATAGACAGATACAGATAGGTAGGTAGGTAGATAGATAGAGATATGTAGGTAGGTAAATAGATAAATACAGATAGGTACGTAGGTAGATAGATAGAGATAGGTAGGTAGGTAGGTAGGTAGATAGAGATAGGTAGGTAGGTAGGTAGATAGATAGATAGAGATAGGTAGGTAGGTAGATTGATAGATACAGATAGGTAGGTAGGTAGAATGATAGATAGGGATAGGTAGGTAGGTAGATTGATAGATACAGATAGATAGGTAGGTAGATAGATAGATAGAAATAGGTAGGTAGGTAGATTGATAGATAGAGATAGGTAGGTAGGTAGATAGATAGATACAGATAGGTAGGTAGGTAGATAGATAGATAGAGATAGGTAGGTAGGTAGATTGATAGATACAGATAGGTAGGTAGGTAGATAGATAGATACAGATAGGTAGGGAGGTAGATAGATAAATACAGATAGGTAGGTAGGTAGATAGATAGATAGATATAGGTAGGTATGTAGATTGATAGATACAGATAGGTAGGTAGGTAGATTGATAGATACAGATAGGTAGGTAGGTAGATTGATAGATACAGATAGGTAGGTAGATAGACAGACACAGATAGGTAGGTAGGTAGATAGATAGATAGAGATAGGTAGGTAGGTAGATTGATAGATACAGATAGGTAGGTAGGTAGATAGATACAGATAGGTAGGTAGGTAGATAGATAAATACAGATAGGTAGGTAGGTAGATAGATAGATAGAGATAGGTAGGTATGTAGATTGATAGATACAGATAGGTAGGTAGGTAAATTGATAGATACAGATAGGTAGGTCGGTAGATTGATAGATACAGATAGGTAGGAAGGTAGGTAGATAGATACAGATAGGTAGGTAGGTAGATTGATAGATACAGATAGGTATGTAGGTAGGTAGATAGATAGATACAGATAGGTAGGTAGGTAGATAGATAGAGAGAGATAGGTAGGTAGGTAGATAGATAGATAGACATAGGTAGGTAGGTAGATTGATAGATACAGATAGGTCGGTAGCTAGATAGATAGATACAGATAGGTAGGTAGGTAGATTGATAGATACAGATAGGTATGTAGGTAGGTAGATAGATAGATACAGATAGGTAGGTAGGTAGATAGATAGAGAGAGATAGGTAGGTAGGTAGATAGATAGATAGACATAGGTAGGTAGGTAGATTGATAGATACAGATAGGTCGGTAGCTAGATAGATAGATACAGATAGGTAGGTAGGTAGATAGATAGATACAGATAGGTAGGTAGGTAGATAGATAAATACAGATAGGTAGGTAGGTAGGTAGGTAGATAGAGATAGGTAGGTAGGTAGATAGATAGATAGAAATAGGTAGGTAGGTAGATTGAAAGATAGAGATAGGTAGGTAGGTAGATAGATAGATACAGATAGGTAGGTAGGTAGATAGATAGATAGAGATAGGTAGGTAGGTAGATAGATAGATAGACATAGGTATTTAGGTAGATTGATAGATGCAGATAGGTAGGTAGGTAGATAGATAGATACAGATAGGTAGGTAGGTAGATAGATAGATACAGATAGGTAGGTAGGTAGATAGATAAATACAGATAGGTAGGTAGGTAGGTAGATAGATAGAGATAGGTTGGTAGGTAGATAGATAGATAGAGATAGGTAGGTAGGTAGATAGATAGATACAGATAGGTAGGTAGGTAGATAGATAGATACAGATAGGTAGGTAGGTAGATAGATAAATACAGATAGGTAGGTAGGTAGATAGACAGATACAGATAGGTAGGTAGGTAGATAGATAGATAGAGATATGTAGGTAGGTAAATAGATAAATACAGATAGGTAGGTAGGTAGATAGATAGAGATAGGTAGGTAGGTAGATAGATAGATAGAGATAGGTAAGTATGTAGATAGATAGATACAGATAGATAGGTATGTAGATTGATAGATACAGATAGGTAGGTAGGTAGATAGATAGATAGATATAGGTAGGTATGTAGATTGATAGATACAGATAGGTAGGTAGGTAGATTGATAGATACAGATAGGTAGGTAGGTAGATTGATAGATACAGATAGGTAGGAAGGTAGATAGACAGACACAGATAGGTAGGTAGGTAGATAGATAGATAGAGATAGGTAGGTAGGTAGATTGATAGATACAGATAGGTAGGTAGGTAGATAGATAGATACAGATAGATAGGTAGGTAGATAGATAAATACAGATAGGTAGGTAGGTAGATAGATAGATAGAGATAGGTAGTTAGGTAGATTGATAGATACAGATACGTAGGTAGGTAGATTGATAGATACAGATAGATAGGTATGTAGATTGATAGACACAGATAGGTAGGTAGGTAGATAGATAGATACAGATAGGTAGGTAGGTAGATAGACAGATACAGATAGGTAGGTAGGTAGATAGATAGAGATATGTAGGTAGGTAAATAGATAAATACAGATAGGTAGGTAGGTAGATAGATAGAGATAGGTAGGTAGGTAGGTAGGTAGGTAGAGATAGGTAGGTAGGTAGGTAGATAGATAGATAGAGATAGGTAGGTAGGTAGATTGATAGATACAGATAGGTAGGTAGGTAGAATGATAGATAGGGATAGGTAGGTAGGTAGATTGATAGATACAGATAGATAGGTAGGTAGATAGATAGATAGAAATAGGTAGGTAGGTAGATTGATAGATAGAGATAGGTAGGTAGGTAGATAGATAGATACAGATAGGTAGGTAGGTAGATAGATAGATAGAGATAGGTAGGTAGGTAGATTGATAGATACAGATAGGTAGGTAGGTAGATAGATAGATACAGATAGGTAGGGAGGTAGATAGATAAATACAGATAGGTAGGTAGGTAGATAGATAGATAGATATAGGTAGGTATGTGGATTGATAGATACAGATAGGTAGGTAGGTAGATTGATAGATACAGATAGGTAGGTAGGTAGATTGATAGATACAGATAGGTAGGTAGGTAGATAGACAGACACAGATAGGTAGGTAGGTAGATAGATAGATACAGATAGGTAGGTAGGTAGATTGATAGATACAGATAGGTAGGTAGGTAGATAGATACAGATAGGTAGGTAGGTAGATAGATAAATACAGATAGGTAGGTAGGTAGATAGATAGATAGAGATAGGTAGGTATGTAGATTGATAGATACAGATAGGTAGGTAGGTAAATTGATAGATACAGATAGGTAGGTAGGTAGATTGATAGATACAGATAGGTAGGAAGGTAGGTAGATAGATACAGATAGGTAGGTAGGTAGATTGATAGATACAGATAGGTATGTAGGTAGGTAGATAGATAGATACAGATAGGTAGGTAGGTAGATAGATAGAGAGAGATAGGTAGGTAGGTAGATAGATAGATAGACATAGGTAGGTAGGTAGATTGATAGATACAGATAGGTCGGTAGCTAGATAGATAGATACAGATAGGTAGGTAGGTAGATTGATAGATACAGATAGGTATGTAGGTAGGTAGATAGATAGATACAGATAGGTAGGTAGGTAGATAGATAGAGAGAGATAGGTAGGTAGGTAGATAGATAGATAGACATAGGTAGGTAGGTAGATTGATAGATACAGATAGGTCGGTAGGTAGATAGATAGATACAGATAGGTAGGTAGGTAGATAGACAGATACAGATAGGTAGGTAGGTAGATAGATAGATAGATATAGGTAGGTATGTAGATTGATAGATACAGATAGGTAGGTAGGTAGATTGATAGATACAGATAGGTAGGTAGGTAGATTGATAGATACAGATAGGTAGGTAGATAGACAGACACAGATAGGTAGGTAGGTAGATAGATAGATAGAGATAGGTAGGTAGGTAGATTGATAGATACAGATAGGTAGGTAGGTAGATAGATACAGATAGGTAGGTAGGTAGATAGATAAATACAGATAGGTAGGTAGGTAGATAGATAGATAGAGATAGGTAGGTATGTAGATTGATAGATACAGATAGGTAGGTAGGTAAATTGATAGATACAGATAGGTAGGTAGGTAGATTGATAGATACAGATAGGTAGGAAGGTAGGTAGATAGATACAGATAGGTAGGTAGGTAGATTGATAGATACAGATAGGTATGTAGGTAGGTAGATAGATAGATACAGATAGGTAGGTAGGTAGATAGATAGAGAGAGATAGGTAGGTAGGTAGATAGATAGATAGACATAGGTAGGTAGGTAGATTGATAGATACAGATAGGTCGGTAGCTAGATAGATAGATACAGATAGGTAGGTAGGTAGATTGATAGATACAGATAGGTATGTAGGTAGGTAGATAGATAGATACAGATAGGTAGGTAGGTAGATAGATAGAGAGAGATAGGTAGGTAGGTAGATAGATAGATAGACATAGGTAGGTAGGTAGATTGATAGATACAGATAGGTCGGTAGCTAGATAGATAGATACAGATAGGTAGGTAGGTAGATAGATAGATACAGATAGGTAGGTAGGTAGATAGATAAATACAGATAGGTAGGTAGGTAGGTAGGTAGATAGAGATAGGTAGGTAGGTAGATAGATAGATAGAAATAGGTAGGTAGGTAGATTGAAAGATAGAGATAGGTAGGTAGGTAGATAGATAGATACAGATAGGTAGGTAGGTAGATAGATAGATAGAGATAGGTAGGTAGGTAGATAGATAGATAGACATAGGTATTTAGGTAGATTGATAGATGCAGATAGGTAGGTAGGTAGATAGATAGATACAGATAGGTAGGTAGGTAGATAGATAGATACAGATAGGTAGGTAGGTAGATAGATAAATACAGATAGGTAGGTAGGTAGGTAGATAGATAGAGATAGGTTGGTAGGTAGATAGATAGATAGAGATAGGTAGGTAGGTAGATAGATAGATACAGATAGGTAGGTAGGTAGATAGATAGATACAGATAGGTAGGTAGGTAGATAGATAAATACAGATAGGTAGGTAGGTAGATAGACAGATACAGATAGGTAGGTAGGTAGATAGATAGATAGAGATATGTAGGTAGGTAAATAGATAAATACAGATAGGTAGGTAGGTAGATAGATAGAGATAGGTAGGTAGGTAGATAGATAGATAGAGATAGGTAAGTATGTAGATAGATAGATACAGATAGATAGGTAGGTAGATAGATAAATACAGATAGGTAGGTAGGTAGATAGATAGATAGAGATAGGTAGTTAGGTAGATTGATAGATACAGATACGTAGGTAGGTAGATTGATAGATACAGATAGATAGGTATGTAGATTGATAGATACAGATAGGTAGGTAGGTAGATAGATAGATAGATATAGGTAGGTATGTAGATTGATAGATACAGATAGGTAGGTAGGTAGATTGATAGATACAGATAGGTAGGTAGGTAGATTGATAGATACAGATAGGTAGGTAGGTAGATAGACAGACACAGATAGGTAGGTAGGTAGATAGATAGATAGAGATAGGTAGGTAGGTTGATTGATAGATACAGATAGGTAGGTAGGTAGATAGATAGATACAGATAGATAGGTAGGTAGATAGATAAATACAGATAGGTAGGTAGGTAGATAGATAGATAGAGATAGGTAGTTAGGTAGATTGATAGATACAGATACGTAGGTAGGTAGATTGATAGATACAGATAGATAGGTATGTAGATTGATAGACACAGATAGGTAGGTAGGTAGATAGATAGATACAGATAGGTTGGTAGGTAGATAGACAGATACAGATAGGTAGGTAGGTAGATAGATAGAGATATGTAGGTAGGTAAATAGATAAATACAGATAGGTAGGTAGGTAGATAGATAGAGATAGGTAGGTAGGTAGGTAGATAGAGATAGGTAGGTAGGTAGGTAGGTAGATAGATAGATAGAGATAGGTAGGTAGGTAGATTGATAGATACAGATAGGTAGGTAGGTAGAATGATAGATAGGGATAGGTAGGTAGGTAGATTGATAGATACAGATAGGTAGGTAGATAGACAGACACAGATAGGTAGGTAGGTAGATAGATAGATAGAGATAGGTAGGTAGGTAGATTGATAGATACAGATAGGTAGGTAGGTAGATAGATACAGATAGGTAGGTAGGTAGATAGATAAATACAGATAGGTAGGTAGGTAGATAGATAGATAGAGATAGGTAGGTATGTAGATTGATAGATACAGATAGGTAGGTAGGTAAATTGATAGATACAGATAGGTAGGTAGGTAGATTGATAGATACAGATAGGTAGGAAGGTAGGTAGATAGATACAGATAGGTAGGTAGGTAGATTGATAGATACAGATAGGTATGTAGGTAGGTAGATAGATAGATACAGATAGGTAGGTAGGTAGATAGATAGAGAGAGATAGGTAGGTAGGTAGATAGATAGATAGACATAGGTAGGTAGGTAGATTGATAGATACAGATAGGTCGGTAGCTAGATAGATAGATACAGATAGGTAGGTAGGTAGATTGATAGATACAGATAGGTATGTAGGTAGGTAGATAGATAGATACAGATAGGTAGGTAGGTAGATAGATAGAGAGAGATAGGTAGGTAGGTAGATAGATAGATAGACATAGGTAGGTAGGTAGATTGATAGATACAGATAGGTCGGTAGCTAGATAGATAGATACAGATAGGTAGGTAGGTAGATAGATAGATACAGATAGGTAGGTAGGTAGATAGATAAATACAGATAGGTAGGTAGGTAGGTAGGTAGATAGAGATAGGTAGGTAGGTAGATAGATAGATAGAAATAGGTAGGTAGGTAGATTGAAAGATAGAGATAGGTAGGTAGGTAGATAGATAGATACAGATAGGTAGGTAGGTAGATAGATAGATAGAGATAGGTAGGTAGGTAGATAGATAGATAGACATAGGTATTTAGGTAGATTGATAGATGCAGATAGGTAGGTAGGTAGATAGATAGATACAGATAGGTAGGTAGGTAGATAGATAGATACAGATAGGTAGGTAGGTAGATAGATAAATACAGATAGGTAGGTAGGTAGGTAGATAGATAGAGATAGGTTGGTAGGTAGATAGATAGATAGAGATAGGTAGGTAGGTAGATAGATAGATACAGATAGGTAGGTAGGTAGATAGATAGATACAGATAGGTAGGTAGGTAGATAGATAAATACAGATAGGTAGGTAGGTAGATAGACAGATACAGATAGGTAGGTAGGTAGATAGATAGATAGAGATATGTAGGTAGGTAAATAGATAAATACAGATAGGTAGGTAGGTAGATAGATAGAGATAGGTAGGTAGGTAGATAGATAGATAGAGATAGGTAAGTATGTAGATAGATAGATACAGATAGATAGGTAGGTAGATAGATAAATACAGATAGGTAGGTAGGTAGATAGATAGATAGAGATAGGTAGTTAGGTAGATTGATAGATACAGATACGTAGGTAGGTAGATTGATAGATACAGATAGATAGGTATGTAGATTGATAGATACAGATAGGTAGGTAGGTAGATAGATAGATAGATATAGGTAGGTATGTAGATTGATAGATACAGATAGGTAGGTAGGTAGATTGATAGATACAGATAGGTAGGTAGGTAGATTGATAGATACAGATAGGTAGGTAGGTAGATAGACAGACACAGATAGGTAGGTAGGTAGATAGATAGATAGAGATAGGTAGGTAGGTTGATTGATAGATACAGATAGGTAGGTAGGTAGATAGATAGATACAGATAGATAGGTAGGTAGATAGATAAATACAGATAGGTAGGTAGGTAGATAGATAGATAGAGATAGGTAGTTAGGTAGATTGATAGATACAGATACGTAGGTAGGTAGATTGATAGATACAGATAGATAGGTATGTAGATTGATAGACACAGATAGGTAGGTAGGTAGATAGATAGATACAGATAGGTTGGTAGGTAGATAGACAGATACAGATAGGTAGGTAGGTAGATAGATAGAGATATGTAGGTAGGTAAATAGATAAATACAGATAGGTAGGTAGGTAGATAGATAGAGATAGGTAGGTAGGTAGGTAGATAGAGATAGGTAGGTAGGTAGGTAGGTAGATAGATAGATAGAGATAGGTAGGTAGGTAGATTGATAGATACAGATAGGTAGGTAGGTAGAATGATAGATAGGGATAGGTAGGTAGGTAGATTGATAGATACAGATAGATAGGTAGGTAGATAGATAGATAGAAATAGGTAGGTAGGTAGATTGATAGATAGAGATAGGTAGGTAGGTAGATAGATAGATACAGATAGGTAGGTAGGTAGATAGATAGATACAGATAGGTAGGGAGGTAGATAGATAAATACAGATAGGTAGGTAGGTAGATAGATAGATAGATATAGGTAGGTATGTAGATTGATAGATACAGATAGGTAGGTAGGTAGATTGATAGATACAGATAGGTAGGTAGGTAGATTGATAGATACAGATAGGTAGGTAGGTAGATAGACAGACACAGATAGGTAGGTAGGTAGATAGATAGATACAGATAGGTAGGTAGGTAGATTGATAGATACAGATAGGTAGGTAGGTAGATAGATACAGATAGGTAGGTAGGTAGATAGATAAATACAGATAGGTAGGTAGGTAGATAGATAGATAGAGATAGGTAGGTATGTAGATTGATAGATACAGATAGGTAGGTAGGTAAATTGATAGATACAGATAGGTAGGTAGGTAGATTGATAGATACAGATAGGTAGGAAGGTAGGTAGATAGATACAGATAGGTAGGTAGGTAGATTGATAGATACAGATAGGTATGTAGGTAGGTAGATAGATAGATACAGATAGGTAGGTAGGTAGATAGATAGAGAGAGATAGGTAGGTAGGTAGATAGATAGATAGACATAGGTAGGTAGGTAGATTGATAGATACAGATAGGTCGGTAGCTAGATAGATAGATACAGATAGGTAGGTAGGTAGATTGATAGATACAGATAGGTATGTAGGTAGGTAGATAGATAGATACAGATAGGTAGGTAGGTAGATAGATAGAGAGAGATAGGTAGGTAGGTAGATAGATAGATAGACATAGGTAGGTAGGTAGATTGATAGATACAGATAGGTCGGTAGGTAGATAGATAGATACAGATAGGTAGGTAGGTAGATAGATAGATACAGATAGGTAGGTAGGTAGATAGATAAATACAGATAGGTAGGTAGGTAGGTAGGTAGATAGAGATAGGTAGGTAGGTAGATAGATAGATAGAAATAGGTAGGTAGGTAGATTGAAAGATAGAGATAGGTAGGTAGGTAGATAGATAGATACAGATAGGTAGGTAGGTAGATAGATAGATACAGATAGGTAGGTAGGTAGATAGATAGATAGACATATTTATTTATTTATTTATTTATTTATTTATTTACAAATATTTATATGCCGCCCAATCCCAAAGGACTCAGGGCGGCGTACAAAATTAAAAACAGTCATAAAACAATAAAATAAAATAACCCAGTCATACCGCGAGTCCGATCATATCCCGGCCCGCCGAGGACATCAGCCCCAGGCCTGCCGGAACAGGAGAGTTTTAACGGCTTTCTTAAAGGCCGGCAGGGTGGGAGTAGTTCGAACCTCGGGGGGAAGTTGATTCCACCAGGTCGGAGCCACCACAGAAAAGGCCCTTCCCCGAGGGCCCGCCAGCCGACATTGTCTGGCCGACGGGACCTGAAGGAGGCCCAATCTATGGGACCTCACCGGTCTCTGGGAGCTATGCGGCAGAATGCGGTCCTGTAAGTAACCTGGCCCTATGCCATGAAGGGCTTTGAAGGTGATGACCAACACCTTGAATTGCGTCCGGAGACCCACAGGAAGCCAGTGCAGCTCGCGGAGGATAGGTGACACGTGGGCGTACCTTGGCGCGCCCACAATCGCTCTCGCGGCTGCATTCTGAACCAACTGCAGCCTCCGAACGCCCTTCAAGGGTAGCCCCATGTAGAGCGCATTACAGTAATCCAGTCTTGAGGTGACAAGGGCATGAGTGACTGTGAGTAAAGCCTCCCGGTCCAAATAAGGCCGCAACTGGTGCACGAGGCGAACCTGTGCAAAGGTCCCCCTGGCCACAGCCGATAGATGTTGTTCCAAATTTAGCTGTGAGTCCAGGAGGACACCCAAGTTGCGTGCCTGCACTGAGGGAGGTAAATTTGCCCCCCCCCAGGACTAAAGATGGACCATCCAGTTGACCTTTGGGAGGCAAGACCCAGAGCCATTCGGTCTTGTCAGGGTTGAGTCTAAGCCTGTTCACCCCCATCCAGACCCTCACATCTTCCAGGCACCGGCACATCACGTCGACTGCTTCACTGAAAGGACACGGGGTGGAGATATACAATTGGGTATCATCAGCGTACTGATGATACCTCACCCCGTGTCGCCAAATGATCTCACCCAGCGGTTTCATGTAGATGTTAAAAAGGAGGGGGGACAGGACCGAGCCCTGAGGCACCCCATAATCGAGGCGCCTAGGGGTCGATCTCTGTCCACCCGCCAACACCGACTGCGACCTGTCAGAGAGGTAGGAGGAGAACCACCGCAATACGGTGCCGCCCACCCCCACCTCTCCGAGACGACGCAGAAGGATACCATGGTCGATGGTATCGAAAGCCGCTGAGAGGTCAAGAAGCACCAGGATAGAGGAATAACCCCTATCCCGGGCTCGCCAGAGATCATCGGTCAGTGCGACCAAAGCAGTCTCAGTGCTGTAGCCGGGCCTGAAACCAGATTGAAAAGGGTCCAGATAATTGGTTTCATCCAAGGATCGCAAGAGTTGAGACGCCACCACCTTCTCTACAACCTTCCCCACAAAGGGGAGGTTGGAGACGGGACGAAAGTTCTTCAAAACAGCTGGGTCCAGGGAAGGCTTCTTGAGGAGGGGCCTCACCACCGCTTCCTTTAAAGGTTGCGGGAAAGACCCCTCCATCAAGGAGGCATTGATTATCGCCTGGAGCCAGCCTCGTGTCACCTCCCTACTGGCAGAAACCAGCCAGGAGGGGCACGGGTCCAATAAACAGGTGGCGGCATTCATTGCCCTCACGGCCTTGTCCACTTCATCAGGGGTCACAGGCTCAAACTCGCTCCAGATAACATGACTAAGACCAGCCCCTGGCAACTCGGCTGGCACTGCCCAGTCGGAGTCCAGGTCTCTCTGAATCTGAGCGATTTTGTCCGACAGAAACTGAACAAACTCCTCAGCTCTCCCCTGCAAGGGTTCCTCCGCCCCCTCCACTTTAAGAAGGGAGCGGGTCACCCTAAACAAGGCGGCCGGGCGAGATTCTGCAGACGCAATAAGTGCGGAAAAGTGAACACGCTTTGCCGCCCTTATCGCCACTAAATAAGTCCTAATATAGGCTCTTAATAGTGATCGGTCAGATTCAGAGTTACTGGCCCTCCAACGTCGCTCTAGACGTCTCTTGTGGCGCTTCATCTCCCGGAGCTCCTCAGTAAACCAAGGGGCCCTCCGGGGACCGCCACCACAGAGAGGTCGCAAAGGCGCAATTCGATCCAGGGCCCCGGACGCCGCCTCATTCCAGGCCGCAACCAGGGACCCGGACGAGTTGTGGACAAGGGAGTCAGGTATTTCCCCAAGCTCCTCCTGGAACCGGTCTGGGTCCATTAAGCGCCTGGGGCGGAACCACCTAGTCGGCTCCCTCTCCCTGCGATGGGGGAGTGATGCTCTGAAGTCCAGCCTCAATAGGAAATGATCTGTCCATGACAAGGGCGAGATCTCTATTCCCCTTAATTCCAGATCATGTCTCCATTGCCCCGAGAGAAACACAAGGTCGAGTGTGTGACCACCCCTATGAGTTGGATCCTGAATTACCTGGGTCAGGTCCATGGTTGCCATGGAAGCCATGAACTCCTGCGCCGCCTCTGAGCGATCGCCGAGTGATGGCAGGTTAAAGTCCCCCAGTACTATAAGTCTGGGGAACTCCACCGCCAACCCGGCTACTGATAGATAGGTAGGTAGGTAGCTAGATACAGATAGGTAGGTAGGTAGATAGATAAATACAGATAGGTAGGTAGGTAGATAGATAGATAGAGATAGGTAGGTAGGTAGATTGATAGATACAGATAGGTAGGTAGGTAGATTGATAGATACAGATAGGTAGGTAGGTAGGTAGATAGATACAGATAGGTAGATAGGTAGATAGATAAATACAGATAGGTAGGTAGGTAGATAGATAGATAGAGATAGGTAGTTAGGTAGATTGATAGATACAGATAGGTAGGTAGGTATATATATAGATACAGATAGGTCGGTAGGTAGATAGATAGATAGAGATAGGTAGGTAGGTAGATAGATAAATACAGATAGGTAGGTAGGTAGGTAGATAGATAGATAGAGATAGGTAGGTAGGTAGATAGATAGATAGAGATAGATAGGTAGGTAGATTGATAGATACAGATAGGGAGGTAGGTAGATAGATAGATACAGATAGGTAGGTAGGTAGGTAGATAGATAGATAGAGATAGGTAGGTAGGTAGATTGATAGATACAGATAGGTAGGTAGGTAGATTGATAGATACAGATTGGTAGGTAGGTAGATTGATAGATACAGATAGATAGGTAGGTAGGTAGATAGATACAGATAGGTAGGTAGGTAGATAGATAAATACAGATAGGTAGGTAGGTAGATAGATAGATAGAGATAGGTAGGTAGGTAGATTGATAGATACAGATAGGTAGGTAGGTAGATTGATAGATACAGATAGGTAGGTAGGTAGGTAGATAGATACAGATAGGTAGATAGGTAGATAGATAAATACAGATAGGTAGGTAGGTAGATAGATAGATAGAGATAGGTAGGTATGTAGATTGATAGATACAGATAGGTAGGTAGGTAGATTGATAGATACAGATATGTAGGTAGGTAGATAGATAGATACAGATAGGTAGGTAGGTAGATAAATACAGATAGGTAGGTAGGTAGATTGATAGATACAGATAGCTAGGTATGTAGATTGATAGAAACAGATAGGTAGGTAGGTAGATTGATAGATACAGATAGGTAGGTAGGTAGATTGATAGATACAGATAGGTAGGTAGGTAGATTGATAGATACAGATAGGTAGGTAGGTAGATAGATAGATAGAGATAGGTAGATAGGTAGATAGGTAGATAGATACAGATAGGTAGGTAGGTAGATAGATAAATACAGATAGGTAGGTAGGTAGATAGATAGATAGAGATAGGTAGGTATGTAGATTGATAGATACAGATAGGTAGGTAGGTAGATTGATAGATACAGATAGGTAGGTAGGTAGATAGATAGATACAGATAGGTAGGTAGGTAGATAGATAAATACAGATAGGTAGGTAGGTAGATTGATAGATACAGATAGGTAGGTAGGTAGATTGATAGATACAGATAGGTAGGTAGGTAGATAGATAGATAGAGATAGGTAGGTAGGTAGATATATAAATACAGATAGGTAGGTAGGTAGATAGATACAGATAGGTAGGTAGGTAGATAGATAGATAGAGATAGGTAGGTAGGTAGATTGATAGATACAGATAGGTAGGTAGGTAGATTGGTAGATACAGATAGGTAGGTAGGTAGATTGATAGATACAGATAGGTAGGTAGGTAGATAGACAGATACAGATAGGTAGGTAGGTAGGTAGATAGATAGAGATAGGTAGGTAGGTAGATTGATAGATACAGATAGGTAGGTAGGTAGATTGATAGATACAGATTGGTAGGTAGGTAGATTGATAGATACAGATAGATAGGTAGGTAGGTAGATAGATACAGATAGGTAGGTAGGTAGATAGATAAATACAGATAGGTAGGTAGGTAGATAGATAGATAGAGATAGGTAGGTAGGTAGATTGATAGATACAGATAGGTAGGTAGGTAGATTGATAGATACAGATAGGTAGGTAGGTAGGTAGATAGATACAGATAGGTAGATAGGTAGATAGATAAATACAGATAGGTAGGTAGGTAGATAGATAGATAGAGATAGGTAGGTATGTAGATTGATAGATACAGATAGGTAGGTAGGTAGATTGATAGATACAGATATGTAGGTAGGTAGATAGATAGATACAGATAGGTAGGTAGGTAGATAGATAAATACAGATAGGTAGGTAGGTAGATTGATAGATACAGATAGCTAGGTATGTAGATTGATAGAAACAGATAGGTAGGTAGGTAGATTGATAGATACAGATAGGTAGGTAGGTAGATTGATAGATACAGATAGGTAGGTAGGTAGATTGATAGATACAGATAGGTAGGTAGGTAGATAGATAGATACAGATATGTAGGTAGGTAGATAGATAAATACAGATAGGTAGGTAGGTAGATAGATACAGATAGGTAGGTAGGTAGATAGATAGATAGAGATAGGTAGATAGGTAGATAGGTAGATAGATACAGATAGGTAGGTAGGTAGATAGATAGATAGAGATAGGTAGGTATGTAGATTGATAGATACAGATAGGTAGGTAGGTAGATTGATAGATACAGATAGGTAGGTAGGTAGATAGATAGATACAGATAGGTAGGTAGGTAGATAGATAAATACAGATAGGTAGGTAGGTAGATTGATAGATACAGATAGGTAGGTAGGTAGATTGATAGATACAGATAGGTAGGTAGGTAGATAGATAGATAGAGATAGGTAGGTAGGTAGATATATAAATACAGATAGGTAGGTAGGTAGGTAGATAGATACAGATAGGTAGGTAGGTAGATAGATAGATAGAGATAGGTAGGTAGGTAGATTGATAGATACAGATAGGTAGGTAGGTAGATTGGTAGATACAGATAGGTAGGTAGGTAGATTGATAGATACAGATAGGTAGGTAGGTAGATAGACAGATACAGATAGGTAGGTAGGTAGGTAGATAGATAGAGATAGGTAGGTAGGTAGATAGATAAATACAGATAGGAAGGTAGGTAGGTAGATAGATAGAGATAGGTAGGTAGGTAGATAGATAGAGATAGGTAGGTAGGTAGATAGATAGATAGAGATAGGTAGGTATGTAGATTGATAGATACAGATAGGTAGGTAGGTAGGTAGGTAGATAGATACAGATAGGTAGGTAGGTAGATTGATAGATACAGATAGGTAGGTAGATAGATAGACATAGGTAGGTAGGTAGGTAGATTGATAGATACAGATAGGTAGGTAGGTAGGTAGGTAGATAGATACAGATAGGTAGGTAGGTAGATTGATAGATACAGATAGGTAGGTAGGTAGATAGATAGATAGAGATAGGTAGGTAGGTAGATAGATAGATAGATAGATAGATAGATAGATAGATAGATAGATAGATAGATAGATAGATAGATAGATAGATAGATAGAGATAGGTAGGTAGGTAGATAGATAGATAGAGATAGGTAGGTAGGTAGATTGATAGATACAGATAGGTAGGTAGGGAGATTGATAGATACAGATAGGTAGGTAGGTAGATTGATAGATACAGATAGGTAGGTAGGTAGATAGACAGATACAGATAGGTAGGTAGGTAGATAGATAGATAGAGATAGGTAGGTAGCTAGATAGATAGATACAGATAGGTAGGTGGGTAGATAGATAGAGATAGGTAGGTAGGTAGATAGATAGATAGAGATAGCTAGGTAGGTAGATTGATAGATACAGATAGGTAGGTAGGTAGATAGATAAATACTGATAGGTAGGTAGGTAGATAGATAAATAGGGATAGGTAGGTATGTAGATTGATAGATACAGATAGGTAGGTAGGTAGATTGATAGATACAGGTAGGTAGGTAGGTAGGTAGGTAGATAGATACAGATAGGTAGGTAGGTAGATTTATAGATACAGATAGGTAGGTAGGTAGATAGATAGATACAGATAGGTAAGTAGGTAGGTAGATAGATAGAGATAGGTAGGTAGGTAGATAGATAAATACAGATAGGTAGGTAGGTAGGTAGGTAGATAGATAGAGATAGGTAGGTAGGTAGATAGATAGATAGAGATAGGTAGGTAGGTAGATTGATAGATACAGATAGGTAGGTAGGTAGATAGATAGATACAGATAGGTAGGTAGGTAGATAGATAAATACAGATAGGTAGGTAGGTAGAGAGATAGATAGAGATAGGTAGGTAGGTAGATTGATAGATACAGATAGGTAGGTAGGTAGATTGATAGATACAGATAGGTAGGTAGGTAGGTAGGTAGGTAGATAGATACAGATAGGTTGGTAGGTAGATAGATAAATACAGATAGGTAGGTAGGTAGATAGATAGATAGAGATAGGTAGGTATGTAGATTGATAGATACAGATAGGTAGGTAGGTAGATTGATAGATACAGATAGGTAGGTAGGTAGATTGATAGATACAGATAGGTAGGTAGGTAGGTAGATAGATACAGATAGGTAGATAGGTAGATAGATAAATACAGATAGGTAGGTAGGTAGATAGATAGATAGAGATAGGTAGGTATGTAGATTGATAGATACAGATAGGTAGGTAGGTAGATTGATAGATACAGATATGTAGGTAGGTAGATAGATAGATACAGATAGGTAGGTAGGTAGATAGATAAATACAGATAGGTAGGTAGGTAGATTGATAGATACAGATAGCTAGGTATGTAGATTGATAGAAACAGATAGGTAGGTAGGTAGATTGATAGATACAGATAGGTAGGTAGGTAGATTGATAGATACAGATAGGTAGGTAGGTAGATTGATAGATACAGATAGGTAGGTAGGTAGATAGATAGATACAGATATGTAGGTAGGTAGATAGATAAATACAGATAGGTAGGTAGGTAGATAGATACAGATAGGTAGGTAGGTAGATAGATAGATAGACATAGGTAGATAGGTAGATAGGTAGATAGATACAGATAGGTAGGTAGGTAGATTGATAGATACAGTTAGGTAGGTAGGTAGATTGATAGATACAGATAGGTAGGTAGGTAGATAGATAGATACAGATATGTAGGTAGGTAGATAGATAAATACAGATAGGTAGGTAGGTAGATAGATAGATAGAGATAGGTAGGTATGTAGATTGATAGATACAGATAGGTAGGTAGGTAGATTGATAGATACAGATATGTAGGTAGGTAGATAGATAGATACAGATAGGTAGGTAGGTAGATAGATAAATACAGATAGGTAGGTAGGTAGATTGATAGATACAGATAGCTAGGTATGTAGATTGATAGAAACAGATAGGTAGGTAGGTAGATTGATAGATACAGATAGGTAGGTAGGTAGATTGATAGATACAGATAGGTAGGTAGGTAGATTGATAGATACAGATAGGTAGGTAGGTAGATAGATAGATACAGATATGTAGGTAGGTAGATAGATAAATACAGATAGGTAGGTAGGTAGATAGATACAGATAGGTAGGTAGGTAGATAGATAGATAGACATAGGTAGATAGGTAGATAGGTAGATAGATACAGATAGGTAGGTAGGTAGATAGATAAATACAGATAGGTAGGTAGGTAGATAGATAGATAGAGATAGGTAGGTATGTAGATTGATAGATACAGATAGGTAGGTAGGTAGATTGATAGATACAGATAGGTAGGTAGGTAGATAGATAGATACAGATAGGTAGGTAGGTAGATAGATAAATACAGATAGGTAGGTAGGTAGATTGATAGATACAGATAGGTAGGTAGGTAGATTGCTAGATACAGATAGGTAGGTAGGTAGATAGATAGATAGAGATAGGTAGGTAGGTAGATATATAAATACAGATAGGTAGGTAGGTAGGTAGATAGATACAGATAGGTAGGTAGGTAGATAGATAGATAGAGATAGGTAGGTAGGTAGATTGATAGATACAGATAGGTAGGTAGGTAGATTGGTAGATACAGATAGGTAGGTAGGTAGATTGATAGATACAGATAGGTAGGTAGGTAGATAGACAGATACAGATAGGTAGGTAGGTAGGTAGATAGATAGAGATAGGTAGGTAGGTAGATAGATAAATACAGATAGGAAGGTAGGTAGGTAGATAGATAGAGATAGGTAGGTAGGTAGATAGATAGAGATAGGTAGGTAGGTAGATAGATAGATAGAGATAGGTAGGTATGTAGATTGATAGATACAGATAGGTAGGTAGGTAGGTAGGTAGATAGATACAGATAGGTAGGTAGGTAGATTGATAGATACAGATAGGTAGGTAGATAGATAAATACAGATAGGTAGGTAGGTAGATAGATAGACATAGGTAGGTAGGTAGGTAGATTGATAGATACAGATAGGTAGGTAGGTAGGTAGGTAGATAGATACAGATAGGTAGGTAGGTAGATTGATAGATACAGATAGGTAGGTAGGTAGATAGATAGATAGAGATAGGTAGGTAGATAGATAGATAGATAGATAGATAGATAGATAGATAGATAGATAGATAGATAGAGATAGGTAGGTAGGTAGATAGATAGAGATAGGTAGGTAGGTAGATTGATAGATACAGATAGGTAGGTAGGTAGAATGATAGATACAGATAGGTAGGTAGGTAGATTGATAGATACAGATAGGTAGGTAGGTAGATAGATAGATACAGATAGGTAAGTAGGTAGGTAGATAGATAGAGATAGGTAGGTAGGTAGATAGATAAATACAGATAGGTAGGTAGGTAGGTAGATAGATAGAGATAGGTAGGTAGGTAGATAGATAGATAGAGATAGGTAGGTAGGTAGATTGATAGATACAGATAGGTAGGTAGGTAGATAGATAGATACAGATAGGTAGGTAGGTAGATAGATAAATACAGATAGGTAGGTAGGTAGAGAGATAGATAGAGATAGGTAGGTAGGTAGATAGATAGATAGAGATAGGTAGGTAGCTAGATAGATAGATACAGATAGGTAGGTGGGTAGATAGATAGAGATAGCTAGGTAGGTAGAATGATAGATACAGATAGGTAGGTAGGTAGATAGATAAATACTGATAGGTAGGTAGGTAGATAGATAAATAGGGATAGGTAGGTATGTAGATTGATAGATACAGATAGGTAGGTAGGTAGATTGATAGATACAGGTAGGTAGGTAGGTAGGTAGGTAGATAGATACAGATAGGTAGGTAGGTAGATTGATAGATACAGATAGGTAGGTAGGTAGGTAGGTAGGTAGATAGATACAGATAGGTTGGTAGGTAGATAGATAAATACAGATAGGTAGGTAGGTAGATAGATAGATAGAGATAGGTAGGTATGTAGATTGATAGATACAGATAGGTAGGTAGGTAGATTGATAGATACAGATAGGTAGGTAGGTAGATTGATAGATACAGATAGGTAGGTAGGTAGGTAGATAGATACAGATAGGTAGATAGGTAGATAGATAAATACAGATAGGTAGGTAGGTAGATAGATAGATAGAGATAGGTAGGTATGTAGATTGATAGATACAGATAGGTAGGTAGGTAGATTGATAGATACAGATATGTAGGTAGGTAGATAGATAGATACAGATAGGTAGGTAGGTAGATAGATAAATACAGATAGGTAGGTAGGTAGATTGATAGATACAGATAGCTAGGTATGTAGATTGATAGAAACAGATAGGTAGGTAGGTAGATTGATAGATACAGATAGGTAGGTAGGTAGATTGATAGATACAGATAGGTAGGTAGGTAGATTGATAGATACAGATAGGTAGGTAGGTAGATAGATAGATACAGATATGTAGGTAGGTAGATAGATAAATACAGATAGGTAGGTAGGTAGATAGATACAGATAGGTAGGTAGGTAGATAGATAGATAGACATAGGTAGATAGGTAGATAGATACAGATAGGTAGGTAGGTAGATTGATAGATACAGTTAGGTAGGTAGGTAGATTGATAGATACAGATAGGTAGGTAGGTAGGTAGATAGATACAGATAGGTAGGTAGGTAGATTGATAGATACAGATAGGTAGGTAGGTAGATTGATAGATACAGATAGGTAGGTAGGTAGATTGATAGATACAGATAGGTAGGTAGGTAGATAGATAGATACAGATATGTAGGTAGGTAGATAGATAAATACAGATAGGTAGGTAGGTAGATAGATAGATAGAGATAGGTAGGTATGTAGATTGATAGATACAGATAGGTAGGTAGGTAGATTGATAGATACAGATATGTAGGTAGGTAGATAGATAGATACAGATAGGTAGGTAGGTAGATAGATAAATACAGATAGGTAGGTAGGTAGATTGATAGATACAGATAGCTAGGTATGTAGATTGATAGAAACAGATAGGTAGGTAGGTAGATTGATAGATACAGATAGGTAGGTAGGTAGATTGATAGATACAGATAGGTAGGTAGGTAGATTGATAGATACAGATAGGTAGGTAGGTAGATAGATAGATACAGATATGTAGGTAGGTAGATAGATAAATACAGATAGGTAGGTAGGTAGATAGATACAGATAGGTAGGTAGGTAGATAGATAGATAGACATAGGTAGATAGGTAGATAGATACAGATAGGTAGGTAGGTAGATTGATAGATACAGTTAGGTAGGTAGGTAGATTGATAGATACAGATAGGTAGGTAGGTAGGTAGATAGATACAGATAGGTAGGTAGGTAGATTGATAGATACAGATAGGTAGGTAGGTAGATTGATAGATACAGATAGGTAGGTAGGTAGATTGATAGATACAGATAGGTAGGTAGGTAGATAGATAGATACAGATATGTAGGTAGGTAGATAGATAAATACAGATAGGTAGGTAGGTAGATAGATAGATAGAGATAGGTAGGTATGTAGATTGATAGATACAGATAGGTAGGTAGGTAGATTGATAGATACAGATATGTAGGTAGGTAGATAGATAGATACAGATAGGTAGGTAGGTAGATAGATAAATACAGATAGGTAGGTAGGTAGATTGATAGATACAGATAGCTAGGTATGTAGATTGATAGAAACAGATAGGTAGGTAGGTAGATTGATAGATACAGATAGGTAGGTAGGTAGATTGATAGATACAGATAGGTAGGTAGGTAGATTGATAGATACAGATAGGTAGGTAGGTAGATAGATAGATACAGATATGTAGGTAGGTAGATAGATAAATACAGATAGGTAGGTAGGTAGATAGATACAGATAGGTAGGTAGGTAGATAGATAGATAGACATAGGTAGATAGGTAGATAGGTAGATAGATACAGATAGGTAGGTAGGTAGATAGATAAATACAGATAGGTAGGTAGGTAGATAGATAGATAGAGATAGGTAGGTATGTAGATTGATAGATACAGATAGGTAGGTAGGTAGATTGATAGATACAGATAGGTAGGTAGGTAGATAGATAGATACAGATAGGTAGGTAGGTAGATAGATAAATACAGATAGGTAGGTAGGTAGATTGATAGATACAGATAGGTAGGTAGGTAGATTGCTAGATACAGATAGGTAGGTAGGTAGATAGATAGATAGAGATAGGTAGGTAGGTAGATATATAAATACAGATAGGTAGGTAGGTAGGTAGATAGATACAGATAGGTAGGTAGGTAGATAGATAGATAGAGATAGGTAGGTAGGTAGATTGATAGATACAGATAGGTAGGTAGGTAGATTGGTAGATACAGATAGGTAGGTAGGTAGATTGATAGATACAGATAGGTAGGTAGGTAGATAGACAGATACAGATAGGTAGGTAGGTAGGTAGATAGATAGAGATAGGTAGGTAGGTAGATAGATAAATACAGATAGGAAGGTAGGTAGGTAGATAGATAGAGATAGGTAGGTAGGTAGATAGATAGAGATAGGTAGGTAGGTAGATAGATAGATAGAGATAGGTAGGTATGTAGATTGATAGATACAGATAGGTAGGTAGGTAGGTAGGTAGATAGATACAGATAGGTAGGTAGGTAGATTGATAGATACAGATAGGTAGGTAGATAGATAAATACAGATAGGTAGGTAGGTAGATAGATAGACATAGGTAGGTAGGTAGGTAGATTGATAGATACAGATAGGTAGGTAGGTAGGTAGGTAGATAGATACAGATAGGTAGGTAGGTAGATTGATAGATACAGATAGGTAGGTAGGTAGATAGATAGATAGAGATAGGTAGGTAGATAGATAGATAGATAGATAGATAGATAGATAGATAGATAGATAGATAGATAGATAGAGATAGGTAGGTAGGTAGATAGATAGAGATAGGTAGGTAGGTAGATTGATAGATACAGATAGGTAGGTAGGTAGAATGATAGATACAGATAGGTAGGTAGGTAGATAGATAGATAGAGATAGGTAGGTAGATAGATAGATAGATAGATAGATAGATAGATAGATAGATAGATAGATAGATAGATAGATAGATAGATAGATAGATAGATAGATAGATAGATAGATAGATAGAGATAGGTAGGTAGGTAGATAGATAGAGATAGGTAGGTAGGTAGATTGATAGATACAGATAGGTAGGTAGGTAGAATGATAGATACAGATAGGTAGGTAGGTAGATTGATAGATACAGATAGGTAGGTAGGTAGATTGATAGATACAGATAGGTAGGTAGGTAGATAGACAGATACAGATAGGTAGGTAGGTAGATAGATAGATAGAGATAGGTAGGTAGCTAGATAGATAGATACAGATAGGTAGGTGGGTAGATAGATAGAGATAGCTAGGTAGGTAGAATGATAGATACAGATAGGTAGGTAGGTAGATAGATAAATACTGATAGGTAGGTAGGTAGATAGATAAATAGGGATAGGTAGGTATGTAGATTGATAGATACAGATAGGTAGGTAGGTAGATTGATAGATACAGGTAGGTAGGTAGGTAGGTAGGTAGGTAGATAGATACAGATAGGTAGGTAGGTAGATTTATAGATACAGATAGGTAGGTAGGTAGATAGATAGATACAGATAGGTAAGTAGGTAGGTAGATAGATAGAGATAGGTAGGTAGGTAGATAGATAAATACAGATAGGTAGGTAGGTAGGTAGATAGATAGAGATAGGTAGGTAGGTAGATAGATAGATAGAGATAGGTAGGTAGGTAGATTGATAGATACAGATAGGTAGGTAGGTAGATAGATAGATACAGATAGGTAGGTAGGTAGATAGATAAATACAGATAGGTAGGTAGGTAGAGAGATAGATAGAGATAGGTAGGTAGGTAGATTGATAGATACAGATAGGTAGGTAGGTAGATTGATAGATACAGATAGGTAGGTAGGTAGGTAGGTAGGTAGATAGATACAGATAGGTTGGTAGGTAGATAGATAAATACAGATAGGTAGGTAGGTAGATTGATAGATACAGATAGGTAGGTAGATAGGTATGTAGATTGATAGATACAGATAGGTAGGTAGGTAGATTGATAGATACAGATAGGTAGGTAGGTAGATTGATAGATACAGATAGGTAGGTAGGTAGGTAGGTAGATACAGATAGGTAGGTATGTATATTGATAGATACAGATAGGTAGGTAGGTAGATAGATAGATACAGATAGGTAGGTAGGTAGGTAGATAGATAGAGATAGGTAGGTAGGTAGATTGATAGATACAGATAAGTAGGTAGGTAGATAGATAGATACAGATAGGTAGGTAGGTAGATAGATAAATACAGATAGGTAGGTAGGTAGATAGATAGAGATAGGTAGGTAGGTAGATAGATAGATAGAGATAGCTAGGTAGGTAGATTGATAGATACAGATAGGTAGGTAGGTAGATAGATAGATACAGATAGGTAGGTAGGTAGATAGATAAATACAGATAGGTAGGTAGGTAGATAGATAGATAGGGATAGGTAGGTATGTAGATTGATAGATACATATAGGTAGGTAGGTAGATTGATAGATACAGATAGGTAGGTAGGTAGGTAGGTAGATAGATACAGATAGGTAGGTAGGTAGATTGATAGATACAGATAGGTAGGTAGGTAGATTGATAGATACAGATAGGTAGGTAGGTAGATTGATAGATACAGATAGGTAGGTAGGTAGGTAGGTAGATAGATACAGATAGGTAGGTAGGTAGATAGATAAATACAGATAGGTAGGTAGGTAGATAGATAGATAGAGATAGGTAGGTATGTAGATTGATAGATACAGATAGGTAGGTAGGTAGATTGATAGATACAGATAGGTAGGTAGGTAGATTGATAGATACAGATAGGTAGGTAGGTAGGTAGGTAGATACAGATAGGTAGGTATGTAGATTGATAGATACAGATAGGTAGGTAGGTAGATAGATAGATACAGATAGGTAGGTAGGTAGGTAGATAGATAGAGATAGGTAGGTAGGTAGATTGATAGATACAGATAAGTAGGTAGGTAGATAGATAGATACAGATAGGTAGGTAGGTAGATAGATAAATACAGATAGGTAGGTAGGTAGATAGATAGAGATAGGTAGGTAGGTAGATAGATAGATAGAGATAGCTAGGTAGGTAGATTGATAGATACAGATAGGTAGGTAGGTAGATAGATAGATACAGATAGGTAGGTAGGTAGATAGATAAATACAGATAGGTAGGTAGGTAGACAGATAGATAGGGATAGGTAGGTATGTAGATTGATAGATACATATAGGTAGGTAGGTAGATTGATAGATACAGATAGGTAGGTAGGTAGGTAGATAGATACAGATAGGTAGGTAGGTAGATTGATAGATACAGATAGGTAGGTAGGTAGATAGATAAATACAGATAGGGAGGTAGGTAGATAGAGAGAGATAGGTAGGTAGGTAGATAGATAGATAGAGATAGCTAGGTAGGTAGATTGATAGATACAGATAGGTAGGTAGGTAGATAGATAGATACAGATAGGTAGGTAGGTAGATAGATAAATACAGATAGGTAGGTAGGTAGATAGATAGATAGGGATAGGTAGGTATGTAGATTGATAGATACAGATAGGTAGGTAGGTAGATTGATAGATACAGATAGGTAGGTAGGTAGGTAGATAGATACAGATAGGTAGGTAGGTAGATTGATAGATACAGATAGGTAGGTAGGTAGATAGATAAATACAGATAGGTAGATAGATAGAGATAGGTAGGTAGGTAGATAGATAGATAGAGATAGCTAGGTAGGTAGATTGATAGATACAGATAGGTAGGTAGGTAGATAGATAGATACAGATAGGTAGGTAGGTAGATAGATAAATACAGATAGGTAGGTAGATAGATAGATAGATAGATAGGGATAGGTAGGTATGTAGATTGATAGATACAGATAGGTAGGTAGGTAGATTGATAGATACAGATAGGTAGGTAGGTAGGTAGATAGATACAGATAGGTAGGTAGGTAGATAGATAGATAGAGATAGGTAGGTAGGTAGATAGATAAATACAGATAGGTAGGTAGGTAGGTAGATAGATAGAGATAGGTAGGTAGGTAGATAGATAGATAGAGATAGGTAGGTAGGTAGATTGATAGATACAGATAGGTAGGTAGGTAGATAGATAGATACAGATAGGTAGGTAGGTACATAGATAAATACAGATAGGTAGGTAGGTAGATAGATAGATAGAGATAGGTAGGTAGGTAGATTGATAGATACAGATAGGTAGGTAGGTAGATTGATAGATACAGATAGATAGGTAGGTAGGTAGATAGATAGAGATAGGTAGGTAGGTAGATAGATAGATAGAGATAGGTAGGTAGGTAGGTAGATAGATAGATACAGATAGGTAGGTAGGTAGATAGATAAATACAGATAGGTAGGTAGGTAGATTGATAGATACAGATAGGTAGGTAGGTAGATAGATAAATACAGATAGGTAGATAGATAGAGATAGGTAGGTAGGTAGATAGATAGATAGAGATAGCTAGGTAGGTAGATTGATAGATACAGATAGGTAGGTAGGTAGATAGATAGATACAGATAGGTAGGTAGGTAGATAGATAAATACAGATAGGTAGGTAGGTAGATAGATAGATAGATAGGGATAGGTAGGTATGTAGATTGATAGATACAGATAGGTAGGTAGGTAGATTGATAGATACAGATAGGTAGGTAGGTAGGTAGATAGATACAGATAGGTAGGTAGGTAGATAGATAGATAGAGATAGGTAGGTAGGTAGATAGATAAATACAGATAGGTAGGTAGGTAGGTAGATAGATAGAGATAGGTAGGTAGGTAGATAGATAGATAGAGATAGGTAGGTAGGTAGATTGATAGATACAGATAGGTAGGTAGGTAGATAGATAGATACAGATAGGTAGGTAGGTACATAGATAAATACAGATAGGTAGGTAGGTAGATAGATAGATAGAGATAGGTAGGTAGGTAGATTGATAGATACAGATAGGTAGGTAGGTAGATTGATAGATACAGATAGATAGGTAGGTAGGTAGATAGATAGAGATAGGTAGGTAGGTAGATAGATAGATAGAGATAGGTAGGTAGGTAGGTAGGTAGATAGATAGATACAGATAGGTAGGTAGGTAGATAGATAAATACAGATAGGTAGGTAGGTAGATTGATAGATACAGATAGGTAGGTAGGTAGATAGATAAATACAGATAGGTAGATAGATAGAGATAGGTAGGTAGGTAGATAGATAGATAGAGATAGCTAGGTAGGTAGATTGATAGATACAGATAGGTAGGTAGGTAGATAGATAGATACAGATAGGTAGGTAGGTAGATAGATAAATACAGATAGGTAGGTAGGTAGATAGATAGATAGATAGATAGGGATAGGTAGGTATGTAGATTGATAGATACAGATAGGTAGGTAGGTAGATTGATAGATACAGATAGGTAGGTAGGTAGGTAGATAGATACAGATAGGTAGGTAGGTAGATAGATAGATAGAGATAGGTAGGTAGGTAGATAGATAAATACAGATAGGTAGGTAGGTAGGTAGATAGATAGAGATAGGTAGGTAGGTAGATAGATAGATAGAGATAGGTAGGTAGGTAGATTGATAGATACAGATAGGTAGGTAGGTAGATAGATAGATACAGATAGGTAGGTAGGTACATAGATAAATACAGATAGGTAGGTAGGTAGATAGATAGATAGAGATAGGTAGGTAGGTAGATTGATAGATACAGATAGGTAGGTAGGTAGATTGATAGATACAGATAGATAGGTAGGTAGGTAGATAGATAGAGATAGGTAGGTAGGTAGATAGATAGATAGAGATAGGTAGGTAGGTAGGTAGATAGATAGATACAGATAGGTAGGTAGGTAGATAGATAAATACAGATAGGTAGGTAGGTAGATAGATAGATAGAAATAGGTAGGTAGGTAGATTGATAGATAAAGATAGGTAGGTAGGTAGATTGATAGATACAGATTGGTAGGTAGGTAGGTAGATAGATACAGATAGGTAGGTAGGTAGATTGATAGATACAGATAGGTAGGTAGGTAGATAGATAGATACAGATAGGTAGGTAGGTAGGTAGGTAGATAAATACAGATAGGAAGGTAGGTAGATAGATAGATAGAGATAGGTAGGTAGGTAGATAGATAGATACAGATAGGTAGGTAGGTAGATAGATAAATACAGATAGGTAGGTAGGTAGATAGATAGAGATAGGTAGGTAGGTAGATAGATAGATAGAGATAGCTAGGTAGGTAGATTGATAGATACAGATAGGTAGGTAGGTAGATAGATAGATACAGATAGGTAGGTAGGTAGGTAGATAGATAGATAGAGATAGGTAGGTAGGTAGATTGATAGATACAGATAGGTAGGTAGGTAGATTGATAGATACAGATTGGTAGGTAGGTAGATTGATAGATACAGATAGATAGGTAGGTAGGTAGCTAGATACAGATAGGTAGGTAGGTAGATAGATAAATACAGATAGGTAGGTAGGTAGATAGATAGATAGAGATAGGTAGGTAGGTAGATTGATAGATACAGATAGGTAGGTAGGTAGGTAGATAGATACAGATAGGTAGATAGGTAGATAGATAAATACAGATAGGTAGGTAGGTAGATAGATAGATAGAGATAGGTAGTTAGGTAGATTGATAGATACAGATAGGTAGGTAGGTATATATATAGATACAGATAGGTCGGTAGGTAGATAGATAGATAGAGATAGGTAGGTAGGTAGATAGATAAATACAGATAGGTAGGTAGGTAGGTAGATAGATAGATAGAGATAGGTAGGTAGGTAGATAGATAGATAGAGATAGATAGGTAGGTAGATTGATAGATACAGATAGGTAGGTAGGTAGATAGATAGATACAGATAGGTAGGTAGGTAGGTAGGTAGATAGATAGAGATAGGTAGGTAGGTAGATTGATAGATACAGATAGGTAGGTAGGTAGATTGATAGATACAGATTGGTAGGTAGGTAGATTGATAGATACAGATAGATAGGTAGGTAGGTAGATAGATACAGATAGGTAGGTAGGTAGATAGATAAATACAGATAGGTAGGTAGGTAGATAGATAGATAGAGATAGGTAGGTAGGTAGATTGATAGATACAGATAGGTAGGTAGGTAGATTGATAGATACAGATAGGTAGGTAGGTAGGTAGATAGATACAGATAGGTAGATAGGTAGATAGATAAATACAGATAGGTAGGTAGGTAGATAGATAGATAGATATAGGTAGTTAGGTAGATTGATAGATACAGATAGGTAGGTAGGTAGATAGATAGATACATATAGGTAGGTAGGTAGATAGATAGATAGAGATAGGTAGTTAGGTAGATAGATAAATACAGATAGGCAGGTAGGTAGGTAGATAGATAGAGATAGGTAGGTATGTAGATTGATAGATACAGATAAGTAGGTAGGTAGATAGATAGATACAGATAGGTAGGTAGGTAGATAGATAAATACAGATAGGTAGGTAGGTAGATAGATAGATAGAAATAGGTAGGTAGGTAGATTGATAGATACAGATAGGTAGGTAGGTAGATTGATAGATACAGATTGGTAGGTACGTAGGTAGATAGATACAGATAGGTAGGTAGGTAGATTGATAGATACAGATAGGTAGGTAGGTAGATAGATAGATACAGATAGGTAGTTAGGTAGGTAGATAAATACAGATAGGTAGGTAGGTAGATAGATAGATAGAGATAGGTAGGTAGGTAGATAGATAGATACAGATAGGTAGGTAGGTAGATAGATAAATACAGATAGGTAGGTAGGTAGATAGATAGAGATAGGTAGGTAGGTAGATAGATAGATAGAGATAGCTAGGTAGGTAGATTGATAGATACAGATAGGTAGGTAGGTAGATAGATAGATACAGATAGGTAGGTAGGTAGGTAGATAGATAGATAGAGATAGGTAGGTAGGTAGATTGATAGATACAGATAGGTAGGTAGGTAGATTGATAGATACAGATTGGTAGGTAGGTAGATTGATAGATACAGATAGATAGGTAGGTAGGTAGCTAGATACAGATAGGTAGGTAGGTAGATAGATAAATACAGATAGGTAGGTAGGTAGATAGATAGATAGAGATAGGTAGGTAGGTAGATTGATAGATACAGATAGGTAGGTAGGTAGGTAGATAGATACAGATAGGTAGGTAGGTATATATATAGATACAGATAGGTCGGTAGGTAGATAGATAGATAGAGATAGGTAGGTAGGTAGATAGATAAATACAGATAGGTAGGTAGGTAGGTAGATAGATAGATAGAGATAGGTAGGTAGGTAGATAGATAGATAGAGATAGATAGGTAGGTAGATTGATAGATACAGATAGGTAGGTAGGTAGATAGATAGATACAGATAGGTCGGTAGGTAGGTAGGTAGATAGATAGAGATAGGTAGGTAGGTAGATTGATAGATACAGATAGGTAGGTAGGTAGATTGATAGATACAGATTGGTAGGTAGGTAGATTGATAGATACAGATAGATAGGTAGGTAGGTAGATAGATACAGATAGGTAGGTAGGTAGATAGATAAATACAGATAGGTAGGTAGGTAGATAGATAGATAGAGATAGGTAGGTAGGTAGATTGATAGATACAGATAGGTAGGTAGGTAGATTGATAGATACAGATAGGTAGGTAGGTAGGTAGATAGATACAGATAGGTAGATAGGTAGATAGATAAATACAGATAGGTAGGTAGGTAGATAGATAGATAGATAGAGATAGGTAGTTAGGTAGATTGATAGATACAGATAGGTAGGTAGGTAGATAGATAGATACATATAGGTAGGTAGGTAGATAGATAGATAGAGATAGGTAGGTAGGTAGATAGATAAATACAGATAGGCAGGTAGGTAGGTAGATAGATAGAGATAGGTAGGTATGTAGATTGATAGATACAGATAAGTAGGTAGGTAGATAGATAGATACAGATAGGTAGGTAGGTAGATAGATAAATACAGATAGGTAGGTAGGTAGATAGATAGATAGAAATAGGTAGGTAGGTAGATTGATAGATACAGATAGGTAGGTAGGTAGATTGATATTTACAGATTGGTAGGTACGTAGGTAGATAGATACAGATAGGTAGGTAGGTAGATTGATAGATACAGATAGGTAGGTAGGTAGATAGATAGATACAGATAGGTAGTTAGGTAGGTAGATAAATACAGATAGGTAGGTAGGTAGATAGATAGATAGAGATAGGTAGGTAGGTAGATTGATAGATACATATAGGTAGGTAGGTAGATAGATAGATAGAGATAGGTAGTTAGGTAGATAGATAGACATAGGTAGGTAGGTAGGTAGATTGATAGATACAGATAGGTAGGTAGGTAGGTAGATAGATACAGATAGGTAGGTAGGTAGAAAGATAAATACAGATAGGTAGGTAGTAGATAGATAGATAGAGATAGGTAGGTAGGTAGATTGATAGATACAGATAGGTAGGTAGGTAGATAGATAGATAGAGATAGGTAGGTAGGTAGATTGATAGATACATATAGGTAGGTAGGTAGATAGATAGATAGAGATAGGTAGGTAGGTAGGTAGATTGATAGATACAGATAGGTAGGTAGGTAGGTAGATAGATAGAGATAGGTAGGTAGGTAGATAGATAGATAGAGATAGATAAGTAGGTAGATTGATAGATACAGATAGGTAGGTAGGTAGATAGATAGATACAGATAGGTAGGTAGGTAGATAGATAGATAGAGATAGGTAGGTAGGTAGATTGATAGATACAGATAGGTAGGTAGGTAGATTGATAGATACAGATTGGTAGGTAGGTAGATTGATAGATACAGATAGATAGGTAGGTAGGTAGATAGATACAGATAGGTAGGTAGGTAGATAGATAAATACAGATAGGTAGGTAGGTAGAGAGATAGATAGAGATAGGTAGGTAGGTAGATTGATAGATACAGATAGGTAGGTAGGTAGATTGATAGATACAGATAGGTAGGTAGGTAGGTAGATAGATACAGATAGGTAGATAGGTAGATAGATAAATACAGATAGGTAGGTAGGTAGATAGATAGATAGAGATAGGTAGTTAGGTAGATTGATAGATACAGATAGGTAGGTAGGTAGATAGATAGATACAGATAGGTAGGTAGATAGATAGATAGAGATAGGTAGGTAGGTAGATAGATAAATACAGATAGGTAGGTAGGTAGGTAGATAGATAGAGATAGGTAGGTAGGTAGATTGATAGATACAGATAAGTAGGTAGGTAGATAGATAGATACAGATAGGTAGGTAGGTAGATAGATAAATACAGATAGGTAGGTAGGTAGATAGATAGATAGAAATAGGTAGGTAGGTAGATTGATAGATACAGATAGGTAGGTAGGTAGATTGATAGATACAGATTGGTAGGTAGGTAGGTAGATAGATACAGATAGGTAGGTAGGTAGATTGATAGATACAGATAGGTAGGTAGGTAGATAGATAGATACAGATAGGTAGGTAGGTAGGTAGATAAATACAGATAGGTAGGTAGGTAGATAGATAGATAGAGATAGGTAGGTAGGTAGATTGATAGATACATATAGGTAGGTAGGTAGATAGATAGATAGAGATAGGTAGTTAGGTAGATAGATAGACATAGGTAGGTGGGTAGGTAGATTGATAGATACAGATAGGTAGGTAGGTATGTAGATAGATACAGATAGGTAGGTAGGTAGAAAGATAAATACAGATAGGTAGGTAGTAGATAGATAGATAGATAGAGATAGGTAGGTAGGTAGATTGATAGATACAGATAGGTAGGTAGTTAGATAGATAGATAGAGATAGGTAGGTAGGTAGATTGATAGATACATATAGGTAGGTAGGTAGATAGATAGATAGAGATAGGTAGGTAGGTAGGTAGATTGATAGATACAGATAGGTAGGTAGGTAGGTAGATAGATAGAGATAGGTAGGTAGGTAGAAAGATAAATACAGATAGGTAGGTAGGTAGATAGATAGATAGAGATAGGTAGGTAGGTAGATTGATAGATACAGATAGGTAGGTAGGTAGATTGATAGATACAGATAGGTAGGTAGGTAGGTAGATAGATACAGATAGGTAGATAGGTAGATAGATAAATACAGATAGGTAGGTAGGTAGATAGATAGATAGAGATAGGTAGTTAGGTAGATTGATAGATACAGATAGGTAGGTAGGTAGATAGATAGATACAGATAGGTAGGTAGATAGATAGATAGAGATAGGTAGGTAGGTAGATAGATAAATACAGATAGGTAGGTAGGTAGGTAGATAGATAGAGATAGGTAGGTAGGTAGATTGATAGATACAGATAAGTAGGTAGGTAGATAGATAGATACAGATAGGTAGGTAGGTAGATAGATAAATACAGATAGGTAGGTAGGTAGGTAGATAGATAGATAGAGATAGGTAGGTAGGTAGATAGATAGATAGAGATAGATAGGTAGGTAGATTGATAGATACAGATAGGTAGGTAGGTAGATAGATAGATACAGATAGGTAGGTAGGTAGGTAGGTAGATAGATAGAGATAGGTAGGTAGGTAGATTGATAGATACAGATAGGTAGGTAGGTAGATTGATAGATACAGATTGGTAGGTAGGTAGATTGATAGATACAGATAGATAGGTAGGTAGGTAGATAGATAGACATAGGTAGGTGGGTAGGTAGATTGATAGATACAGATAGGTAGGTAGGTATGTAGATAGATACAGATAGGTAGGTAGGTAGAAAGATAAATACAGATAGGTAGGTAGTAGATAGATAGATAGAGATACGTAGGTAGGTAGATTGATAGATACAGATAGGTAGGTAGTTAGATAGATAGATAGAGATAGGTAGGTAGGTAGATTGATAGATACATATAGGTAGGTAGGTAGATAGATAGATAGAGATAGGTAGGTAGGTAGGTAGATTGATAGATACAGATAGGTAGGTAGGTAGGTAGATAGATAGAGATAGGTAGGTAGGTAGAAAGATAAATACAGATAGGTAGGTAGGTAGATAGATAGATAGAGATAGGTAGGTAGGTAGATTGATAGATACAGATAGGTAGGTAGGTAGATTGATAGATACAGATAGGTAGGTAGGTAGGTAGATAGATACAGATAGGTAGATAGGTAGATAGATAAATACAGATAGGTAGGTAGGTAGATAGATAGATAGAGATAGGTAGTTAGGTAGATTGATAGATACAGATAGGTAGGTAGGTAGATAGATAGATACAGATAGGTAGGTAGATAGATAGATAGAGATAGGTAGGTAGGTAGATAGATAAATACAGATAGGTAGGTAGGTAGGTAGATAGATAGAGATAGGTAGGTAGGTAGATTGATAGATACAGATAAGTAGGTAGGTAGATAGATAGATACAGATAGGTAGGTAGGTAGATAGATAAATACAGATAGGTAGGTAGGTAGGTAGATAGATAGATAGAGATAGGTAGGTAGGTAGATAGATAGATAGAGATAGATAGGTAGGTAGATTGATAGATACAGATAGGTAGGTAGGTAGATAGATAGATACAGATAGGTAGGTAGGTAGGTAGGTAGATAGATAGAGATAGGTAGGTAGGTAGATTGATAGATACAGATAGGTAGGTAGGTAGATTGATAGATACAGATTGGTAGGTAGGTAGATTGATAGATACAGATAGATAGGTAGGTAGGTAGATAGATACAGATAGGTAGGTAGGTAGATAGATAAATACAGATAGGTAGGTAGGTAGATAGATAGATAGAGATAGGTAGGTAGGTAGATTGATAGATACAGATAGGTAGGTAGGTAGATTGATAGATACAGATAGGTAGGTAGGTAGATAGATACAGATAGGTAGATAGGTAGATAGATAAATACAGATAGGTAGGTAGGTAGATAGATAGATAGAGATAGGTAGTTAGGTAGATTGATAGATACAGATAGGTAGGTAGGTAGATAGATAGATACATATAGGTAGGTAGGTAGATAGATAGATAGAGATAGGTAGGTAGGTAGATAGATAAATACAGATAGGCAGGTAGGTAGGTAGATAGATAGAGATAGGTAGGTATGTAGATTGATAGATACAGATAAGTAGGTAGGTAGATAGATAGATACAGATAGGTAGGTAGGTAGATAGATAAATACAGATAGGTAGGTAGGTAGATAGATAGATAGAAATAGGTAGGTAGGTAGATTGATAGATACAGATAGGTAGGTAGGTAGATTGATAGATACAGATTGGTAGGTACGTAGGTAGATAGATACAGATAGGTAGGTAGGTAGATTGATAGATACAGATAGGTAGGTAGGTAGATAGATAGATACAGATAGGTAGTTAGGTAGGTAGATAAATACAGATAGGTAGGTAGGTAGATAGATAGATAGAGATAGGTAGGTAGGTAGATTGATAGATACATATAGGTAGGTAGGTAGATAGATAGATAGAGATAGGTAGTTAGGTAGATAGATAGACATAGGTAGGTAGGTAGGTAGATTGATAGATACAGATAAGTAGGTAGGTAGGTAGATAGATACAGATAGGTAGGTAGGTAGAAAGATAAATACAGATAGGTAGGTAGTAGATAGATAGATAGAGATAGGTAGGTAGGTAGATTGATAGATACAGATAGGTAGGTAGGTAGATAGATAGATAGAGATAGGTAGGTAGGTAGATTGATAGATACATATAGGTAGGTAGGTAGATAGATAGATAGAGATAGGTAGGTAGGTAGGTAGATTGATAGATACAGATAGGTAGGTAGGTAGGTAGATAGATAGAGATAGGTAGGTAGGTAGATAGATAGATAGAGATAGATAAGTAGGTAGATTGATAGATACAGATAGGTAGGTAGGTAGATAGATAGATACAGATAGGTAGGTAGGTAGATAGATAGATAGAGATAGGTAGGTAGGTAGATTGATAGATACAGATAGGTAGGTAGATTGATAGATACAGATTGGTAGGTAGGTAGATTGATAGATACAGATAGATAGGTAGGTAGGTAGATAGATACAGATAGGTAGGTAGGTAGATAGATAAATACAGATAGGTAGGTAGGTAGATTGATAGATACAGATAGGTAGGTAGGTATGTAGATAGATACAGATAGGTAGGTAGGTAGAAAGATAAATACAGATAGGTAGGTAGTAGATAGATAGATAGAGATAGGTAGGTAGGTAGATTGATAGATACAGATAGGTAGGTAGTTAGATAGATAGATAGAGATAGGTAGGTAGGTAGATTGATAGATACATATAGGTAGGTAGGTAGATAGATAGATAGAGATAGGTAGGTAGGTAGGTAGATTGATAGATACAGATAGGTAGGTAGGTAGGTAGATAGATAGAGATAGGTAGGTAGGTAGAAAGATAAATACAGATAGGTAGGTAGGTAGATAGATAGATAGAGATAGGTAGGTAGGTAGATTGATAGATACAGATAGGTAGGTAGGTAGATTGATAGATACAGATAGGTAGGTAGGTAGGTAGATAGATACAGATAGGTAGATAGGTAGATAGATAAATACAGATAGGTAGGTAGGTAGATAGATAGATAGAGATAGGTAGTTAGGTAGATTGATAGATACAGATAGGTAGGTAGGTAGATAGATAGATACAGATAGGTAGGTAGATAGATAGATAGAGATAGGTAGGTAGGTAGATAGATAAATACAGATAGGTAGGTAGGTAGGTAGATAGATAGAGATAGGTAGGTAGGTAGATTGATAGATACAGATAAGTAGGTAGGTAGATAGATAGATACAGATAGGTAGGTAGGTAGATAGATAAATACAGATAGGTAGGTAGGTAGATAGATAGATAGAAATAGGTAGGTAGGTAGATTGATAGATACAGATAGGTAGGTAGGTAGATTGATAGATACAGATTGGTAGGTACGTAGGTAGATAGATACAGATAGGTAGGTAGGTAGATTGATAGATACAGATAGGTAGGTAGGTAGATAGATAGATACAGATAGGTAGTTAGGTAGGTAGATAAATACAGATAGGTAGGTACTAGATAGATATATAGAGATAGGTAGGTAGGTAGATTGATAGATACATATAGGTAGGTAGGTAGATAGATAGATAGAGATAGGTAGTTAGGTAGATAGATAGACATAGGTAGGTAGGTAGGTAGATTGATAGATACAGATAGGTAGGTAGGTAGGTAGATAGATACAGATAGGTAGGTAGGTAGAAAGATAAATACAGATAGGTAGGTAGATAGATAGATAGAGATAGGTAGGTAGGTAGATAGATAAATACAGATAGGTAGGTAGGTAGGCAGATAGATAGAGATAGGTAGGTAGGTAGATTGATAGATACAGATAAGTAGGTAGGTAGATAGATAGATACAGATAGGTAGGTAGGTAGATAGATAAATACAGATAGGTAGGTAGGTAGATAGATAGATAGAAATAGGTAGGTAGGTAGATTGATAGATACAGATAGGTAGGTAGGTAGATTGATAGATACAGATTGGTAGGTAGGTAGGTAGATAGATACAGATAGGTAGGTAGGTAGATTGATAGATACAGATAGGTAGGTAGGTAGATAGATAGATACAGATAGGTAGGTAGGTAGATAAATACAGATAGGTAGGTAGGTAGATAGATAGATAGAGATAGGTAGGTAGGTAGATTGATAGATACATATAGGTAGGTAGGTAGATAGATAGATAGAGATAGGTAGTTAGGTAGATAGATAGACATAGGTAGGTGGGTAGGTAGATTGATAGATACAGATAGGTAGGTAGGTATGTAGATAGATACAGATAGGTAGGTAGGTAGAAAGATAAATACAGATAGGTAGGTAGTAGATAGATAGATAGAGATAGGTAGGTAGGTAGATTGATAGATACAGATAGGTAGGTAGTTAGATAGATAGATAGAGATAGGTAGGTAGGTAGATTGATAGATACATATAGGTAGGTAGGTAGATAGATAGATAGAGATAGGTAGGTAGGTAGGTAGATTGATAGATACAGATAGGTAGGTAGGTAGGTAGATAGATAGAGATAGGTAGGTAGGTAGAAAGATAAATACAGATAGGTAGGTAGGTAGATAGATAGATAGAGATAGGTAGGTAGGTAGATTGATAGATGCAGATAGGTAGGTAGGTAGATTGATAGATACAGATAGGTAGGTAGGTAGGTAGATAGATACAGATAGGTAGATAGGTAGATAGATAAATACAGATAGGTAGGTAGGTAGATAGATAGATAGAGATAGGTAGTTAGGTAGATTGATAGATACAGATAGGTAGGTAGGTAGATAGATAGATACAGATAGGTAGGTAGATAGATAGATAGAGATAGGTAGGTAGGTAGATAGATAAATACAGATAGGTAGGTAGGTAGGTAGATAGATAGAGATAGGTAGGTAGGTAGATTGATAGATACAGATAAGTAGGTAGGTAGATAGATAGATACAGATAGGTAGGTAGGTAGGTAGATAGATAAATACAGATAGGTAGGTAGGTAGATAGATAGATAGAAATAGGTAGGTAGGTAGATTGATAGATATAGGTAGGTAGGTAGGTAGATTGATAGATACAGATTGGTAGGTACGTAGGTAGATAGATACAGATAGGTAGGTAGGTAGATTGATAGATACAGATAGGTAGGTAGGTAGATAGATAGATACAGATAGGTAGTTAGGTAGGTAGATAAATACAGATAGGTAGGTACTAGATAGATATATAGAGATAGGTAGGTAGGTAGATTGATAGATACATATAGGTAGGTAGGTAGATAGATAGATAGAGATAGGTAGTTAGGTAGATAGATAGACATAGGTAGGTAGGTAGGTAGATTGATAGATACAGATAGGTAGGTAGGTAGGTAGATAGATACAGATAGGTAGGTAGGTAGAAAGATAAATACAGATAGGTAGGTAGTAGATAGATAGATAGAGATAGGTAGGTAGGTAGATTGATAGATACAGATAGGTAGGTAGGTAGATAGATAGATAGAGATAGGTAGGTAGGTAGATTGATAGATACATATAGGTAGGTAGGTAGATAGATAGATAGAGATAGGTAGGTAGGTAGGTAGATTGATAGATACAGATAGGTAGGTAGGTAGGTAGATAGATAGAGATAGGTAGGTAGGTAGATAGATAGATAGAGATAGATAGGTAGGTAGATTGATAGATACAGATAGGTAGGTAGGTAGATAGATAGATACAGATAGGTAGGTAGGTAGATAGATAGATAGAGATAGGTAGGTAGGTAGATTGATAGATACAGATAGGTAGGTAGGTAGATTGATAGATACAGATTGGTAGGTAGGTAGATTGATAGATACAGATAGATAGGTAGGTAGGTAGATAGATACAGATAGGTAGGTAGGTAGATAGATAAATACAGATAGGTAGGTAGGTAGAGAGATAGATAGAGATAGGTAGGTAGGTAGATTGATAGATACAGATAGGTAGGTAGGTAGATTGATAGATACAGATAGGTAGGTAGGTAGGTAGATAGATACAGATAGGTAGATAGGTAGATAGATAAATACAGATAGGTAGGTAGGTAGATAGATAGATAGAGATAGGTAGTTAGGTAGATTGATAGATACAGATAGGTAGGTAGGTAGATAGATAGATTTAGATAGGTAGGTAGATAGATAGATAGAGATAGGTAGGTAGGTAGATAGATAAATACAGATAGGTAGGTAGGTAGGTAGATAGATAGAGATAGGTAGGTAGGTAGATTGATAGATACAGATAAGTAGGTAGGTAGATAGATAGATACAGATAGGTAGGTAGGTAGATAGATAAATACAGATAGGTAGGTAGGTAGATAGATAGATAGAAATAGGTAGGTAGGTAGATTGATAGATACAGATAGGTAGGTAGGTAGATTGATAGATACAGATTGGTAGGTAGGTAGGTAGAGAGATACAGATAGGTAGGTAGGTAGATTGATAGATACAGATAGGTAGGTAGGTAGATAGATAGATACAGATAGGTAGGTAGGTAGGTAGATAAATACAGATAGGTAGGTAGGTAGATAGATAGATAGATAGAGATAGGTAGGTAGGTAGATTGATAGATACATATAGGTAGGTAGGTAGATAGATAGATAGAGATAGGTAGTTAGGTAGATAGATAGACATAGGTAGGTGGGTAGGTAGATTGATAGATACAGATAGGTAGGTAGGTAGGTAGATAGATAAAGATAGGTAGGTAGGTAGAAAGATAAATACAGATAGGTAGGTAGTAGATAGATAGATAGAGATAGGTAGGTAGGTAGATTGATAGATACAGATAGGTAGGTAGTTAGATAGATAGATAGAGATAGGTAGGTAGGTAGATTGATAGATACATATAGGTAGGTAGGTAGATAGATAGATAGAGATAGGTAGGTAGGTAGGTAGATTGATAGATACAGATAGGTAGGTAGGTAGGTAGATAGATAGAGATAGGTAGGTAGGTAGAAAGATAAATACAGATAGGTAGGTAGGTAGATAGATAGATAGAGATAGGTAGGTAGGTAGATTGATAGATACAGATAGGTAGGTAGGTAGATAGATAGATAGAGGTAGGTAGGTAGGTAGATAGATAGAAATAGGTAGGTAGGTAGATTGATAGATACAGATAGGTAGGTAGGTAGATTGATAGATACAGATAGGTAGGTAGGTAGGTAGATAGATACAGATAGGTAGGTAGGTAGATTGATAGATACAGATAGGTAGGTAGGTAGATAGATAGATACAGATAGGTAGGTAGGTAGGTAAATAGATAGAGATAAGTAGGTAGGTAGATAGATAAATACAGATAGGTAGGTAGGTAGGTAGATAGATAGAGATAGGTAGGTAGGTAGATAGATAGATACAATTAGGTAGGTAGGTAGATAGATAGATAGAGATAGGTAGGTAGGTAGATAGATAAATACAGATAGGTAGGTAGGTAGGTAGATAGATAGAGATAGGTAGGTAGGTAGATTGATAGATACAGATAAGTAGGTAGGTAGATAGATAGATACAGATAGGTAGGTAGGTAGATAGATAAATACAGATAGGTAGGTAGGTAGATAGATACAGATAGGTAGGTAGGTAGATTGATAGATACAGATAGGTAGGTAGGTAGATAGATAGATACAGATAGGTAGGTAGGTAGGTAGATAAATACAGATAGGTAGGTAGGTAGATAGATAGATAGAGATAGGTAGGTAGGTAGATTGATAGATACATATAGGGAGGTAGGTAGATAGATAGATAGAGATAGGTAGTTAGGTAGATAGATAGACATAGGTAGGTAGGTAGGTAGATTGATAGATACAGATAGGTAGGTAGGTAGGTAGATAGATACAGATAGGTAGGTAGGTAGAAAGATAAATACAGATAGGTAGGTAGTAGATAGATAGATAGAGATAGGTAGGTAGGTAGATTGATAGATACAGATAGGTAGGTAGGTAGATAGATAGATAGAGATAGGTAGGTAGGTAGATTGATAGATACATATAGGTAGGTAGGTAGATAGATAGATAGAGATAGGTAGGTAGGTAGGTAGATTGATAGATACAGATAGGTAGGTAGGTAGGTAGATAGATAGAGATAGGTAGGTAGGTAGAAAGATAAATACAGATAGGTAGGTAGGTAGATAGATAGATAAAGATAGGTAGGTAGGTAGATTGATAGATACAGATAGGTAGGTAGGTAGATAGATAGATAGAGATAGGTAGGTAGGTAGGTAGATAGATAGAAATAGGTAGGTAGGTAGATTGATAGATACAGATAGGTAGGTAGGTAGATTGATAGATACAGATAGGTAGGTAGGTAGGTAGGTAGATAGATACAGATAGGTAGGTAGGTAGATTGATAGATACAGATAGGTAGGTAGGTAGATAGATAGATACAGATAGGTAGGTAGGTAGATAGATAGATAGAGATAGGTAGGTAGGTAGATTGATAGATACAGATAGGTAGGTAGGTAGATTGATAGATACAGATTGGTAGGTAGGTAGATTGATAGATACAGATAGATAGGTAGGTAGGTAGATAGATACAGATAGGTAGGTAGGTAGATAGATAAATACAGATAGGTAGGTAGGTAGAGAGATAGATAGAGATAGGTAGGTAGGTAGATTGATAGATACAGATAGGTAGGTAGGTAGATTGATAGATACAGATAGGTAGGTAGGTAGGTAGGTAGGTAGATACAGATAGGTAGATAGGTAGATAGATAAATACAGATAGGTAGGTAGGTAGATAGATAGATAGAGATAGGTAGTTAGGTAGATTGATAGATACAGATAGGTAGGTAGGTAGATAGATAGATTTAGATAGGTAGGTAGATAGATAGATAGAGATAGGTAGGTAGGTAGATAGATAAATACAGATAGGTAGGTAGGTAGGTAGATAGATAGAGATAGGTAGGTAGGTAGATTGATAGATACAGATAAGTAGGTAGGTAGATAGATAGATACAGATAGGTAGGTAGGTAGATAGATAAATACAGATAGGTAGGTAGGTAGATAGATAGATAGAAATAGGTAGGTAGGTAGATTGATAGATACAGATAGGTAGGTAGGTAGATTGATAGATACAGATTGGTAGGTAGGTAGGTAGATAGATACAGATAGGTAGGTAGGTAGATTGATAGATACAGATAGGTAGGTAGGTAGATAGATAGATACAGATAGGTAGGTAGGTAGGTAGATAAATACAGATAGGTAGGTAGGTAGATAGATAGATATAGGTAGGTAGGTAGATTGATAGATACATATAGGTAGGTAGGTAGATAGATAGATAGAGATAGGTAGTTAGGTAGATAGATAGACATAGGTAGGTGGGTAGGTAGATTGATAGATACAGATAGGTAGGTAGGTAGGTAGATAGATACAGATAGGTAGGTAGGTAGAAAGATAAATACAGATAGGTAGGTAGTAGATAGATAGATAGAGATAGGTAGGTAGGTAGATTGATAGATACAGATAGGTAGGTAGTTAGATAGATAGATAGAGATAGGTAGGTAGGTAGATTGATAGATACATATAGGTAGGTAGGTAGATAGATAGATAGAGATAGGTAGGTAGGTAGGTAGATTGATAGATACAGATAGGTAGGTAGGTAGGTAGATAGATAGAGATAGGTAGGTAGGTAGAAAGATAAATACAGATAGGTAGGTAGGTAGATAGATAGATAGAGATAGGTAGGTAGGTAGATTGATAGATACAGATAGGTAGGTAGGTAGATAGATAGATAGAGGTAGGTAGGTAGGTAGATAGATAGAAATAGGTAGGTAGGTAGATTGATAGATACAGATAGGTAGGTAGGTAGATTGATAGATACAGATAGGTAGGTAGGTAGGTAGATAGATACAGATAGGTAGGTAGGTAGATTGATAGATACAGATAGGTAGGTAGGTAGATAGATAGATACAGATAGGTAGGTAGGTAGGTAAATAGATAGAGACAAGTAGGTAGGTAGATAGATAAATACAGATAGGTAGGTAGGTAGGTAGATAGATAGAGATAGGTAGGTAGGTAGATAGATAGATACAGTTAGGTAGGTAGGTAGATAGATAGATAGAGATAGGTAGGTAGGTAGATAGATAAATACAGATAGGTAGGTAGGTAGGTAGATAGATAGAGATAGGTAGGTAGGTAGATTGATAGATACAGATAAGTAGGTAGGTAGATAGATAGATACAGATAGGTAGGTAGGTAGATAGATAAATACAGATAGGTAGGTAGGTAGATAGATAGATAGAAATAGGTAGGTAGGTAGATTGATAGATACATATAGGTAGGTAGGTAGATAGATAGATAGAGATAGGTAGTTAGGTAGATAGATAGACATAGGTAGGTAGGTAGGTAGATTGATAGATACAGATAGGTAGGTAGGTAGGTAGGTAGATAGATACAGATAGGTAGGTAGGTAGAAAGATAAATACAGATAGGTAGGTAGTAGATAGATAGATAGAGATAGGTAGGTAGGTAGATTGATAGATACATATAGGTAGGTAGGTAGATAGATAGATAGAGATAGGTAGGTAGGTAGGTAGATTGATAGATACAGATAGGTAGGTAGGTAGGTAGATAGATAGAGATAGGTAGGTAGGTAGAAAGATAAATACAGATAGGTAGGTAGGTAGATAGATAGATAGAGATAGGTAGGTAGGTAGATTGATAGATACAGATAGGTAGGTAGGTAGATAGATAGATAGAGATAGGTAGGTAGGTAGATAGATAGAAATAGGTAGGTAGGTAGATTGATAGATACAGATAGGTAGGTAGGTAGATTGATAGATACAGATAGGTAGGTAGGTAGGTAGGTAGATAGATACAGATAGGTAGGTAGGTAGATTGATAGATACAGATAGGTAGGTAGGTAGATAGATAGATACAGATAGGTAGGTAGGTAGGTAGATAGATAGAGATAGGTAGGTAGGTAGATAGATAAATACAGATAGGTAGGTAGGTAGGTAGATAGATAGAGATAGGTAGGTAGGTAGATAGATAGATAGAGATAGGTAGGTAGGTAGATTGATAGATACAGATAGGTAGGTAGGTAGATTGATAGATACAGATAGGTAGGTAGGTAGGTAGATAGATACAGATAGGTAGGTAGGTAGATAGATAAATACAGATAGGTAGGTAGGTAGATAGATAGATAGCTAGATAGATAGCTAGATAGATAGATAGATAGATAGATAGATAGATAGATAGATAGATAGATAGATAGAGATAGGTAGGTATGTAGATTGATAGATACAGATAGGTAGGTAGGTAGATTGATAGATACAAATAGGTAGGTAGGTAGATTGATAGATACAGATAGGTAGGTAGTTAGGTAGATAGATACAGATAGGTAGGTATGTAGATTGATAGATACAGGTAGGTAGGTAGATAGATAGATACAGATAGGTAGGTAGGTAGATAGATAGATAGAGATAGGTAGGTAGGTAGATAGATAAATACAGATAGGTAGGTAGGTAGGTACATAGGTAGAGATAGGTAGGTAGGTAGATTGATAGATACAGATAAGTAGGTAGGTAGACAGATAGATACAGATAGGTAGGTAGGTAGATAGATAATAACAGATAGGTAGGTAGGTAGATAGATAGATAGAAATAGGTAGGTAGGTAGATTGATAGATACAGATAGGTCTGTAGGTAGATTGATAGATACAGATTGGTAGGTAGGTAGGTAGATAGATACAGATAGGTAGGTAGGTAGATTGATAGATACAGATAGGTAGGTAGGTAGATAGATAGATACAGATAGGTAGGTAGGTAGGTAGATAAATACAGATAGGTAGGTAGGTAGATAGATAGATAGAGATAGGTAGGTAGGTAGATTGATAGATACATATAGGTAGGTAGGTAGATAGATAGATAGAGATAGGTAGGTAGGTAGATAGATAGACATAGGTAGGTAGGTAGGTAGATTGATAGATACAGATAGGTAGGTAGGTAGGTAGGTAGATAGATACAGATAGGTAGGTAGGTAGATTGATAGATACAGATAGGTAGGTAGGTAGATAGATAGATAGATAGAGATAGGTAGGTAGGTAGATAGATAGATAGAGATAGGTAGGTAGGTAGGTAGATAGATAAATACAGGTAGGTAGGTATGTAGATAGATAGAGATAGTTAGGTAGGTAGATACAGATAGGTAGGTAGGTAGATTGATAGATACAGATAGGTAGGCAGGTAGATAGATAGATACAGATAGGTAGATAGGTAGGTAGATAAATACAGATAGGTAGGTAGGTAGATAGATAGATAGAGATAGGTAGGTAGGTAGATTGATAGATACATATAGGTAGGTAGGTAGATAGATAGATAGAGATAGGTAGGTAGGTAGATAGATAGACATAGGTAGGTAGGTAGGTAGATTGATAGATACAGATAGGTAGGTAGGTAGGTAGGTAGATAGATACAGATAGGTAGGTAGGTAGATTGATAGATACAGATAGGTAGGTAGGTAGATAGATAGATAGAGATAGGTAGGTAGGTAGATAGATAGATAGATAGAGATAGGTAGGTAGGTAGATAGATAAATACAGGTAGGTAGGTATGTAGATAGATAGAGATAGGTAGGTAGGTAGATAGATAGATAGAGATAGCTAGGTAGGTAGATTGATAGATACAGATAGGTAGGTAGGGAGATTGATAGATACAGATAGGTAGGTAGGTAGATTGATAGATACAGATAGGTAGGTAGGTAGATAGACAGATACAGATAGGTAGGTAGGTAGATAGATAGATAGAGATAGGTAGGTAGCTAGATAGATAGATACAGATAGGTAGGTAGGTAGATAGATAGAGATAGGTAGGTAGGTAGATAGATAGATAGAGATAGCTAGGTAGGTAGATTGATAGATACAGATAGGTAGGTAGGTAGATAGATAAATACTGATAGGTAGGTAGGTAGATAGATAGATAGGGATAGGTAGGTATGTAGATTGATAGATACAGATAGGTAGGTAGGTAGATTGATAGATACAGATAGGTAGGTAGGTAGGTAGATAGATACAGATAGGTAGGTAGGTAGATTTATAGATACAGATAGGTAGGTAGGTAGATAGATAGATACAGATAGGTAGGTAGGTAGATAGATAGATAGAGATAGGTAGGTAGGTAGATAGATAAATACAGATAGGTAGGTAGGTAGGTAGATAGATAGAGATAGGTAGGTAGGTAGATAGATAGATAGAGATAGGTAGGTAGGTAGATTGATAGATACAGATAGGTAGGTAGGTAGATAGATAGATACAGATAGGTAGGTAGGTAGATTGATAGATACAGATAGGTAGGTAGGTAGATTGATAGATACAGATAGGTAGGTAGGTAGGTAGGTAGGTAGGTAGATAGATACAGATAGGTAGGTAGGTAGATAGATAAATACAGATAGGTAGGTAGGTAGATAGATAGATAGAGATAGGTAGGTATGTAGATTGATAGATACAGATAGGTAGGTAGGTAGATTGATAGATACAGATAGGTAGGTAGGTAGATTGATAGATACAGATAGGTAGGTAGGTAGGTAGGTAGATACAGATAGGTAGGTATGTAGATTGATAGATACAGATAGGTAGGTAGGTAGATAGATAGATACAGATAGGTAGGTAGGTAGGTAGATAGATAGAGATAGGTAGGTAGGTAGATTGATAGATACAGATAAGTAGGTAGGTAGATAGATAGATACAGATAGGTAGGTAGGTAGATAGATAAATACACATAGGTAGGTAGGTAGATAGATAGAGATAGGTAGGTAGGTAGATAGATAGATAGAGATAGCTAGGTAGGTAGATTGATAGATACAGATAGGTAGGTAGGTAGATAGATAGATACAGATAGGTAGGTAGGTAGATAGATAAATACAGATAGGTAGGTAGGTAGATAGATAGATAGGGATAGGTAGGTATGTAGATTGATAGATACATATAGGTAGGTAGGTAGATTGATAGATACAGATAGGTAGGTAGGTAGGTAGATAGATACAGATAGATAGGTAGGTAGGTAGATTGATAGATACAGATAGGTAGGTAGGTAGATAGATAAATACAGATAGGGAGGTAGGTAGAAAGAGAGAGATAGGTAGGTAGGTAGATAGATAGATAGAGATAGGTAGGTAGGTAGATTGATAGATACAGATAGGTAGGTAGGTAGATAGATAGATACAGATAGGTAGGTAGGTAGATAGATAAATACAGATAGGTAGGTAGGTAGATAGATAGATAGGGATAGGTAGGTATGTAGATTGATAGATACAGATAGGTAGGTAGGTAGATTGATAGATACAGATAGGTAGGTAGGTAGGTAGATAGATACAGATAGGTAGGTAGATTGATAGATACAGATAGGTAGGTAGGTAGATAGATAAATACAGATAGGTAGGTAGGTAGATAGATAGAGATAGGTAGGTAGGTAGATAGATAGATAGAGATAGCTAGGTAGGTAGATTGATAGATACAGATAGGTAGGTAGGTAGATTGATAGATACAGATAGGTAGGTAGGTAGATAGATAAATACAGATAGGTAGGTAGGTAGATAGATAGATACGGATAGGTAGGTATGTAGATTGATAGATACAGATAGGTAGGTAGGTAGATTGATAGATACAGATAGGTAGGTAGGTAGGTAGATAGATACAGATAGGTAGGTAGGTAGATTGATAGATACAGATAGGTAGGTAGGTAGATAGATAAATACAGATAGATAGGTAGGTAGATAGATAGATACAGATAGGTAGGTAGGTAGATAGATAGATAGAGATAGCTAGGTAGGTAGATTGATAGATACAGATAGGTAGGTAGGTAGATAGATAAATACAGATAGGTAGGTAGGTAGATAGATAGATAGAGATAGGTAGGTATGTAGATTGATAGATACAGATAGGTAGGTAGGTAGATAGATAGATAGGGATAGGTAGGTATGTAGATTGATAGATACATATAGGTAGGTAGGTAGATTGATAGATACAGATAGGTAGGTAGGTAGGTAGATAGATACAGATAGGTAGGTAGGTAGATAGATAAATACAGATAGGTAGGTAGGTAGATAGATAGATAGAGATAGGTAGGTATGTAGATTGATAGATACAGATAGGTAGGTAGGGAGATTGATAGATACAGATAGGTAGGTAGGTAGATTGATAGATACAGATAGGTAGGTAGGTAGATAGACAGATACAGATAGGTAGGTAGGTAGATAGATAGATAGAGATAGGTAGGTAGCTAGATAGATAGATACAGATAGGTAGGTAGGTAGATAGATAGAGATAGGTAGGTAGGTAGATAGATAGATAGAGATAGCTAGGTAGGTAGATTGATAGATACAGATAGGTAGGTAGGTAGATAGATAAATACTGATAGGTAGGTAGGTAGATAGATAGATAGGGATAGGTAGGTATGTAGATTGATAGATACAGATAGGTAGGTAGGTAGATTGATAGATACAGATAGGTAGGTAGGTAGGTAGATAGATAAATACAGATAGATAGGTAGGTAGATAGATAGAGATAGGTAGGTAGGTAGATAGATAGATAGAGATAGCTAGGTAGGTAGATTGATAGATACAGATAGGTAGGTAGGTAGATTGATAGATACAGATAGGTAGGTAGGTAGATAGATAAATACAGATAGGTAGGTAGGTAGATAGATAGATACGGATAGGTAGGTATGTAGATTGATAGATACAGATAGGTAGGTAGGTAGATTGATAGATACAGATAGGTAGGTAGGTAGGTAGATAGATACAGATAGGTAGGTAGGTAGATTGATAGATACAGATAGGTAGGTAGGTAGATAGATAAATACAGATAGATAGGTAGGTAGATAGATAGATACAGATAGGTAGGTAGGTAGATAGATAGATAGAGATAGCTAGGTAGGTAGATTGATAGATACAGATAGGTAGGTAGGTAGATAGATAGATAGATACAGATAGGTAGGTAGGTAGATAGATAAATACAGATAGGTAGGTAGGTAGATAGATAGATAGGGATAGGTAGGTATGTAGATTGATAGATACATATAGGTAGGTAGGTAGATTGATAGATACAGATAGGTAGGTAGGTAGGTAGATAGATACAGATAGGTAGGTAGGTAGATAGATAAATACAGATAGGTAGGTAGGTAGATAGATAGATAGAGATAGGTAGGTATGTAGATTGATAGATACAGATAGGTAGGTAGGGAGATTGATAGATACAGATAGGTAGGTAGGTAGATTGATAGATACATATAGGTAGGTAGGTAGATAGACAGATACAGATAGGTAGGTAGGTAGATAGATAGATAGAGATAGGTAGGTAGCTAGATAGATAGATACAGATAGGTAGGTAGGTAGATAGATAGAGATAGGTAGGTAGGTAGATAGATAGATAGAGATAGCTAGGTAGGTAGATTGATAGATACAGATAGGTAGGTAGGTAGATAGATAAATACTGATAGGTAGGTAGGTAGATAGATAGATAGGGATAGGTAGGTATGTAGATTGATAGATACAGATAGGTAGGTAGGTAGATTGATAGATACAGATAGGTAGGTAGGTAGGTAGATAGATACAGATAGGTAGGTAGGTAGATTTATAGATACAGATAGGTAGGTAGGTAGATAGATAGATACAGATAGGTAGGTAGGTAGATAGATAGATAGAGATAGGTAGGTAGGTAGATTGATAGATACAGATAAGTAGGTAGGTAGGTAGGTAGATACAGATAGGTAGGTATGTAGATTGATAGATACAGATAGGTAGGTAGGTAGATAGATAGATACAGATAGGTAGGTAGGTAGGTAGATAGATAGAGATAGGTAGGTAGGTAGATTGATAGATACAGATAAGTAGGTAGGTAGATAGATAGATACAGATAGGTAGGTAGGTAGATAGATAAATACACATAGGTAGGTAGGTAGATAGATAGAGATAGGTAGGTAGGTAGATAGATAGATAGAGATAGCTAGGTAGGTAGATTGATAGATACAGATAGGTAGGTAGGTAGATAGATAGATACAGATAGGTAGGTAAGTAGATAGATAAATACAGATAGGTAGGTAGGTAGATAGATAGATAGGGATAGGTAGGTATGTAGATTGATAGATACATATAGGTAGGTAGGTAGATTGATAAATACAGATAGGTAGGTAGGTAGGTAGATAGATACAGATAGATAGGTAGGTAGGTAGATTGATAGATACAGATAGGTAGGTAGGTAGATAGATAAATACAGATAGGGAGGTAGGTAGAAAGAGAGAGATAGGTAGGTAGGTAGATAGATAGATAGAGATAGCTAGGTAGGTAGATTGATAGATACAGATAGGTAGGTAGGTAGATAGATAGATACAGATAGGTAGGTAGGTAGATAGATAAATACAGATAGGTAGGTAGGTAGATAGATAGATAGGGATAGGTAGGTATGTAGATTGATAGATACAGATAGGTAGGTAGGTAGATTGATAGATACAGATAGGTAGGTAGGTAGGTAGATAGATACAGATAGGTAGGTAGGTAGATTGATAGATACAGATAGGTAGGTAGGTAGATAGATAAATACAGATAGGTAGGTAGGTAGATAGATAGAGATAGGTAGGTAGGTAGATAGATAGATAGAGATAGCTAGGTAGGTAGATTGATAGATACAGATAGGTAGGTAGGTAGATTGATAGATACAGATAGGTAGGTAGGTAGATAGATAAATACAGATAGGTAGGTAGGTAGATAGATAGATACGGATAGGTAGGTATGTAGATTGATAGATACAGATAGGTAGGTAGGTAGATTGATAGATACAGATAGGTAGGTAGGTAGGTAGATAGATACAGATAGGTAGGTAGGTAGATTGATAGATACAGATAGGTAGGTAGGTAGATAGATAAATACAGATAGATAGGTAGGTAGATAGATAGAGATAGGTAGGTAGGTAGATAGATAGATAGAGATAGCTAGGTAGGTAGATTGATAGATACAGATAGGTAGGTAGGTAGATAGATAGATACAGATAGGTAGGTAGGTAGATAGATAAATACAGATAGGTAGGTAGGTAGATAGATAGATAGGGATAGGTAGGTATGTAGATTGATAGATACATATAGGTAGGTAGGTAGATTGATAGATACAGATAGGTAGGTAGGTAGGTAGATAGATACAGATAGGTAGGTAGGTAGATAGATAAATAGAGATAGGTAGGTAGGTAGATAGATAGATAGAGATAGGTAGGTATGTAGATTGATAGATACAGATAGGTAGGTAGGTAGATTGATAGATACAGATAGGTAGGTAGGTAGATTGATAGATACAGATAGGTAGGTAGGTAGATACAGATAGGTAGGTATGTAGATTGATAGATACAGATAGGTAGGTAGGTAGATAGATACAGATAGGTAGGTAGGTAGGTAGATAGATAGAGATAGGTAGGTAGGTAGATTGATAGATACAGATAAGTAGGTAGGTAGATAGATAGATACAGATAGGTAGGTAGGTAGATAGATAAATACACATAGGTAGGTAGGTAGATAGATAGAGATAGGTAGGTAGGTAGATAGATAGATAGAGATAGGTAGGTATGTAGATTGATAGATACAGATAGGTAGGTAGGTAGATAGATAGATAGGGATAGGTAGGTATGTAGATTGATAGATACATATAGGTAGGTAGGTAGATTGATAGATACAGATAGGTAGGTAGGTAGGTAGATAGATACAGATAGGTAGGTAGGTAGATAGATAAATACAGATAGGTAGGTAGGTAGATAGATAGATAGAGATAGGTAGGTATGTAGATTGATAGATACAGATAGGTAGGTAGGGAGATTGATAGATACAGATAGGTAGGTAGGTAGATTGATAGATACAGATAGGTAGGTAGGTAGATAGACAGATACAGATAGGTAGGTAGGTAGATAGATAGATAGAGATAGGTAGGTAGCTAGATAGATAGATACAGATAGGTAGGTAGGTAGATAGATAGAGATAGGTAGGTAGGTAGATAGATAGATAGAGATAGCTAGGTAGGTAGATTGATAGATACAGATAGGTAGGTAGGTAGATAGATAAATACTGATAGGTAGGTAGGTAGATAGATAGATAGGGATAGGTAGGTATGTAGATTGATAGATACAGATAGGTAGGTAGGTAGATTGATAGATACAGATAGGTAGGTAGGTAGGTAGATAGATACAGATAGGTAGGTAGGTAGATTTATAGATACAGATAGGTAGGTAGGTAGATAGATAGATACAGATAGGTAGGTAGGTAGATAGATAGATAGAGATAGGTAGGTAGGTAGATAGATAAATACAGATAGGTAGGTAGGTAGGTAGATAGATAGAGATAGGTAGGTAGGTAGATAGATAGATAGAGATAGGTAGGTAGGTAGATTGATAGATACAGATAGGTAGGTAGGTAGATAGATAGATACAGATAGGTAGGTAGGTAGATAGATAAATACAGATAGGTAGGTAGGTAGATAGATAGATAGGGATAGGTAGGTATGTAGATTGATAGATACAGATAGGTAGGTAGGTAGATTGATAGATACAGATAGGTAGGTAGGTAGGTAGATAGATACAGATAGGTAGGTAGATTGATAGGTAGGTAGGTAGATAGATAAATACAGATAGGTAGGTAGGTAGATAGATAGAGATAGGTAGGTAGGTAGATAGATAGATAGAGATAGCTAGGTAGGTAGATTGATAGATACAGATAGGTAGGTAGGTAGATTGATAGATACAGATAGGTAGGTAGGTAGATAGATAAATACAGATAGGTAGGTAGGTAGATAGATAGATACGGATAGGTAGGTATGTAGATTGATAGATACAGATAGGTAGGTAGGTAGATTGATAGATACAGATAGGTAGGTAGGTAGGTAGATAGATACAGATAGGTAGGTAGGTAGATTGATAGATACAGATAGGTAGGTAGGTAGATAGATAAATACAGATAGATAGGTAGGTAGATAGATAGATACAGATAGGTAGGTAGGTAGATAGATAGATAGAGATAGCTAGGTAGGTAGATTGATAGATACAGATAGGTAGGTAGGTAGATAGATAGATAGATACAGATAGGTAGGTAGGTAGATAGATAAATACAGATAGGTAGGTAGGTAGATAGATAGATAGGGATAGGTAGGTATGTAGATTGATAGATACATATAGGTAGGTAGGTAGATTGATAGATACAGATAGGTAGGTAGGTAGGTAGATAGATACAGATAGGTAGGTAGGTAGATAGATAAATACAGATAGGTAGGTAGGTAGATAGATAGATAGAGATAGGTAGGTATGTAGATTGATAGATACAGATAGGTAGGTAGGGAGATTGATAGATACAGATAGGTAGGTAGGTAGATTGATAGATACATATAGGTAGGTAGGTAGATAGACAGATACAGATAGGTAGGTAGGTAGATAGATAGATAGAGATAGGTAGGTAGCTAGATAGATAGATACAGATAGGTAGGTAGGTAGGTAGGTAGAGATAGGTAGGTAGGTAGATAGATAGATAGAGATAGCTAGGTAGGTAGATTGATAGATACAGATAGGTAGGTAGGTAGATAGATAAATACTGATAGGTAGGTAGGTAGATAGATAGATAGGGATAGGTAGGTATGTAGATTGATAGATACAGATAGGTAGGTAGGTAGATTGATAGATACAGATAGGTAGGTAGGTAGGTAGATAGATACAGATAGGTAGGTAGGTAGATTTATAGATACAGATAGGTAGGTAGGTAGATAGATAGATACAGATAGGTAGGTAGGTAGATAGATAGATAGAGATAGGTAGGTAGGTAGATAGATAAATACAGATAGGTAGGTAGGTAGGTAGATAGATAGAGATAGGTAGGTAGGTAGATAGATAGATAGAGATAGGTAGGTAGGTAGATTGATAGATACATATAGGTAGGTAGGTAGATAGATAGATACAGATAGGTAGGTAGGTAGATAGATAAATACAGATAGGTAGGTAGGTAGAGAGATAGATAGAGATATTTAGGTAGGTAGATTGATAGATACAGATAGGTAGGTAGGTAGATTGATAGATACAGATAGGTAGGTAGGTAGATTGATAGATACAGATAGGTAGGTAGGTAGGTAGGTAGGTAGATAGATACAGATAGGTAGGTAGGTAGATAGATAAATACAGATAGGTAGGTAGGTAGATAGATAGATAGAGATAGGTAGGTATGTAGATTGATAGATACAGATAGGTAGGTAGGTAGATTGATAGATACAGATAGGTAGGTAGGTAGATTGATAGATACAGATAGGTAGGTAGGTAGGTAGGTAGATACAGATAGGTAGGTATGTAGATTGATAGATACAGATAGGTAGGTAGGTAGATAGATAGATACAGATAGGTAGGTAGGTAGGTAGATAGATAGAGATAGGTAGGTAGGTAGATTGATAGATACAGATAAGTAGGTAGGTAGATAGATAGATACAGATAGGTAGGTAGGTAGATAGATAAATACACATAGGTAGGTAGGTAGATAGATAGAGATAGGTAGGTAGGTAGATAGATAGATAGAGATAGCTAGGTAGGTAGATTGATAGATACAGATAGGTAGGTAGGTAGATAGATAGATACAGATAGGTAGGTAGGTAGATAGATAAATACAGATAGGTAGGTAGGTAGATAGATAGATAGGGATAGGTAGGTATGTAGATTGATAGATACATATAGGTAGGTAGGTAGATTGATAAATACAGATAGGTAGGTAGGTAGATAGATACAGATAGATAGGTAGGTAGGTAGATTGATAGATACAGATAGGTAGGTAGGTAGATAGATATATACAGATAGGGAGGTAGGTAGAAAGAGAGAGATAGGTAGGTAGGTAGATAGATAGATAGAGATAGCTAGGTAGGTAGATTGATAGATACAGATAGGTAGGTAGGTAGATAGATAGATACAGATAGGTAGGTAGGTAGATAGATAAATACAGATAGGTAGGTAGGTAGATAGATAGATAGGGATAGGTAGGTATGTAGATTGATAGATACAGATAGGTAGGTAGGTAGATTGATAGATACAGATAGGTAGGTAGGTAGGTAGATAGATACAGATAGGTAGGTAGGTAGATTGATAGATACAGATAGGTAGGTAGGTAGATAGATAAATACAGATAGGTAGGTAGGTAGATAGATAGAGATAGGTAGGTAGGTAGATAGATAGATAGAGATAGCTAGGTAGGTAGATTGATAGATACAGATAGGTAGGTAGGTAGATTGATAGATACAGATAGGTAGGTAGGTAGATAGATAAATACAGATAGGTAGGTAGGTAGATAGATAGATACGGATAGGTAGGTATGTAGATTGATAGATACAGATAGGTAGGTAGGTAGATTGATAGATACAGATAGGTAGGTAGGTAGGTAGATAGATACAGATAGGTAGGTAGGTAGATTGATAGATACAGATAGGTAGGTAGGTAGATAGATAAATACAGATAGATAGGTAGGTAGATAGATAGAGATAGGTAGGTAGGTAGATAGATAGATAGAGATAGCTAGGTAGGTAGATTGATAGATACAGATAGGTAGGTAGGTAGATAGATAGATACAGATAGGTAGGTAGGTAGATAGATAAATACAGATAGGTAGGTAGGTAGATAGATAGATAGGGATAGGTAGGTATGTAGATTGATAGATACATATAGGTAGGTAGGTAGATTGATAGATACAGATAGGTAGGTAGGTAGGTAGATAGATACAGATAGGTAGGTAGGTAGATAGATAAATAGAGATAGGTAGGTAGGTAGATAGATAGATAGAGATAGGTAGGTATGTAGATTGATAGATACAGATAGGTAGGTAGGTAGATTGATAGATACAGATAGGTAGGTAGGTAGATTGATAGATACAGATAGGTAGGTAGGTAGATACAGATAGGTAGGTATGTAGATTGATAGATACAGATAGGTAGGTAGGTAGATAGATAGATACAGATAGGTAGGTAGGTAGGTAGATAGATAGAGATAGGTAGGTAGGTAGATTGATAGATACAGATAAGTAGGTAGGTAGATAGATAGATACAGATAGGTAGGTAGGTAGATAGATAAATACACATAGGTAGGTAGGTAGATAGATAGAGATAGGTAGGTAGGTAGATAGATAGATAGAGATAGCTAGGTAGGTAGATTGATAGATACAGATAGGTAGGTAGGTAGATAGATAGATACAGATAGGTAGGTAGGTAGATAGATAAATACAGATAGGTAGGTAGGTAGATAGATAGATAGGGATAGGTAGGTATGTAGATTGATAGATACATATAGGTAGGTAGGTAGATTGATAGATACAGATAGATAGGTAGGTAGGTAGATAGATACAGATAGATAGGTAGGTAGGTAGATTGATAGATACAGATAGGTAGGTAGGTAGATAGATAAATACAGATAGGGAGGTAGGTAGAAAGAGAGAGATAGGTAGGTAGGTAGATAGATAGATAGAGATAGCTAGGTAGGTAGATTGATAGATACACATAGGTAGGTAGGTAGATAGATAGATACAGATAGGTAGGTAGGTAGATAGATAAATACAGATAGGTAGGTAGGTAGATAGATAGGGATAGGTAGGTATGTAGATTGATAGATACAGATAGGTAGGTAGGTAGATTGATAGATACAGATAGGTAGGTAGGTAGGTAGATAGATACAGATAGGTAGGTAGGTAGATTGATAGATACAGATAGGTAGGTAGGTAGATAGATAAATACAGATAGGTAGGTAGGTAGATAGATAGAGATAGGTAGGTAGGTAGATAGATAGATAGAGATAGCTAGGTAGGTAGATTGATAGATACAGATAGGTAGGTAGGTAGATAGATAGATACAGATAGGTAGGTAGGTAGATAGATAAATACAGATAGGTAGGTAGGTAGATAGATAGATACGGATAGGTAGGTATGTAGATTGATAGATACAGATAGGTAGGTAGGTAGATTGATAGATACAGATAGGTAGGTAGGTAGGTAGATAGATACAGATAGGTAGGTAGGTAGATTGATAGATACAGATAGGTAGGTAGGTAGATAGATAAATACAGATAGATAGGTAGGTAGATAGATAGAGATATGTAGGTAGGTAGATAGATAGATAGAGATAGCTAGGTAGGTAGATTGATAGATACAGATAGGTAGGTAGGTAGATAGATAGATACAGATAGGTAGGGAGGTAGATAGATAAATACAGATAGGTAGGTAGGTAGATAGATAGATAGATAGGGATAGGTAGGTATGTAGATTGATAGATACATATAGGTAGGTAGGTAGATTGATAGATACAGATAGGTAGGTAGGTAGATTGATAGATACAGATAGGTAGGTAGGTAGATAGATAAATACAGATAGGGAGGTAGGTAGATAGAGAGAGATAGGTAGGTAGGTAGATAGATAGATAGAGATAGCTAGGTAGGTAGATTGATAGATACAGATAGGTAGGTAGGTAGATAGATAGATACAGATAGGTAGGTAGGTAGATAGATAAATACAGATAGGTAGGTAGGTAGATAGATAGATAGGGATAGGTAGGTATGTAGATTGATAGATACAGATAGGTAGGTAGGTAGATTGATAGATACAGATAGGTAGGTAGGTAGGTAGATAGATACAGATAGGTAGGTAGGTAGATTGATAGATACAGATAGGTAGGTAGGTAGATAGATAAATAAAGATAGGTAGATAGATAGAGATAGGTAGGTAGGTAGATAGATAGATAGAGATAGCTAGGTAGGTAGATTGATAGATACAGATAGGTAGGTAGGTAGATAGATAGATACAGATAGGTAGGTAGGTAGATAGATAAATACAGATAGGTAGGTAGGTAGATAGATAGATAGATAGGGATAGGTAGGTATGTAGATTGATAGATACAGATAGGTAGGTAGGTAGATTGATAGATACAGATAGGTAGGTAGGTAGGTAGATAGATACAGATAGGTAGGTAGGTAGATAGATAGATAGAGATAGGTAGGTAGGTAGATAGATAAATACAGATAGGTAGGTAGGTAGGTAGATAGATAGAGATAGGTAGGTAGGTAGATAGATAGATAGAGATAGGTAGGTAGGTAGATAGATAGATAGAGATAGGTAGGTAGGTAGATTGATAGATACAGATAGGTAGGTAGGTAGATAGATAGATACAGATAGGTAGGTAGGTACATAGATAAATACAGATAGGTAGGTAGGTAGATAGATAGATAGAGATAGGTAGGTAGGTAGGTAGATTGATAGATACAGATAGGTAGGTAGGTAGATTGATAGATACAGATAGATAGGTAGGTAGGTAGATAGATAGAGATAGGTAGGTAGGTACATAGATAAATACAGATAGGTAGGTAGGTAGATAGATAGATAGAAATAGGTAGGTAGGTAGGTTGATAGATAAAGATAGGTAGGTAGGTAGATTGATAGATACAGATTGGTAGGTAGGTAGGTAGATAGATACAGATAGGTAGGTAGGTAGATTGATAGATACAGATAGGTAGGTAGGTAGATAGATAGATACAGATAGGTAGGTAGGTAGGTAGGTAGATAAATACAGATAGGTAGGTAGGTAGATAGATAGATAGATATAGGTAGGTAGGTAGATAGATAGATACAGATAGGTAGGTAGGTAGATAGATAAATACAGATAGGTAGGTAGGTAGATAGATAGAGATAGGTAGGTAGGTAGATAGATAGATAGAGATAGCTAGGTAGGTAGATTGATAGATACAGATAGGTAGGTAGGTAGATAGATAGATACAGATAGGTAGGTAGGTAGGTAGATAGATAGATAGAGATAGGTAGGTAGGTAGATTGATAGATACAGATAGGTAGGTAGGTAGATTGATAGATACAGATTGGTAGGTAGGTAGATTGATAGATACAGATAGATAGGTAGGTAGGTAGCTAGATACAGATAGGTAGGTAGGTAGATAGATAAATACAGATAGGTAGGTAGGTAGATAGATAGATAGAGATAGGTAGGTAGGTAGATTGATAGATACAGATAGGTAGGTAGGTAGATTGATAGATACAGATAGGTAGGTAGGTAGGTAGATAGATACAGGTAGGTAGATAGGTAGATAGATAAATACAGATAGGTAGGTAGGTAGATAGATAGATAGAGATAGGTAGTTAGGTAGATTGATAGATACAGATAGGTAGGTAGGTAGGTAGATAGATACAGATAGGTCGGTAGGTAGATAGATAGATAGAGATAGGTAGGTAGGTAGATAGATAAATACAGATAGGTAGGTAGGTAGGTAGATAGATAGATAGAGATAGGTAGGTAGGTAGATAGATAGATAGAGATAGATAGGTAGGTAGATTGATAGATACAGATAGGTAGGTAGGTAGATAGATAGATACAGATAGGTAGGTAGGTAGGTAGATAGATAGATAGAGATAGGTAGGTAGGTAGATTGATAGATACAGATAGGTAGGTAGGTAGATTGATAGATACAGATTGGTAGGTAGGTAGATTGATAGATACAGATAGATAGGTAGGTAGGTAGATAGATACAGATAGGTAGGTAGGTAGATAGATAAATACAGATAGGTAGGTAGGTAGATAGATAGATAGAGATAGGTAGGTAGGTAGATTGATAGATACAGATAGGTAGGTAGGTAGATTGATAGATACAGATAGGTAGGTAGGTAGGTAGATAGATACAGATAGGTAGATAGGTAGATAGATAAATACAGATAGGTAGGTAGGTAGATAGATAGATAGAGATAGGTAGGTAGGTAGATAGATAAATACAGATAGGCAGGTAGGTAGGTAGATAGATAGAGATAGGTAGGTATGTAGATTGATAGATACAGATAAGTAGGTAGGTAGATAGATAGATACAGATAGGTAGGTAGGTAGATAGATAAATACAGATAGGTAGGTAGGTAGATAGATAGAAATAGGTAGGTAGGTAGATTGATAGATACAGATAGGTAGGTAGGTAGATTGATAGATACAGATTGGTAGGTACGTAGGTAGATAGATACAGATAGGTAGGTAGGTAGATTGATAGATACAGATAGGTAGGTAGGTAGATAGATAGATACAGATAGGTAGTTAGGTAGGTAGATAAATACAGATAGGTAGGTAGGTAGATAGATAGATAGAGATAGGTAGGTAGGTAGATTGATAGATACATATAGGTAGGTAGGTAGATAGATAGATAGAGATAGGTAGTTAGGTAGATAGATAGACATAGGTAGGTAGGTAGGTAGATTGATAGATACAGATAGGTAGGTAGGTAGGTAGATAGATACAGATAGGTAGGTAGGTAGAAAGATAAATACAGATAGGTAGGTAGTAGATAGATAGATAGAGATAGGTAGGTAGGTAGATTGATAGATACAGATAGGTAGGTAGGTAGATAGATAGATAGAGATAGGTAGGTAGGTAGATTGATAGATACATATAGGTAGGTAGGTAGATAGATAGATAGAGATAGGTAGGTAGGTAGGTAGATTGATAGATACAGATAGGTAGGTAGGTAGGTAGATAGATAGAGATAGGTAGGTAGGTAGAAAGATAAATACAGATAGGTAGGTAGGTAGATAGATAGATAGAGATAGGTAGGTAGGTAGATTGATAGATACAGATAGGTAGGTAGGTAGATAGATAGATAGAGATAGGTAGGTAGGTAGATAGATAGAAATAGGTAGGTAGGTAGATTGATAGATACAGATAGGTAGGTAGGTAGATTGATAGATACAGATAGGTAGGTAGGTAGGTAGGTAGATAGATACAGATAGGTAGGTAGGTAGATTGATAGATACAGATAGGTAGGTAGGTAGATAGATAGATACAGATAGGTAGGTAGGTAGGTAGATAGATAGAGATAGGTAGGTAGGTAGATAGATAAATACAGATAGGTAGGTAGGTAGGTAGATAGATAGAGATAGGTAGGTAGGTAGATAGATAGATAGAGATAGGTAGGTAGGTAGATTGATAGATACAGATAGGTAGGTAGGTAGATTGATAGATACAGATAGGTAGGTAGGTAGGTAGATAGATACAGATAGGTAGGTAGGTAGATAGATAAATACAGATAGGTAGGTAGGTAGATAGATAGATAGCTAGATAGATAGCTAGATAGATAGCTAGATAGATAGCTAGATAGATAGATAGATAGATAGATAGATAGATAGATAGATAGATAGATAGATAGATAGATAGATAGATAGATAGAGATAGGTAGGTATGTAGATTGATAGATACAGATAGGTAGGTAGGTAGATTGATAGATACAAATAGGTAGGTAGGTAGATTGATAGATACAGATAGGTAGGTAGTTAGGTAGATAGATACAGATAGGTAGGTATGTAGATTGATAGATACAGGTAGGTAGGTAGATAGATAGATACAGATAGGTAGGTAGGTAGATAGATAGATAGAGATAGGTAGGTAGGTAGATAGATAAATACAGATAGGTAGGTAGGTAGGTAGATAGATAGAGATAGGTAGGTAGGTAGATTGATAGATACAGATAGGTAGGTAGGTAGATAGATAGATACAGATAGGTAGGTAGGTAGGTAGATAAATACAGATAGGTAGGTAGGTAGATAGATAGATAGAGATAGGTAGGTAGGTAGATTGATAGATACATATAGGTAGGTAGGTAGATAGATAGATAGAGATAGGTAGGTAGGTAGATAGATAGACATAGGTAGGTAGGTAGGTAGATTGATAGATACAGATAGGTAGGTAGGTAGGTAGGTAGATAGATACAGATAGGTAGGTAGGTAGATTGATAGATACAGATAGGTAGGTAGGTAGATAGATAGATAGAGATAGGTAGGTAGGTAGATAGATAGATAGAGATAGGTAGGTAGGTAGGTAGATAGATAAATACAGGTAGGTAGGTATGTAGATAGATAGAGATAGTTAGGTAGGTAGATACAGATAGGTAGGTAGGTAGATTGATAGATACAGATAGGTAGGTAGGTAGATAGATAGATACAGATAGGTAGATAGGTAGGTAGATAAATACAGATAGGTAGGTAGGTAAATAGATAGATAGAGATAGGTAGGTAGGTAGATTGATAGATACATATAGGTAGGTAGGTACATAGATAGATAGAGATAGGTAGGTAGGTAGATAGATAGACATAGGTAGGTAGGTAGGTAGATTGATAGATACAGATAGGTAGGTAGGTAGGTAGGTAGATAGATACAGATAGGTAGGTAGGTAGATTGATAGATACAGATAGGTAGGTAGGTAGATAAATAGATAGAGATAGGTAGGTAGGTAGATAGATAGATAGATAGAGATAGGTAGGTAGGTAGATAGATAAATACAGGTAGGTAGGTATGTAGATAGATAGAGATAGGTAGGTAGGTAGATAGATAGATAGAGATAGGTAGGTAGCTAGATAGATAGATACAGATAGGTAGGTAGGTAGATAGATAGAGATAGGTAGGTAGGTAGATAGATAGATAGAGATAGCTAGGTAGGTAGATTGATAGATACAGATAGGTAGGTAGGTAGATAGATAAATACTGATAGGTAGGTAGGTAGATAGATAGATAGGGATAGGTAGGTATGTAGATTGATAGATACAGATAGGTAGGTAGGTAGATTGATAGATGCAGATAGGTAGGTAGGTAGGTAGATAGATACAGATAGGTAGGTAGGTAGATTTATAGATACAGATAGGTAGGTAGGTAGATAGATAGATACAGATAGGTAGGTAGGTAGATAGATAGATAGAGATAGATAGGTAGGTAGATAGATAAATACAGATAGGTAGGTAGGTAGGTAGATAGATAGAGATAGGTAGGTAGGTAGATAGATAGATAGAGATAGGTAGGTAGGTAGATTGATAGATACAGATAGGTAGGTAGGTAGATAGATAGATACAGATAGGTAGGTAGGTAGATAGATAAATACAGATAGGTAGGTAGGTAGAGAGATAGATAGAGATAGGTAGGTAGGTAGATTGATAGATACAGATAGGTAGGTAGGTAGATTGATAGATACAGATAGGTAGGTAGGTAGATTGATAGATACAGATAGGTAGGTAGGTAGGTAGGTAGGTAGATAGATACAGATAGGTAGGTAGGTAGATAGATAAATACAGATAGGTAGGTAGGTAGATAGATAGATAGAGATAGGTAGGTATGTAGATTGATAGATACAGATAGGTAGGTAGGTAGATTGATAGATACAGATAGGTAGGTAGGTAGATTGATAGATACAGATAGGTAGGTAGGTAGGTAGGTAGATACAGATAGGTAGGTATGTAGATTGATAGATACAGATAGGTAGGTAGGTAGATAGATAGATACAGATAGGTAGGTAGGTAGGTAGATAGATAGAGATAGGTAGGTAGGTAGATTGATAGATACAGATAAGTAGGTAGGTAGATAGATAGATACAGATAGGTAGGTAGGTAGATAGATAAATACAGATAGGTAGGTAGGTAGATAGATAGAGATAGGTAGGTAGGTAGATAGATAGATAGAGATAGCTAGGTAGGTAGATTGATAGATACAGATAGGTAGGTAGGTAGATAGATAGATACAGATAGGTAGGTAGGTAGATAGATAAATACAGATAGGTAGGTATGTAGATAGATAGATAGGGATAGGTAGGTATGTAGATTGATAGATACATATAGGTAGGTAGGTAGATTGATAGATACAGATAGGTAGGTAGGTAGGTAGATAGATACAGATAGATAGGTAGGTAGGTAGATTGATAGATACAGATAGGTAGGTAGGTAGATAGATAAATACAGATAGGGAGGTAGGTAGAAAGAGAGAGATAGGTAGGTAGGTAGGTAGATAGATAGAGATAGCTAGGTAGGTAGATTTATAGATACAGATAGGTAGGTAGGTAGATAGATAGATACAGATAGGTAGGTAGGTAGATAGATAAATACAGATAGGTAGGTAGGTAGATAGATAGATAGGGATAGGTAGGTATGTAGATTGATAGATACAGATAGGTAGGTAGGTAGATTGATAGATACAGATAGGTAGGTAGGTAGGTAGATAGATACAGATAGGTAGGTAGGTAGATTGATAGATACAGATAGGTAGGTAGGTAGATAGATAAATACAGATAGGTAGGTAGGTAGATAGATAGAGATAGGTAGGTAGATAGATAGATAGATAGAGATAGCTAGGTAGGTAGATTGATAGATACAGATAGGTAGGTAGGTAGATAGATAGATACAGATAGGTAGGTAGGTAGATAGATAAATACAGATAGGTAGGTAGGTAGATAGATAGATAGGGATAGGTAGGTATGTAGATTGATAGATACAGATAGGTAGGTAGGTAGATTGATAGATACAGATAGGTAGGTAGGTAGGTAGATAGATACAGATAGGTAGGTAGGAAGATTGATAGATACAGATAGGTAGGTAGGTAGATAGATAAATACAGATAGGTAGGTAGGTAGATAGATAGAGATAGGTAGGTAGGTAGATAGATAGATAGAGATAGCTAGGTAGGTAGATTGATAGATACAGATAGGTAGGTAGGTAGATAGATAGATACAGATAGGTAGGTAGGTAGATAGATAAATACAGATAGGTAGGTAGGTAGATAGATAGATAGGGATAGGTAGGTATGTAGATTGATAGATACAGATAGGTAGGTAGGTAGATTGATAGATACAGATAGGTAGGTAGGTAGATTGATAGATACAGATAGGTAGGTAGGTAGGTAGGTAGGTAGATACAGATAGGTAGGTATGTAGATTGATAGATACAGATAGGTAGGTAGGTAGATAGATAGATACAGATAGGTAGGTAGGTAGGTAGATAGATAGAGATAGGTAGGTAGGTAGGTAGATTGATAGATACAGATAAGTAGGTAGGTAGATAGATAGATACAGATAGGTAGGTAGGTAGATAGATAAATACAGATAGGTAGGTAGGTAGATAGATAGAGATAGGTAGGTAGGTAGATAGATAGATAGAGATAGGTAGGTAGGTAGATTGATAGATACAGATAGGTAGGTAGGTAGATAGATAGATACAGATAGGTAGGTAGGTAGATAGATAAATACAGATAGGTAGGTAGGTAGATAGATAGGGATAGGTAGGTATGTAGATTGATAGATACATATAGGTAGGTAGGTAGATTGATAGATACAGATAGGTAGGTAGGTAGGTAGATAGATACAGATAGATAGGTAGGTAGGTAGATTGATAGATACAGATAGGTAGGTAGGTAGATAGATAAATACAGATAGGGAGGTAGGTAGAAAGAGAGAGATAGGTAGGTAGGTAGATAGATAGATAGAGATAGCTAGGTAGGTAGATTGATAGATACAGATAGGTAGGTAGGTAGATAGATAGATACAGATAGGTAGGTAGGTAGATAGATAAATACAGATAGGTAGATAGGTAGATAGATAGATAGATAGGGATAGGTAGGTATGTAGATTGATAGATACAGATAGGTAGGTAGGTAGATTGATAGATACAGATAGGTAGGTAGGTAGGTAGATAGATACAGATAGGTAGGTAGGTAGATTGATAGATACAGATAGGTAGGTAGGTAGATAGATAAATACAGATAGGTAGGTAGGTAGATAGATAGAGATAGGTAGGTAGGTAGATAGATAGATAGAGATAGCTAGGTAGGTAGATTGATAGATACAGATAGGTAGGTAGGTAGATAGATAGATACAGATAGGTAGGTAGGTAGATAGATAAATACAGATAGGTAGGTAGGTAGATAGATAGATAGGGAGAGGTAGGTATGTAGATTGATAGATACAGATAGGAAGGTAGGTAGATTGATAGATACAGATAGGTAGGTAGGTAGGTAGATAGATACAGATAGGTAGGTAGGTAGATAGATAGATACAGATAGGTAGGTAGGTTGATAGATAGATAGAGATAGGTAGATAGGTAGATAGATAAATACAGATAGGTAGGTAGGTAGGTAGATAGATAGAGATAGGTAGGTAGGTAGATAGATAGATAGAGATAGGTAGGTAGGTAGATTGATAGATACAGATAGGTAGGTAGGTAGATAGATAGATACAGATAGGTAGGTAGGTACATAGATAAATACAGATAGGTAGGTAGATAGATAGATAGAGATAGGTAGGTAGGTAGGTAGATTGATAGATACAGATAGGTAGGTAGGTAGATTGATAGATACAGATAGATAGGTAGGTAGGTAGATAGATAGAGATAGGTAGGTAGGTAGATAGATAGATAGAGATAGGTAGGTAGGTAGGTAGATAGATACAGATAGGTAGGTAGGTAGATAGATAAATACAGATAGGTAGGTAGGTAGATAGATAGATAGAAATAGGTAGGTAGGTAGATTGATAGATAAAGATAGGTAGGTAGGTAGATTGATAGATACAGATTGGTAGGTAGGTAGGTAGATAGATACAGATAGGTAGGTAGGTAGATTGATAGATACAGATAGGTAGGTAGGTAGATAGATAGATACAGATAGGTAGGTAGGTAGGTAGGTAGATAAATACAGATAGGTAGGTAGGTAGATAGATAGATAGAGATAGGTAGGTAGGTAGATTGATAGATACATATAGGTAGGTAGATAGATAGATAGAGATAGGTAGGTAGGTAGATAGATAGACATAGGTAGGTAGGTAGGTAGATTGATAGATACAGATAGGTAGGTAGGTAGGTAGGTAGATAGATACTGATAGGTAGGTAGGTAGATTGATAGATACAGATAGGTAGGTAGGTAGGTAGATAGATAGATAGAGATAGGTAGGTAGGTAGATAGATAGATAGAGATAGGTAGGTAGGTAGATAGATAAATACAGGTAGGTAGGTAGGTAGATTGATAGATAAAGATAGGTAGGTAGGTAGATTGATAGATACAGATAGGTAGGTAGGTAGATAGACAGATACAGATAGGTAGGTAGGTAGCTAGATAGATAGAGATAGGTAGGTAGCTAGATAGATAGATACAGATAGGTAGGTAGGTAGATAGATAGATAGAGATAGGTAGGTAGGTAGATAGATAAATACAGATAGGTAGGTAGGTAGATAGATAGAGATAGGTAGGTAGGTAGATTGATAGATACAGATAGGTAGGTAGGTAGATTGATAGATACAGATAGGTAGGTAGGTAGATTGATAGATACAGATAGGTAGGTAGGTAGATAGATAGAGATAGGTAGGTAGGTAGATAGATAGATAGATAGATAGAGATAGGTAGGTAGGTAGATTGATAGATACAGATAGGTAGGTAGGTAGATTGATAGATACAGATAGGTAGGTAGGTAGATTGATAGATACAGATAGGTAGGTAGGTAGATAGACAGATACAGATAGGTAGGTAGGTAGATAGATAGATAGGGATAGGTAGGTAGCTAGATAGATAGATACAGATAGGTAAGTAGGTAGGTAGATAGATAGAGATAGGTAGGTAGGTAGATAGATAGATAGAGATAGGTAGGTAGGTAGATAGATAAATACAGATAGGTAGGTAGGTAGATAGATAGATAGAGATAGGTAGGTATGTAGATTGATAGATACAGATAGGTAGGTAGGTAGATTGATAGATACAGATAGGTAGGTAGGTAGGTAGGTAGGTAGATACAGATAGGTAGGTAAATAGATTGATAGATACAGATAGGTAGGTACGTAGATAGATAGATACAGATAGGTAGGTAGGTAGATAGATAGAGATAAGTAGGTAGGTAGATTGATAGATACAGATAAGTAGGTAGGTAGATAGATAGATACACATAGGTAGGTAGGTAGATTAATAGATACAGATAGGTAGGTAGGTAGATAGATAAATACAGATAGGTAGGTAGGTAGATAGATAGATAGAGATAGGTAGGTATGTAGATTGATAGATACAGATAGGTAGGTAGGTAGATTGATAGATACAGATAGGTAGGTAGGTAGATAGATAAATACAGATAGGTAGGTAGGTAGATAGATAGATAGAGATAGGTAGGAATGTAGATTGATAGATACAGATAGGTAGGTAGGTAGATTGATAGATACAGATAGGTAGGTAGGTAGATAGATAGAGATAGGTAGGTAGGTAGATAGATAGATAGATAGATAGAGATAGGTAGGTAGGTAGATTGATAGATACAGATAGGTAGGTAGGTAGATTGATAGATACAGATAGGTAGGTAGGTAGATTGATAGATACAGATAGGTAGGTAGGTAGATAGACAGATACAGATAGGTAGGTAGGTAGATAGATAGATAGGGATAGGTAGGTAGCTAGATAGATAGATACAGATAGGTAAGTAGGTAGGTAGATAGATAGAGATAGGTAGGTAGGTAGATAGATAGATAGAGATAGGTAGGTAGGTAGATAGATAAATACAGATAGGTAGGTAGGTAGATAGATAGATAGAGATAGGTAGGTATGTAGATTGATAGATACAGATAGGTAGGTAGGTAGATTGATAGATACAGATAGGTAGGTAGGTAGGTAGATAGATACAGATAGGTAGGTATGTAGATTGATAGATACAGATAGGTAGGTACGTAGATAGATAGATACAGATAGGTAGGTAGGTAGGTAGATAGATAGAGATAAGTAGGTAGGTAGATTGATAGATACAGATAAGTAGGTAGGTAGATAGATAGATACACATAGGTAGGTAGGTAGATTGATAGATACAGATAGGTAGGTAGGTAGATAGATAAATACAGATAGGTAGGTAGGTAGATAGATAGATAGAGATAGGTAGGTATGTAGATTGATAGATACAGATAGGTAGGTAGGTAGATTGATAGATACAGATAGGTAGGTAGGTAGATAGATAAATACAGATAGGTAGGTAGGTAGATAGAGATAGGTAGGTATGTAGATTGATAGATACAGATAGGTAGGTAGGTAGATTGATAGATACAGATAGGTAGGTAGGTAGGTAGATAGATACAGATAGGTAGGAATTTAGATTGATAGATACAGATAGGTAGGTACGTAGATAGATAGATACAGATAGGTAGGTAGGTAGGTAGATAGATAGAGATAGGTAGGTAGGTAGATTGATAGATACAGATAGGTAGGTAGGTAGATTGATAGATACAGATAGGTAGGTAGGTAGATTGATAGATACAGATAGGTAGGTAGGTAGGTAGATAGATACAGATAGGTAGGTATGTAGATTGATAGATACAGATAGGTAGGTACGTAGATAGATAGATACAGATAGGTAGGTAGGTAGATAGATAGATACAGATAGGTAGGTAGGTAGATAGATAAATACAGATAGGTAGGTAGGTAGATAGATAGATAGGGATAGGTAGGTATGTAGATTGATAGATACAGATAGGTAGGTAGGTAGGTAGATTGATAGATACAGATAGGTAGGTAGGTAGGTAGATAGATACAGATAGGTAGGTAGGTAGATAGATAGATAGAGATAGGTAGGTAGGTAGATAGATAGATAGAGATAGGTAGGTAGCTAGATAGATAAATACAGATAGGTAGGTAGGTAGGTAGATAGATAGAGATAGGTAGGTAGGTAGATAGATAGATAGAGATAGGTAGGTAGGTAGATTGATAGATACAGATAGGTAGGTAGGTAGATAGATAGATACACATAGGTAGGTAGGTAGATAGATAGATACAGATAGGTAGGTAGGTAGATAGATAGATAGAAATAGGTAGGTAGGTAGATTGATAGATACAGATAGGTAGGTAGGTAGGTAGATAGATACAGATAGGTAGGTAGGTAGATTGATAGATACAGATAGGTAGGTAGGTAGGTAGATAGATACAGATAGGTAGGTAGGTAGATAGATAGATACAGATAGGTAGGTAGGTAGATAGATAGATAGAGATAGGTAGGTAGCTAGATAGATAAATACAGATAGGTAGGTAGGTAGGTAGATAGATAGAGATAGGTAGGTAGGTAGATAGATAGATAGAGATAGGTAGGTAGGTAGATTGATAGATACAGATAGGTAGGTAGGTAGATAGATAGATACAGATAGGTAGGTAGGTAGATAGATAGATACAGATAGGTAGGTAGGTAGATAGATAGATAGAGATAGGTAGGTAGGTAGATTGATAGATACAGATAGGTAGGTAGGTAGGTAGATAGATAGAGATAGGTAGGTAGGTAGATTGATAGATACAGATAGGTAGGTAGGTAGGTAGATAGATAGAGATAGGTAGGTAGGTAGATAGATAGATAGAGATAGGTAGGTAGGTAGATAGATAGATACAGATAGGTAGGTAGGTAGATAGATAAATACAGATAGGTAGGTAGGTAGATAGATAGATAGAAATAGGTAGGTAGGTAGATTGATAGATACAGATAGGTAGGTAGGTAGGTAGATAGATACAGATAGGTAGGTAGGTAGATTGATAGATACAGATAGGTAGGTAGGTAGGTAGATAGATAGATACAGATAGGTAGGTAGGTAGATAGATAGATAGAGATAGGTAGGTAGGTAGATAGATAAATACAGATAGGTAGGTAGGTAGGTAGATAGATAGAGATAGGTAGGTAGGTAGATAGATAGATAGAGATAGGTAGGTAAGTAGATTGATAGATACAGATAGGTAGGTAGGTAGATATATAGATACAGATAGGTAGGTAGGTAGATAGATAAATACAGATAGGTAGGTAGGTAGATAGATAAATACAGATAGGTAGATAGGTAGGTAGATAGATAGATAGATAGATAGATAGATAGATAGATAGATAGATAGATAGATAGATAGATAGATAGAGATAGGTAGGTAGGTAGATTGATAGATACAGATAGGTAGGTAGGTAGATTGATAGATACAGATAGGTAGGTAGGTAGGTAGATTGATAGATACAGATAGGTAGGTAGGTAGATAGATAAATACAGATAGGTAGGTAGGTAGATAGATAGATAGAGATAGGTAGGTATGTAGATTGATAGATACAGATAGGTAGGTAGGTAGATTGATAGATACAGATAGGTAGGTAGGTAGGTAGATAGATAGAGATAGGTAGGTAGGTAGATAGATAGATAGAGATAGGTAGGTAGGTAGATTGATAGATACAGATAGGTAGGTAGGTAGATAGATAGATACAGATAGGTAGGTAGGTAGATAGATAGATAGAGATAGGTAGGTAGGTAGATTGATAGATACAGATAGGTAGGTAGGTAGGTAGATAGATAGAGATAGGTAGGTAGGTAGATTGATAGATACAGATAGGTAGGTAGGTAGGTAGATAGATAGAGATAGGTAGGTAGGTAGATAGATAGATAGAGATAGGTAGGTAGGTAGATAGATACAGATAGGTAGGTAGGTAGATAGATAAATACAGATAGGTAGGTAGGTAGATAGATAGATAGAAATAGGTAGGTAGGTAGATTAATAGATACAGATAGGTAGGTAGGTAGGTAGATAGATACAGATAGGTAGGTAGGTAGATTGATAGATACAGATAGGTAGGTAGGTAGGTAGATAGATAGATACAGATAGGTAGGTAGGTAGATAGATAGATAGAGATAAGTAGGTAGGTAGATAGATAAATACAGATAGGTAGGTAGGTAGGTAGATAGATAGAGATAGGTAGGTAGGTAGATAGATAGATAGAGATAGGTAGGTAAGTAGATTGATAGATACAGATAGGTAGGTAGGTAGATATATAGATACAGATAGGTAGGTAGGTAGATAGATAAATACAGATAGGTAGGTAGGTAGATAGATAAATACAGATAGGTAGATAGGTAGGTAGATAGATAGATAGATAGATAGATAGATAGATAGATAGATAGATAGATAGATAGATAGATAGATAGATAGATAGATAGATAGAGATAGGTAGGTAGGTAGATTGATAGATACAGATAGGTAGGTAGGTAGATTGATAGATACAGATAGGTAGGTAGGTAGGTAGATAGATACAGATAGGTAGGTAGGTAGATTGATAGATACAGATAGGTAGGTAGGTAGGTAGATAGATACAGATAGGTAGGTAGGTAGATTGATAGATACAGATAGGTAGGTAGGTAGGTAGATAGATACAGATAGGTAGGTAGGTAGATTGATAGATACAGATAGGTAGGTAGGTAGGTAGATAGATACAGATAGGTAGGTAGGTAGATAGATAGATACAGATAGGTAGGTAGGTAGATAGATAGATAGAGATAGGTAGGTAGCTAGATAGATAAATACAGATAGGTAGGTAGGTAGGTAGATAGATAGAGATAGGTAGGTAGGTAGATAGATAGATAGAGATAGGTAGGTAGGTAGATTGATAGATACAGATAGGTAGGTAGGTAGATAGATAGATACAGATAGGTAGGTAGGTAGATAGATAGATACAGATAGGTAGGTAGGTAGATAGATAGATAGAGATAGGTAGGTAGGTAGATTGATAGATACAGATAGGTAGGTAGGTAGGTAGATAGATAGAGATAGGTAGGTAGGTAGATTGATAGATACAGATAGGTAGGTAGGTAGGTAGATAGATAGAGATAGGTAGGTAGGTAGATAGATAGATAGAGATAGGTAGGTAGGTAGGTAGATAGATACAGATAGGTAGGTAGGTAGATAGATAAATACAGATAGGTAGGTAGGTAGATAGATAGATAGAAATAGGTAGGTAGGTAGATTGATAGATACAGATAGGTAGGTAGGTAGATAGATACAGATAGGTAGGTAGGTAGATTGATAGATACAGATAGGTAGGTAGGTAGGTAGATAGATAGATACAGATAGGTAGGTAGGTAGATAGATAGATAGAGATAGGTAGGTAGGTAGATAGATAAATACAGATAGGTAGGTAGGTAGGTAGATAGATAGAGATAGGTAGGTAGGTAGATAGATAGAGATAGGTAGGTAAGTAGATTGATAGATACAGATAGGTAGGTAGGTAGATATATAGATACAGATAGGTAGGTAGGTAGATAGATAAATACAGATAGGTAGGTAGGTAGATAGATAAATACAGATAGGTAGATAGGTAGGTAGATAGATAGATAGATAGATAGATAGATAGATAGATAGATAGATAGATAGAGATAGGTAGGTAGGTAGATTGATAGATACAGATAGGTAGGTAGGTAGATTGATAGATACAGATAGGTAGGTAGGTAGATTGATAGATACAGATAGGTAGGTAGGTAGATAGATAAATACAGATAGGTAGGTAGGTAGATAGATAGATAGAGATAGGTAGGTATGTAGATTGATAGATACAGATAGGTAGGTAGGTAGATTGATAGATACAGATAGGTAGGTAGGTAGGTAGATAGATAGAGATAGGTAGGTAGGTAGATAGATAGATAGAGATAGGTAGGTAGGTAGATTGATAGATACAGATAGGTAGGTAGGTAGATAGATAGATACAGATAGGTAGGTAGGTAGATAGATAGATACAGATAGGTAGGTAGGTAGATAGATAGATAGAGATAGGTAGGTAGGTAGATTGATAGATACAGATAGGTAGGTAGGTAGGTAGATAGATAGAGATAGGTAGGTAGGTAGATTGATAGATACAGATAGGTAGGTAGGTAGGTAGATAGATAGAGATAGGTAGGTAGGTAGATAGATAGATAGAGATAGGTAGGTAGGTAGATAGATAGATACAGATAGGTAGGTAGGTAGATAGATAAATACAGATAGGTAGGTAGGTAGATAGATAGATAGAAATAGGTAGGTAGGTAGATTGATAGATACAGATAGGTAGGTAGGTAGGTAGATAGATACAGATAGGTAGGTAGGTAGATTGATAGATACAGATAGGTAGGTAGGTAGGTAGATAGATAGATAAAGATAGGTAGGTAGGTAGATAGATAGATAGAGATAGGTAGGTAGGTAGATAGATAAATACAGATAGGTAGGTAGGTAGGTAGATAGATAGAGATAGGTAGGTAGGTAGATAGATAGATAGAGATAGGTAGGTAAGTAGATTGATAGATACAGATAGGTAGGTAGGTAGATATATAGATACAGATAGGTAGGTAGGTAGATAGATAAATACAGATAGGTAGGTAGGTAGATAGATAAATACAGATAGGTAGATAGGTAGGTAGATAGATAGATAGATAGATAGATAGATAGATAGATAGATAGATAGATAGATAGATAGATAGATAGATAGATAGATAGATAGATAGAGATAGGTAGGTAGGTAGATTGATAGATACAGATAGGTAGGTAGGTAGATTGATAGATACAGATAGGTAGGTAGGTAGATTGATAGATACAGATAGGTAGGTAGGTAGATAGATAGATACAGATAGGTAGGTAGGTAGATAGATAAATACAGATAGGTAGGTAGGTAGATAGATAGATAGAGATAGGTAGGTATGTAGATTGATAGATACAGATAGGTAGGTAGGTAGATTGATAGATACAGATAGGTAGGTAGGTAGGTAGATAGATAGAGATAGGTAGGTAGGTAGATAGATAGATAGAGATAGGTAGGTAGGTAGATTGATAGATACAGATAGGTAGGTAGGTAGATAGATAGATACAGATAGGTAGGTTGGTAGATAGATAGATACAGATAGGTAGGTAGGTAGATAGATAGATACAGATAGGTAGGTAGGTAGATTGATAGATACAGATAGGTAGGTAGGTAGGTAGATAGATAGAGATAGGTAGGTAGGTAGATTGATAGATACAGATAGGTAGGTAGGTAGGTAGATAGATAGAGATAGGTAGGTAGGTAGATAGATAGATAGAGATAGGTAGGTAGGTAGATAGATAGATACAGATAGGTAGGTAGGTAGATAGATAAATACAGATAGGTAGGTAGGTAGATAGATAGATAGAAATAGGTAGGTAGGTAGATTGATAGATACAGATAGGTAGGTAGGTAGGTAGATAGATACAGATAGGTAGGTAGGTAGATTGATAGATACAGATAGGTAGGTAGGTAGGTAGATAGATAGATAAAGATAGGTAGGTAGGTAGATAGATAGATAGAGATAGGTAGGTAGGTAGATAGATAAATACAGATAGGTAGGTAGGTAGGTAGATAGATAGAGATAGGTAGGTAGGTAGATAGATAGATAGAGATAGGTAGGTAAGTAGATTGATAGATACAGATAGGTAGGTAGGTAGATATATAGATACAGATAGGTAGGTAGGTAGATAGATAAATACAGATAGGTAGGTAGGTAGATAGATAAATACAGATAGGTAGATAGGTAGGTAGATAGATAGATAGATAGATAGATAGATAGATAGATAGATAGATAGATAGATAGATAGATAGATAGATAGATAGATAGATAGATAGATAGATAAATAGATAGATAGATAGATAGATAGATAGATAGATAGATAGATAGATAGATAGAGATAGGTAGGTAGGTAGATTGATAGATACAGATAGGTAGGTAGGTAGATTGATAGATACAGATAGGTAGGTAGGTAGATTGATAGATACAGATAGGTAGGTAGGTAGGTAGATAGATACAGATAGGTAGGTAGGTAGATTGATAGATACAGATAGGTAGGTAGGTAGGTAGATAGATACAGATAGGTAGGTAGGTAGATTGATAGATACAGATAGGTAGGTAGGTAGGTAGATAGATACAGATAGGTAGGTAGGTAGATAGATAGATACAGATAGGTAGGTAGGTAGATAGATAGATAGAGATAGGTAGGTAGCTAGATAGATAAATACAGATAGGTAGGTAGGTAGGTAGATAGATAGAGATAGGTAGGTAGGTAGATAGATAGATAGAGATAGGTAGGTAGGTAGATTGATAGATACAGATAGGTAGGTAGGTAGATAGATAGATACAGATAGGTAGGTAGGTAGATAGATAGATACAGATAGGTAGGTAGGTAGATAGATAGATAGAGATAGGTAGGTAGGTAGATTGATAGATACAGATAGGTAGGTAGGTAGGTAGATAGATAGAGATAGGTAGGTAGGTAGATTGATAGATACAGATAGGTAGGTAGGTAGGTAGATAGATAGAGATAGGTAGGTAGGTAGATAGATAGATAGAGATAGGTAGGTAGGTAGATAGATAGATACAGATAGGTAGGTAGGTAGATAGATAAATACAGATAGGTAGGTAGGTAGATAGATAGATAGAAATAGGTAGGTAGGTAGATTGATAGATACAGATAGGTAGGTAGGTAGGTAGATAGATACAGATAGGTAGGTAGGTAGATTGATAGATACAGATAGGTAGGTAGGTAGGTAGATAGATAGATACAGATAGGTAGGTAGGTAGATAGATAGATAGAGATAGGTAGGTAGGTAGATAGATAAATACAGATAGGTAGGTAGGTAGGTAGATAGATAGAGATAGGTAGGTAGGTAGATAGATAGATAGAGATAGGTAGGTAAGTAGATTGATAGATACAGATAGGTAGGTAGGTAGATATATAGATACAGATAGGTAGGTAGGTAGATAGATAAATACAGATAGGTAGGTAGGTAGATAGATAAATACAGATAGGTAGATAGGTAGGTAGATAGATAGATAGATAGATAGATAGATAGATAGATAGATAGATAGATAGATAGATAGATAGATAGATAGATAGAGATAGGTAGGTAGGTAGATTGATAGATACAGATAGGTAGGTAGGTAGATTGATAGATACAGATAGGTAGGTAGGTAGATTGATAGATACAGATAGGTAGGTAGGTAGATAGATAAATACAGATAGGTAGGTAGGTAGATAGATAGATAGAGATAGGTAGGTATGTAGATTGATAGATACAGATAGGTAGGTAGGTAGATTGATAGATACAGATAGGTAGGTAGGTAGGTAGATAGATAGAGATAGGTAGGTAGGTAGATAGATAGATAGAGATAGGTAGGTAGGTAGATTGATAGATACAGATAGGTAGGTAGGTAGATAGATAGATACAGATAGGTAGGTAGGTAGATAGATAGATACAGATAGGTAGGTAGGTAGATAGATAGATAGAGATAGGTAGGTAGGTAGATTGATAGATACAGATAGGTAGGTAGGTAGGTAGATAGATAGAGATAGGTAGGTAGGTAGATTGATAGATACAGATAGGTAGGTAGGTAGGTAGATAGATAGAGATAGGTAGGTAGGTAGATAGATAGATAGAGATAGGTAGGTAGGTAGATAGATAGATACAGATAGGTAGGTAGGTAGATAGATAAATACAGATAGGTAGGTAGGTAGATAGATAGATAGAAATAGGTAGGTAGGTAGATTGATAGATACAGATAGGTAGGTAGGTAGGTAGGTAGATAGATACAGATAGGTAGGTAGGTAGATTGATAGATACAGATAGGTAGGTAGGTAGGTAGATAGATAGATAAAGATAGGTAGGTAGGTAGATAGATAGATAGAGATAGGTAGGTAGGTAGATAGATAAATACAGATAGGTAGGTAGGTAGGTAGATAGATAGAGATAGGTAGGTAGGTAGATAGATAGATAGAGATAGGTAGGTAAGTAGATTGATAGATACAGATAGGTAGGTAGGTAGATATATAGATACAGATAGGTAGGTAGGTAGATAGATAAATACAGATAGGTAGGTAGGTAGATAGATAAATACAGATAGGTAGATAGGTAGGTAGATAGATAGATAGATAGATAGATAGATAGATAGATAGATAGATAGATAGATAAATAGATAGATAGATAGATAGATAGATGATAGATAGATAGATAGATAGATAGATAGATAGATAGATAGATAGATAGATAGATAGATAGATAGATTGATAGATACAGATAGGTAGGTAGGTAGGTAGATTGATAGATACAGATAGGTAGGTAGGTAGATTGATAGATACAGATAGGTAGGTAGGTAGATAGATAAATACAGATAGGTAGGTAGGTAGATAGATAGATAGAGATAGGTAGGTATGTAGATTGATAGATACAGATAGGTAGGTAGGTAGATTGATAGATACAGATAGGTAGGTAGGTAGGTAGATAGATACAGATAGGTAGGTATGTAGATTGATAGATACAGATAGGTAGGTACGTAGATAGATAGATACAGATAGGTAGGTAGGTAGGTAGATAGATAGAGATAGGTAGGTAGGTAGATTGATAGATACAGATAGGTAGGTAGGTAGATTGATAGATACAGATAGGTAGGTAGGTAGATTGATAGATACAGATAGGTAGGTAGGTAGATAGACAGATACAGATAGGTAGGTAGGTAGATAGATAGATAGGGATAGGTAGGTAGCTAGATAGATAGATACAGATAGGTAAGTAGGTAGGTAGATAGATAGAGATAGGTAGGTAGGTAGATAGATAGATAGAGATAGGTAGGTAGGTAGATAGATAAATACAGATAGGTAGGTAGGTAGATAGATAGATAGAGATAGGTAGGTATGTAGATTGATAGATACAGATAGGTAGGTAGGTAGATTGATAGATACAGATAGGTAGGTAGGTAGGTAGATAGATACAGATAGGTAGGTATGTAGATTGATAGATACAGATAGGTAGGTACGTAGATAGATAGATACAGATAGGTAGGTAGGTAGGTAGATAGATAGAGATAAGTAGGTAGGTAGATTGATAGATACAGATAAGTAGGTAGGTAGATAGATAGATACACATAGGTAGGTAGGTAGATTGATAGATACAGATAGGTAGGTAGGTAGATAGATAAATACAGATAGGTAGGTAGGTAGATAGATAGATAGAGATAGGTAGGTATGTAGATTGATAGATACAGATAGGTAGGTAGGTAGATTGATAGATACAGATAGGTAGGTAGGTAGATAGATAAATACAGATAGGTAGGTAGGTAGATAGATAGATAGAGATAGGTAGGTATGTAGATTGATAGATACAGATAGGTAGGTAGGTAGATTGATAGATACAGATAGGTAGGTAGGTAGGTAGATAGATACAGATAGGTAGGAATTTAGATTGATAGATACAGATAGGTAGGTACGTAGATAGATGGATACAGATAGGTAGGTAGGTAGGTAGATAGATAGAGATAGGTAGGTAGGTAGATTGATAGATACAGATAGGTAGGTAGGTAGATTGATAGATACAGATAGGTAGGTAGGTAGATTGATAGATACAGATAGGTAGGTAGGTAGGTAGATAGATACAGATAGGTAGGTATGTAGATTGATAGATACAGATAGGTAGGTACGTAGATAGATAGATACAGATAGGTAGGTAGGTAGATAGATAGATACAGATAGGTAGGTAGGTAGATAGATAAATACAGATAGGTAGGTAGGTAGATAGATAGATAGGGATAGGTAGGTATGTAGATTGATAGATACAGATAGGTAGGTAGGTAGATAGATAGATAGAGATAGGTAGGTAGGTAGATTGATAGATACAGATAGGTAGGTAGGTAGGTAGATAGATAGAGATAGGTAGGTAGGTAGATTGATAGATACAGATAGGTAGGTAGGTAGGTAGATAGATAGAGATAGGTAGGTAGGTAGATAGATAGATAGAGATAGGTAGGTAGGTAGATAGATAGATACAGATAGGTAGGTAGGTAGATAGATAAATACAGATAGGTAGGTAGGTAGATAGATAGATAGAAATAGGTAGGTAGGTAGATTGATAGATACAGATAGGTAGGTAGGTAGGTAGATAGATACAGATAGGTAGGTAGGTAGATTGATAGATACAGATAGGTAGGTAGGTAGGTAGATAGATAGATACAGATAGGTAGGTAGGTAGATAGATAGATAGAGATAGGTAGGTAGGTAGATAGATAAATACAGATAGGTAGGTAGGTAGGTAGATAGATAGAGATAGGTAGGTAGGTAGATAGATAGATAGAGATAGGTAGGTAAGTAGATTGATAGATACAGATAGGTAGGTAGGTAGATATATAGATACAGATAGGTAGGTAGGTAGATAGATAAATACAGATAGGTAGGTAGGTAGATAGATAAATACAGATAGGTAGATAGGTAGGTAGATAGATAGATAGATAGATAGATAGATAGATAGATAGATAGATAGATAGATAGATAGATAGATAGATAGATAGATAGAGATAGGTAGGTAGGTAGATTGATAGATACAGATAGGTAGGTAGGTAGATTGATAGATACAGATAGGTAGGTAGGTAGATTGATAGATACAGATAGGTAGGTAGGTAGATAGATAAATACAGATAGGTAGGTAGGTAGATAGATAGATAGAGATAGGTAGGTATGTAGATTGATAGATACAGATAGGTAGGTAGGTAGATTGATAGATACAGATAGGTAGGTAGGTAGGTAGATAGATACAGATAGGTAGGTAGGTAGATTGATAGATACAGATAGGTAGGTAGGTAGATAGATAAATACAGATAGGTAGGTAGGTAGATAGATAGATAGAGATAGGTAGGTATGTAGATTGATAGATACAGATAGGTAGGTAGGTAGATTGATAGATACAGATAGGTAGGTAGGTAGGTAGATAGATAGAGATAGGTAGGTAGGTAGATAGATAGATAGAGATAGGTAGGTAGGTAGATTGATAGATACAGATAGGTAGGTAGGTAGATAGATAGATACAGATAGGTAGGTAGGTAGATAGATAGATAGAGATAGGTAGGTAGGTAGATTGATAGATACAGATAGGTAGGTAGGTAGGTAGATAGATAGAGATAGGTAGGTAGGTAGATTGATAGATACAGATAGGTAGGTAGGTAGGTAGATAGATAGAGATAGGTAGGTAGGTAGATAGATAGATAGAGATAGGTAGGTAGGTAGATAGATAGATACAGATAGGTAGGTAGGTAGATAGATAAATACAGATAGGTAGGTAGGTAGATAGATAGATAGAAATAGGTAGGTAGGTAGATTGATAGATACAGATAGGTAGGTAGGTAGGTAGATAGATACAGATAGGTAGGTAGGTAGATTGATAGATACAGATAGGTAGGTAGGTAGGTAGATAGATAGATACAGATAGGTAGGTAGGTAGATAGATAGATAGAGATAGGTAGGTAGGTAGATAGATAAATACAGATAGGTAGGTAGGTAGGTAGATAGATAGAGATAGGTAGGTAGGTAGATAGATAGATAGAGATAGGTAGGTAAGTAGATTGATAGATACAGATAGGTAGGTAGGTAGATATATAGATACAGATAGGTAGGTAGGTAGATAGATAAATACAGATAGGTAGGTAGGTAGATAGATAAATACAGATAGGTAGATAGGTAGGTAGATAGATAGATAGATAGATAGATAGATAGATAGATAGATAGATAGATAGATAGATAGATAGATAGATAGATAGATAGATAGATAGATAGATAGATAGATAAATAGATAGATAGATAGATAGATAGATAGATAGATAGATAGAGATAGGTAGGTAGGTAGAATGATAGATACAGATAGGTAGGTAGGTAGATTGATAGATACAGATAGGTAGGTAGGTAGATTGATAGATACAGATAGGTAGGTAGGTAGGTAGATAGATACAGATAGGTAGGTAGGTAGATTGATAGATACAGATAGGTAGGTAGGTAGGTAGATAGATACAGATAGGTAGGTAGGTAGATTGATAGATACAGATAGGTAGGTAGGTAGGTAGATAGATACAGATAGGTAGGTAGGTAGATAGATAGATACAGATAGGTAGGTAGGTAGATAGATAGATAGAGATAGGTAGGTAGCTAGATAGATAAATACAGATAGGTAGGTAGGTAGGTAGATAGATAGAGATAGGTAGGTAGGTAGATAGATAGATAGAGATAGGTAGGTAGGTAGATTGATAGATACAGATAGGTAGGTAGGTAGATAGATAGATACAGATAGGTAGGTAGGTAGATAGATAGATACAGATAGGTAGGTAGGTAGATAGATAGATAGAGATAGGTAGGTAGGTAGATTGATAGATACAGATAGGTAGGTAGGTAGGTAGATAGATAGAGATAGGTAGGTAGGTAGATTGATAGATACAGATAGGTAGGTAGGTAGGTAGATAGATAGAGATAGGTAGGTAGGTAGATAGATAGATAGAGATAGGTAGGTAGGTAGGTAGATAGATACAGATAGGTAGGTAGGTAGATAGATAAATACAGATAGGTAGGTAGGTAGATAGATAGATAGAAATAGGTAGGTAGGTAGATTGATAGATACAGATAGGTAGGTAGGTAGGTAGATAGATACAGATAGGTAGGTAGGTAGATTGATAGATACAGATAGGTAGGTAGGTAGGTAGATAGATAGATACAGATAGGTAGGTAGGTAGATAGATAGATAGAGATAGGTAGGTAGGTAGATAGATAAATACAGATAGGTAGGTAGGTAGGTAGATAGATAGAGATAGGTAGGTAGGTAGATAGATAGAGATAGGTAGGTAAGTAGATTGATAGATACAGATAGGTAGGTAGGTAGATATATAGATACAGATAGGTAGGTAGGTAGATAGATAAATACAGATAGGTAGGTAGGTAGATAGATAAATACAGATAGGTAGATAGGTAGGTAGATAGATAGATAGATAGATAGATAGATAGATAGATAGATAGATAGATAGATAGATAGATAGATAGATAGATAGAGATAGGTAGGTAGGTAGATTGATAGATACAGATAGGTAGGTAGGTAGATTGATAGATACAGATAGGTAGGTAGGTAGATTGATAGATACAGATAGGTAGGTAGGTAGATAGATAAATACAGATAGGTAGGTAGGTAGATAGATAGATAGAGATAGGTAGGTATGTAGATTGATAGATACAGATAGGTAGGTAGGTAGATTGATAGATACAGATAGGTAGGTAGGTAGGTAGATAGATAGAGATAGGTAGGTAGGTAGATAGATAGATAGAGATAGGTAGGTAGGTAGATTGATAGATACAGATAGGTAGGTAGGTAGATAGATAGATACAGATAGGTAGGTAGGTAGATAGATAGATACAGATAGGTAGGTAGGTAGATAGATAGATAGAGATAGGTAGGTAGGTAGATTGATAGATACAGATAGGTAGGTAGGTAGGTAGATAGATAGAGATAGGTAGGTAGGTAGATTGATAGATACAGATAGGTAGGTAGGTAGGTAGATAGATAGAGATAGGTAGGTAGGTAGATAGATAGATAGAGATAGGTAGGTAGGTAGATAGATAGATACAGATAGGTAGGTAGGTAGATAGATAAATACAGATAGGTAGGTAGGTAGATAGATAGATAGAAATAGGTAGGTAGGTAGATTGATAGATACAGATAGGTAGGTAGGTAGGTAGATAGATACAGATAGGTAGGTAGGTAGATTGATAGATACAGATAGGTAGGTAGGTAGGTAGATAGATAGATAAAGATAGGTAGGTAGGTAGATAGATAGATAGAGATAGGTAGGTAGGTAGATAGATAAATACAGATAGGTAGGTAGGTAGGTAGATAGATAGAGATAGGTAGGTAGGTAGATAGATAGATAGAGATAGGTAGGTAAGTAGATTGATAGATACAGATAGGTAGGTAGGTAGATATATAGATACAGATAGGTAGGTAGGTAGATAGATAAATACAGATAGGTAGGTAGGTAGATAGATAAATACAGATAGGTAGATAGGTAGGTAGATAGATAGATAGATAGATAGATAGATAGATAGATAGATAGATAGATAGATAGATAGATAGATAAATAGATAGATAGATAGATAGATAGATAGATAGATAGATAGATAGATAGATAGATAGATAGAGATAGGTAGGTAGGTAGATTGATAGATACAGATAGGTAGGTAGGTAGATTGATAGATACAGATAGGTAGGTAGGTAGATTGATAGATACAGATAGGTAGGTAGGTAGATAGATAGATACAGATAGGTAGGTAGGTAGATAGATAAATACAGATAGGTAGGTAGGTAGATAGATAGATAGAGATAGGTAGGTATGTAGATTGATAGATACAGATAGGTAGGTAGGTAGATTGATAGATACAGATAGGTAGGTAGGTAGGTAGATAGATAGAGATAGGTAGGTAGGTAGATAGATAGATAGAGATAGGTAGGTAGGTAGATTGATAGATACAGATAGGTAGGTAGGTAGATAGATAGATACAGATAGGTAGGTAGGTAGATAGATAGATACAGATAGGTAGGTAGGTAGATAGATAGATACAGATAGGTAGGTAGGTAGATTGATAGATACAGATAGGTAGGTAGGTAGGTAGATAGATAGAGATAGGTAGGTAGGTAGATTGATAGATACAGATAGGTAGGTAGGTAGGTAGATAGATAGAGATAGGTAGGTAGGTAGATAGATAGATAGAGATAGGTAGGTAGGTAGATAGATAGATACAGATAGGTAGGTAGGTAGATAGATAAATACAGATAGGTAGGTAGGTAGATAGATAGATAGAAATAGGTAGGTAGGTAGATTGATAGATACAGATAGGTAGGTAGGTAGGTAGATAGATACAGATAGGTAGGTAGGTAGATTGATAGATACAGATAGGTAGGTAGGTAGGTAGATAGATAGATAAAGATAGGTAGGTAGGTAGATAGATAGATAGAGATAGGTAGGTAGGTAGATAGATAAATACAGATAGGTAGGTAGGTAGGTAGATAGATAGAGATAGGTAGGTAGGTAGATAGATAGATAGAGATAGGTAGGTAAGTAGATTGATAGATACAGATAGGTAGGTAGGTAGATATATAGATACAGATAGGTAGGTAGGTAGATAGATAAATACAGATAGGTAGGTAGGTAGATAGATAAATACAGATAGGTAGATAGGTAGGTAGATAGATAGATAGATAGATAGATAGATAGATAGATAGATAGATAGATAGATAGATAGATAGATAAATAGATAGATAGATAGATAGATAGATAGATAGATAGATAGAGATAGGTAGGTAGGTAGATTGATAGATACAGATAGGTAGGTAGGTAGATTGATAGATACAGATAGGTAGGTAGGTAGATTGATAGATACAGATAGGTAGGTAGGTAGGTAGATAGATACAGATAGGTAGGTAGGTAGATTGATAGATACAGATAGGTAGGTAGGTAGGTAGATAGATACAGATAGGTAGGTAGGTAGATTGATAGATACAGATAGGTAGGTAGGTAGGTAGATAGATACAGATAGGTAGGTAGGTAGATAGATAGATACAGATAGGTAGGTAGGTAGATAGATAGATAGAGATAGGTAGGTAGCTAGATAGATAAATACAGATAGGTAGGTAGGTAGGTAGATAGATAGAGATAGGTAGGTAGGTAGATAGATAGATAGAGATAGGTAGGTAGGTAGATTGATAGATACAGATAGGTAGGTAGGTAGATAGATAGATACAGATAGGTAGGTAGGTAGATAGATAGATACAGATAGGTAGGTAGGTAGATAGATAGATAGAGATAGGTAGGTAGGTAGATTGATAGATACAGATAGGTAGGTAGGTAGGTAGATAGATAGAGATAGGTAGGTAGGTAGATTGATAGATACAGATAGGTAGGTAGGTAGGTAGATAGATAGAGATAGGTAGGTAGGTAGATAGATAGATAGAGATAGGTAGGTAGGTAGATAGATAGATACAGATAGGTAGGTAGGTAGATAGATAAATACAGATAGGTAGGTAGGTAGATAGATAGATAGAAATAGGTAGGTAGGTAGATTGATAGATACAGATAGGTAGGTAGGTAGGTAGATAGATACAGATAGGTAGGTAGGTAGATTGATAGATACAGATAGGTAGGTAGGTAGGTAGATAGATAGATACAGATAGGTAGGTAGGTAGATAGATAGATAGAGATAGGTAGGTAGGTAGATAGATAAATACAGATAGGTAGGTAGGTAGGTAGATAGATAGAGATAGGTAGGTAGGTAGATAGATAGATAGAGATAGGTAGGTAAGTAGATTGATAGATACAGATAGGTAGGTAGGTAGATATATAGATACAGATAGGTAGGTAGGTAGATAGATAAATACAGATAGGTAGGTAGGTAGATAGATAAATACAGATAGGTAGATAGGTAGGTAGATAGATAGATAGATAGATAGATAGATAGATAGATAGATAGATAGATAGATAGATAGATAGATAGAGATAGGTAGGTAGGTAGATTGATAGATACAGATAGGTAGGTAGGTAGATTGATAGATACAGATAGGTAGGTAGGTAGATTGATAGATACAGATAGGTAGGTAGGTAGATAGATAAATACAGATAGGTAGGTAGGTAGATAGATAGATAGAGATAGGTAGGTATGTAGATTGATAGATACAGATAGGTAGGTAGGTAGATTGATAGATACAGATAGGTAGGTAGGTAGGTAGATAGATAGAGATAGGTAGGTAGGTAGATAGATAGATAGAGATAGGTAGGTAGGTAGATTGATAGATACAGATAGGTAGGTAGGTAGATAGATAGATACAGATAGGTAGGTAGGTAGATAGATAGATACAGATAGGTAGGTAGGTAGATAGATAGATAGAGATAGGTAGGTAGGTAGATTGATAGATACAGATAGGTAGGTAGGTAGGTAGATAGATAGAGATAGGTAGGTAGGTAGATTGATAGATACAGATAGGTAGGTAGGTAGGTAGATAGATAGAGATAGGTAGGTAGGTAGATAGATAGATAGAGATAGGTAGGTAGGTAGATAGATAGATACAGATAGGTAGGTAGGTAGATAGATAAATACAGATAGGTAGGTAGGTAGATAGATAGATAGAAATAGGTAGGTAGGTAGATTGATAGATACAGATAGGTAGGTAGGTAGGTAGGTAGATAGATACAGATAGGTAGGTAGGTAGATTGATAGATACAGATAGGTAGGTAGGTAGGTAGATAGATAGATAAAGATAGGTAGGTAGGTAGATAGATAGATAGAGATAGGTAGGTAGGTAGATAGATAAATACAGATAGGTAGGTAGGTAGATAGATAGAGATAGGTAGGTAGGTAGATAGATAGATAGAGATAGGTAGGTAAGTAGATTGATAGATACAGATAGGTAGGTAGGTAGATATATAGATACAGATAGGTAGGTAGGTAGATAGATAAATACAGATAGGTAGGTAGGTAGATAGATAAATACAGATAGGTAGATAGGTAGGTAGATAGATAGATAGATAGATAGATAGATAGATAGATAGATAGATAGATAGATAGATAGATAGATAGATAGATAGATAGATAGATAGATGATAGATAGATAGATAGATAGATAGATAGATAGATAGATAGATAGATAGATAGATAGATAGATAGATAGATAGATTGATAGATACAGATAGGTAGGTAGGTAGGTAGATTGATAGATACAGATAGGTAGGTAGGTAGATTGATAGATACAGATAGGTAGGTAGGTAGATAGATAAATACAGATAGGTAGGTAGGTAGATAGATAGATAGAGATAGGTAGGTATGTAGATTGATAGATACAGATAGGTAGGTAGGTAGATTGATAGATACAGATAGGTAGGTAGGTAGGTAGATAGATACAGATAGGTAGGTATGTAGATTGATAGATACAGATAGGTAGGTACGTAGATAGATAGATACAGATAGGTAGGTAGGTAGGTAGATAGATAGAGATAGGTAGGTAGGTAGATTGATAGATACAGATAGGTAGGTAGGTAGATTGATAGATACAGATAGGTAGGTAGGTAGATTGATAGATACAGATAGGTAGGTAGGTAGATAGACAGATACAGATAGGTAGGTAGGTAGATAGATAGATAGGGATAGGTAGGTAGCTAGATAGATAGATACAGATAGGTAAGTAGGTAGGTAGATAGATAGAGATAGGTAGGTAGGTAGATAGATAGATAGAGATAGGTAGGTAGGTAGATAGATAAATACAGATAGGTAGGTAGGTAGATAGATAGATAGAGATAGGTAGGTATGTAGATTGATAGATACAGATAGGTAGGTAGGTAGATTGATAGATACAGATAGGTAGGTAGGTAGGTAGATAGATACAGATAGGTAGGTATGTAGATTGATAGATACAGATAGGTAGGTACGTAGATAGATAGATACAGATAGGTAGGTAGGTAGGTAGATAGATAGAGATAAGTAGGTAGGTAGATTGATAGATACAGATAAGTAGGTAGGTAGATAGATAGATACACATAGGTAGGTAGGTAGATTGATAGATACAGATAGGTAGGTAGGTAGATAGATAAATACAGATAGGTAGGTAGGTAGATAGATAGATAGAGATAGGTAGGTATGTAGATTGATAGATACAGATAGGTAGGTAGGTAGATAGATAGATACAGATAGGTAGGTAGGTAGATAGATAAATACAGATAGGTAGGTAGGTAGATAGATAGATAGAGATAGGTAGGTATGTAGATTGATAGATACAGATAGGTAGGTAGGTAGATTGATAGATACAGATAGGTAGGTAGGTAGGTAGATAGATACAGATAGGTAGGAATTTAGATTGATAGATACAGATAGGTAGGTACGTAGATAGATGGATACAGATAGGTAGGTAGGTAGGTAGATAGATAGAGATAGGTAGGTAGGTAGATTGATAGATACAGATAGGTAGGTAGGTAGATTGATAGATACAGATAGGTAGGTAGGTAGATTGATAGATACAGATAGGTAGGTAGGTAGGTAGATAGATACAGATAGGTAGGTATGTAGATTGATAGATACAGATAGGTAGGTACGTAGATAGATAGATACAGATAGGTAGGTAGGTAGATAGATAGATACAGATAGGTAGGTAGGTAGATAGATAAATACAGATAGGTAGGTAGGTAGATAGATAGATAGGGATAGGTAGGTATGTAGATTGATAGATACAGATAGGTAGGTAGGTAGATAGATAGATAGAGATAGGTAGGTAGGTAGATTGATAGATACAGATAGGTAGGTAGGTAGGTAGATAGATAGAGATAGGTAGGTAGGTAGATTGATAGATACAGATAGGTAGGTAGGTAGGTAGATAGATAGAGATAGGTAGGTAGGTAGATAGATAGATAGAGATAGGTAGGTAGGTAGATAGATAGATACAGATAGGTAGGTAGGTAGGTAGATAGATAAATACAGATAGGTAGGTAGGTAGATAGATAGATAGAAATAGGTAGGTAGGTAGATTGATAGATACAGATAGGTAGGTAGGTAGGTAGATAGATACAGATAGGTAGGTAGGTAGATTGATAGATACAGATAGGTAGGTAGGTAGGTAGATAGATAGATACAGATAGGTAGGTAGGTAGATAGATAGATAGAGATAGGTAGGTAGGTAGATAGATAAATACAGATAGGTAGGTAGGTAGGTAGATAGATAGAGATAGGTAGGTAGGTAGATAGATAGATAGAGATAGGTAGGTAAGTAGATTGATAGATACAGATAGGTAGGTAGGTAGATATATAGATACAGATAGGTAGGTAGGTAGATAGATAAATACAGATAGGTAGGTAGGTAGATAGATAAATACAGATAGGTAGATAGGTAGGTAGATAGATAGATAGATAGATAGATAGATAGATAGATAGATAGATAGATAGATAGATAGATAGATAGATAGAGATAGGTAGGTAGGTAGATTGATAGATACAGATAGGTAGGTAGGTAGATTGATAGATACAGATAGGTAGGTAGGTAGATTGATAGATACAGATAGGTAGGTAGGTAGATAGATAAATACAGATAGGTAGGTAGGTAGATAGATAGATAGAGATAGGTAGGTATGTAGATTGATAGATACAGATAGGTAGGTAGGTAGATTGATAGATACAGATAGGTAGGTAGGTAGGTAGATAGATACAGATAGGTAGGTATGTAGATTGATAGATACAGATAGGTAGGTACGTAGATAGATAGATACAGATAGGTAGGTAGGTAGGTAGATAGATAGAGATAGGTAGGTAGGTAGATTGATAGATACAGATAGGTAGGTAGGTAGATTGATAGATACAGATAGGTAGGTAGGTAGATAGATAGACATAGGTAGGTAGGTAGATAGATAGATAGATAGAGATAGGTAGGTAGGTAGATTGATAGATACAGATAGGTAGGTAGGTAGATTGATAGATACAGATAGGTAGGTAGGTAGATAGACACATACAGATAGGTAGGTAGGTAGATAGATAGATAGGGATAGGTAGGTAGCTAGATAGATAGATACAGATAGGTAAGTAGGTAGGTAGATAGATAGAGATAGGTAGGTAGGTAGATAGATAGATAGAGATAGGTAGGTAGGTAGATAGATAAATACAGATAGGTAGGTAGGTAGATAGATAGAGATAGGTAGGTATGTAGATTGATAGATACAGATAGGTAGGTAGGTAGATTGATAGATACAGATAGGTAGGTAGGTAGATTGATAGATACAGATAGGTAGGTAGGTAGATAGATAAATACAGATAGGTAGGTAGGTAGATAGATAGATAGAGATAGGTAGGTATGTAGATTGATAGATACAGATAGGTAGGTAGGTAGATTGATAGATACAGATAGGTAGGTAGGTAGGTAGATAGATACAGATAGGTAGGTATGTAGATTGATAGATACAGATAGGTAGGTACGTAGATAGATAGATACAGATAGGTAGGTAGGTAGGTAGATAGATAGAGATAGGTAGGTAGGTAGATTGATAGATACAGATAGGTAGGTAGGTAGATTGATAGATACAGATAGGTAGGTAGGTAGATTGATAGATACAGATAGGTAGGTAGGTAGATAGACAGATACAGATAGGTAGGTAGGTAGATAGATAGATAGGGATAGGTAGGTAGCTAGATAGATAGATACAGATAGGTAAGTAGGTAGGTAGATAGATAGAGATAGGTAGGTAGGTAGATAGATAGATAGAGATAGGTAGGTAGGTAGATAGATAAATACAGATAGGTAGGTAGGTAGATAGATAGATAGAGATAGGTAGGTATGTAGATTGATAGATACAGATAGGTAGGTAGGTAGATTGATAGATACAGATAGGTAGGTAGGTAGGTAGATAGATACAGATAGGTAGGTATGTAGATTGATAGATACAGATAGGTAGGTACGTAGATAGATAGATACAGATAGGTAGGTAGGTAGGTAGATAGATAGAGATAAGTAGGTAGGTAGATTGATAGATACAGATAAGTAGGTAGGTAGATAGATAGATACACATAGGTAGGTAGGTAGATTGATAGATACAGATAGGTAGGTAGGTAGATAGATAAATACAGATAGGTAGGTAGGTAGATAGATAGATAGAGATAGGTAGGTATGTAGATTGATAGATACAGATAGGTAGGTAGGTAGATAGATAGATACAGATAGGTAGGTAGGTAGATAGATAAATACAGATAGGTAGGTAGGTAGATAGATAGATAGAGATAGGTAGGTATGTAGATTGATAGATACAGATAGGTAGGTAGGTAGATTGATAGATACAGATAGGTAGGTAGGTAGGTAGATAGATACAGATAGGTAGGAATTTAGATTGATAGATACAGATAGGTAGGTACGTAGATAGATGGATACAGATAGGTAGGTAGGTAGGTAGATAGATAGAGATAGGTAGGTAGGTAGATTGATAGATACAGATAGGTAGGTAGGTAGATTGATAGATACAGATAGGTAGGTAGGTAGATTGATAGATACAGATAGGTAGGTAGGTAGGTAGATAGATACAGATAGGTAGGTATGTAGATTGATAGATACAGATAGGTAGGTACGTAGATAGATAGATACAGATAGGTAGGTAGGTAGATAGATAGATACAGATAGGTAGGTAGGTAGATAGATAAATACAGATAGGTAGGTAGGTAGATAGATAGATAGGGATAGGTAGGTATGTAGATTGATAGATACAGATAGGTAGGTAGGTAGATAGATAGATAGAGATAGGTAGGTAGGTAGATTGATAGATACAGATAGGTAGGTAGGTAGGTAGATAGATAGAGATAGGTAGGTAGGTAGATTGATAGATACAGATAGGTAGGTAGGTAGGTAGATAGATAGAGATAGGTAGGTAGGTAGATAGATAGATAGAGATAGGTAGGTAGGTAGATAGATAGATACAGATAGGTAGGTAGGTAGGTAGATAGATAAATACAGATAGGTAGGTAGGTAGATAGATAGATAGAAATAGGTAGGTAGGTAGATTGATAGATACAGATAGGTAGGTAGGTAGGTAGATAGATACAGATAGGTAGGTAGGTAGATTGATAGATACAGATAGGTAGGTAGGTAGGTAGATAGATAGATACAGATAGGTAGGTAGGTAGATAGATAGATAGAGATAGGTAGGTAGGTAGATAGATAAATACAGATAGGTAGGTAGGTAGGTAGATAGATAGAGATAGGTAGGTAGGTAGATAGATAGATAGAGATAGGTAGGTAAGTAGATTGATAGATACAGATAGGTAGGTAGGTAGATATATAGATACAGATAGGTAGGTAGGTAGATAGATAAATACAGATAGGTAGGTAGGTAGATAGATAAATACAGATAGGTAGATAGGTAGGTAGATAGATAGATAGATAGATAGATAGATAGATAGATAGATAGATAGATAGATAGATAGATAGAGATAGGTAGGTAGGTAGATTGATAGATACAGATAGGTAGGTAGGTAGATTGATAGATACAGATAGGTAGGTAGGTAGATTGATAGATACAGATAGGTAGGTAGGTAGATAGATAAATACAGATAGGTAGGTAGGTAGATAGATAGATAGAGATAGGTAGGTATGTAGATTGATAGATACAGATAGGTAGGTAGGTAGATTGATAGATACAGATAGGTAGGTAGGTAGGTAGATAGATACAGATAGGTAGGTATGTAGATTGATAGATACAGATAGGTAGGTACGTAGATAGATAGATACAGATAGGTAGGTAGGTAGGTAGATAGATAGAGATAGGTAGGTAGGTAGATTGATAGATACAGATAGGTAGGTAGGTAGATTGATAGATACAGATAGGTAGGTAGGTAGATAGATAGACATAGGTAGGTAGGTAGATAGATAGATAGATAGAGATAGGTAGGTAGGTAGATTGATAGATACAGATAGGTAGGTAGGTAGATTGATAGATACAGATAGGTAGGTAGGTAGATAGACACATACAGATAGGTAGGTAGGTAGATAGATAGATAGGGATAGGTAGGTAGCTAGATAGATAGATACAGATAGGTAAGTAGGTAGGTAGATAGATAGAGATAGGTAGGTAGGTAGATAGATAGATAGAGATAGGTAGGTAGGTAGATAGATAAATACAGATAGGTAGGTAGGTAGATAGATAGAGATAGGTAGGTATGTAGATTGATAGATACAGATAGGTAGGTAGGTAGATTGATAGATACAGATAGGTAGGTAGGTAGGTAGATAGATACAGATAGGTAGGTATGTAGATTGATAGATACAGATAGGTAGGTACGTAGATAGATAGATACAGATAGGTAGGTAGGTAGGTAGATAGATAGAGATAAGTAGGTAGGTAGATTGATAGATACAGATAAGTAGGTAGGTAGATAGATAGATACACATAGGTAGGTAGGTAGATTGATAGATACAGATAGGTAGGTAGGTAGATAGATAAATACAGATAGGTAGGTAGGTAGATAGATAGATAGAGATAGGTAGGTATGTAGATTGATAGATACAGATAGGTAGGTAGGTAGATTGATAGATACAGATAGGTAGGGAGGTAGATAGATAAATACAGATAGGTAGGTAGGTAGATAGATAGATAGAGATAGGTAGGTATGTAGATTGATAGATACAGATAGGTAGGTAGGTAGATTGATAGATACAGATAGGTAGGTAGGTAGGTAGATAGATACAGATAGGTAGGAATTTAGATTGATAGATACAGATAGGTAGGTACGTAGATAGATAGATACAGATAGGTAGGTAGGTAGGTAGATAGATAGAGATAGGTAGGTAGGTAGATTGATAGATACAGATAGGTAGGTAGGTAGATTGATAGATACAGATAGGTAGGTAGGTAGATTGATAGATACAGATAGGTAGGTAGGTAGGTAGATAGATACAGATAGGTAGGTATGTAGATTGATAGATACAGATAGGTAGGTACGTAGATAGATAGATACAGATAGGTAGGTAGGTAGATAGATAGATACAGATAGGTAGGTAGGTAGATAGATAAATACAGATAGGTAGGTAGGTAGATAGATAGATAGGGATAGGTAGGTATGTAGATTGATAGATACAGATAGGTAGGTAGGTAGATTGATAGATACAGATAGGTAGGTAGGTAGGTAGATAGATACAGATAGGTAGGTAGGTAGATAGATAGATACAGATAGGTAGGTAGGTAGATAGATAGATAGAGATAGGTAGGTAGCTAGATAGATAAATACAGATAGGTAGGTAGGTAGGTAGATAGATAGAGATAGGTAGGTAGGTAGATAGATAGATAGAGATAGGTAGGTAGGTAGATTGATAGATACAGATAGGTAGGTAGGTAGATAGATAGATACAGATAGGTAGGTAGGTAGATAGATAGATACAGATAGGTAGGTAGGTAGATAGATAGATAGAGATAGGTAGGTAGGTAGATTGATAGATACAGATAGGTAGGTAGGTAGGTAGATAGATAGAGATAGGTAGGTAGGTAGATTGATAGATACAGATAGGTAGGTAGGTAGGTAGATAGATAGAGATAGGTAGGTAGGTAGATAGATAGATAGAGATAGGTAGGTAGGTAGATAGATAGATACAGATAGGTAGGTAGGTAGATAGATAAATACAGATAGGTAGGTAGGTAGATAGATAGATAGAAATAGGTAGGTAGGTAGATTGATAGATACAGATAGGTAGGTAGGTAGGTAGATAGATACAGATAGGTAGGTAGGTAGATTGATAGATACAGATAGGTAGGTAGGTAGGTAGATAGATAGATACAGATAGGTAGGTAGGTAGATAGATAGATAGAGATAGGTAGGTAGGTAGATAGATAAATACAGATAGGTAGGTAGGTAGGTAGATAGATAGAGATAGGTAGGAAGGTAGATAGATAGATAGAGATAGGTAGGTAAGTAGATTGATAGATACAGATAGGTAGGTAGGTAGATATATAGATACAGATAGGTAGGTAGGTAGATAGATAAATACTGATAGGTAGATAGGTAGGTAGATAGATAGATAGATAGATAGATAGATAGATAGATAGATAGATAGATAGATAAATAGATAGATAGATAGATAGAGATAGGTAGGTAGGTAGATTGATAGATACAGATAGGTAGGTAGGTAGATTGATAGATACAGATAGGTAGGTAGGTAGATTGATAGATACAGATAGGTAGGTAGGTAGATAGATAAATACAGATAGGTAGGTAGGTAGATAGATAGATAGAGATAGGTAGGTATGTAGATTGATAGATACAGATAGGTAGGTAGGTAGATTGATAGATACAGATAGGTAGGTAGGTAGGTAGATAGATACAGATAGGTAGGTATGTAGATTGATAGATACAGATAGGTAGGTACGTAGATAGATAGATACAGATAGGTAGGTAGGTAGGTAGATAGATAGAGATAGGTAGGTAGGTAGATTGATAGATACAGATAAGTAGGTAGGTAGATAGATAGATACAGATAGGTAGGTAGGTAGATAGATAGATAGAGATAGGTAGGTAGGTAGATTGATAGATACAGATAGGTAGGTAGGTAGGTAGATAGATAGAGATAGGTAGGTAGGTAGATAGATAGATACAGATAGGTAGGTAGGTAGATAGATAGATACAGATAGGTAGGTAGGTAGATAGATAGATAGAGATAGGTAGGTAGGTAGATTGATAGATACAGATAGGTAGGTAGGTAGGTAGATAGATAGAGATAGGTAGGTAGGTAGATTGATAGATACAGATAGGTAGGTAGGTAGGTAGATAGATAGAGATAGGTAGGTAGGTAGATAGATAGATAGAGATAGGTAGGTAGGTAGATAGATAGATACAGATAGGTAGGTAGGTAGATAGATAAATACAGATAGGTAGGTAGGTAGATAGATAGATAGAAATAGGTAGGTAGGTAGATTGATAGATACAGATAGGTAGGTAGGTAGGTAGATAGATACAGATAGGTAGGTAGGTAGATTGATAGATACAGATAGGTAGGTAGGTAGGTAGATAGATAGATACAGATAGGTAGGTAGGTAGATAGATAGATAGAGATAGGTAGGTAGGTAGATAGATAAATACAGATAGGTAGGTAGGTAGGTAGATAGATAGAGATAGGTAGGAAGGTAGATAGATAGATAGAGATAGGTAGGTAAGTAGATTGATAGATACAGATAGGTAGGTAGGTAGATATATAGATACAGATAGGTAGGTAGGTAGATAGATAAATACTGAAAGGTAGATAGGTAGGTAGATAGATAGATAGATAGATAGATAGATAGATAGATAGATAGATAGATAGATAGATAGATAGATAGATAGATAGATAAATAGATAGATAGATAGATAGAGATAGGTAGGTAGGTAGATTGATAGATACAGACAGGTAGGTAGGTAGATTGATAGATACAGATAGGTAGGTAGGTAGATTGATAGATACAGATAGGTAGGTAGGTAGATAGATAAATACAGATAGGTAGGTAGGTAGATAGATAGATAGAGATAGGTAGGTATGTAGATTGATAGATACAGATAGGTAGGTAGGTAGATTGATAGATACAGATAGGTAGGTAGGTAGGTAGATAGATACAGATAGGTAGGTATGTAGATTGATAGATACAGATAGGTAGGTACGTAGATAGATAGATACAGATAGGTAGGTAGGTAGGTAGATAGATAGAGATATGTAGGTAGGTAGATTGATAGATACAGATAAGTAGGTAGGTAGATAGATAGATACAGATAGGTAGGTAGGTAGGTAGATAGATACAGATAGGTAGGTAGGTAGATAGATAGATACAGATAGGTAGGTAGGTAGATAGATAGATAGAGATAGGTAGGTAGCTAGATAGATAAATACAGATAGGTAGGTAGGTAGATAGATAGAGATAGGTAGGTAGGTAGATAGATAGATAGAGATAGGTAGGTAGGTAGATTGATAGATACAGATAGGTAGGTAGGTAGATAGATAGATACAGATAGGTAGGTAGGTAGATAGATAGATAGAGATAGGTAGGTAGGTAGATAGATAGATACAGATAGGTAGGTAGGTAGATAGATAAATACAGATAGGTAGGTAGGTAGATAGATAGATAGATAGAAATAGGTAGGTAGGTAGATTGATAGATACAGATAGGTAGGTAGGTAGGTAGATAGATACAGATAGGTAGGTAGGTAGATTGATAGATACAGATAGGTAGGTAGGTAGGTAGATAGATAGATACAGATAGGTAGGTAGGTAGATAGATAGATAGAGATAGGTAGGTAGGTAGATAGATAAATACAGATAGGTAGGTAGGTAGGTAGATAGATAGAGATAGGTAGGTAGGTAGATAGATAGATAGAGATAGGTAGGTAAGTAGATTGATAGATACAGATAGGTAGGTAGGTAGATATATAGATACAGATAGGTAGGTAGGTAGATAGATAAATACAGATAGGTAGATAGGTAGGTAGATAGATAGATAGATAGATAGATAGATAGATAGATAGATAGATAGATAGATAGATAGATAGATAGATAGATAGATAGAGATAGGTAGGTAGGTAGATTGATAGATACAGATAGGTAGGTAGGTATATTGATAGATACAGATAGGTAGGTAGGTAGATTGATAGATACAGATAGGTAGGTAGGTAGATAGATAAATACAGATAGGTAGGTAGGTAGATAGATAGATAGAGATAGGTAGGTATGTAGATTGATAGATACAGATAGGTAGGTAGGTAGATTGATAGATACAGATAGGTAGGTAGGTAGGTAGATAGATACAGATAGGTAGGTATGTAGATTGATAGATACAGATAGGTAGGTACGTAGATAGATAGATACAGATAGGTAGGTAGGTAGGTAGATAGATAGAGATAGGTAGGTAGGTAGATTGATAGATACAGATAAGTAGGTAGGTAGATAGATAGATACAGATAGGTAGGTAGGTAGGTAGATAGATACAGATAGGTAGGTAGGTAGATAGATAGATACAGATAGGTAGGTAGGTAGATAGATAGATAGAGATAGGTAGGTAGCTAGATAGATAAATACAGATAGGTAGGTAGGTAGATAGATAGAGATAGGTAGGTAGGTAGATAGATAGATAGAGATAGGTAGGTAGGTAGATTGATAGATACAGATAGGTAGGTAGGTAGATAGATAGATACAGATAGGTAGGTAGGTAGGTAGATAGATAGAGATAGGTAGGTAGGTAGATTGATAGATACAGATAGGTAGGTAGGTAGGTAGATAGATAGAGATAGGTAGGTAGGTAGATAGATAGATAGAGATAGGTAGGTAGGTAGATAGATAGATACAGATAGGTAGGTAGGTAGATAGATAAATACAGATAGGTAGGTAGGTAGATAGATAGATAGAAATAGGTAGGTAGGTAGATTGATAGATAAAGATAAGTAGGTAGGTAGATTGATAGATACAGATTGGTAGGTAGGTAGGTAGATAGATACAGATAGGTAGGTAGGTAGATTGATAGATACAGATAGGTAGGTAGGTAGATAGATAGATACAGATAGGTAGGTAGGTAGGTAGATAAATACAGATAGGTAGGTAGGTAGATAGATAGATAGAGATAGGTAGGTAGGTAGATTGATAGATACATATAGGTAGGTAGGTAGATAGATAGATAGAGATAGGTAGGTAGGTAGATAGATAGACATAGGTAGGTAGGTAGGTAGATTGATTGATACAGATAGGTAGGTAGGTAGGTAGATAGATACAGATAGGTAGGTAGGTAGATTGATAGATACAGATAGGTAGGTAGGTAGATAGATAGATAGAGATAGGTAGGTAGGTAGATAGATAGATAGAGATAGGTAGGTAGGTAGATAGATAAATACAGGTAGGTAGGTAGGTAGATAGATAGAGATAGGTAGGTAGGTAGGTAGACAGATACAGATAGGTAGGTAGGTAGATAGATAGATAGAGATAGGTAGGTAGCTAGATAGATAGATACAGATAGGTAGGTAGGTAGGTAGATAGATAGAGATAGGTAGGTAGGTAGATAGATAGATAGAGATAGCTAGGTAGGTAGATTGATAGATACAGATAGGTAGGTAGGTAGATAGATAGATACAGATAGGTAGGTAGGTAGATAGATAAATACAGATAGGTAGGTAGGTAGATAGATAGATAGGGATAGGTAGGTATGTAGATTGATAGATACAGATAGGTAGGTAGGTAGATTGATAGATACAGATAGGTAGGTAGGTAGTTAGATAGATACAGATAGGTTGGTAGGTAGATTGATAGATACAGATAGGTAGGTAGGTAGATAGATAGATACAGATAGGTAGGTAGGTAGATAGATAGATAGAGATAAGTAGGTAGGTAGATAGATAAATACAGATAGGTAGGTTGGTAGGTAGATAGACAGAGATAGGTAGGTAGGTAGATAGATAGATAGAGATAGGTAGGTAGGTAGATTGATAGATACAGATAGGTAGGTAGGTAGATATATAGATACAGATAGGTAGGTAGGTAGATAGATAAATACAGATAGGTAGGTAGGTAGGTAGGTAGGTAGATAGATAGATAGATAGATAGATAGATAGATAGATAGATAGATAGATAGATAGATAGATAGATAGATAGATAGATAGATAGATAGATAGATAGGTAGGTAGGTAGATTGATAGATACAGATAGGTAGGTAGGTAGATTGATAGATACAGATAGGTAGGTAGGTAGATAGACAGATACAGATAGGTAGGTAGGTAGATAGATAGATAGGGATAGGTAGGTAGCTAGATAGATAGATACAGATAGGTAAGTAGGTAGCTAGATAGATAGAGATAGGTAGGTAGGTAGATAGATAGATAGAGATAGGTAGGTAGGTAGATAGATAAATACAGATAGGTAGGTAGGTAGATAGATAGATAGAGATAGGTAGGTATGTAGATTGATAGATACAGATAGGTAGGTAGGTAGATTGATAGATACAGATAGGTAGGTAGGTAGGTAGATAGATACAGATAGGTAGGTACGTAGATTGATAGATACAGATAGGTAGGTACGTAGATAGATAGATACAGATAGGTAGGTAGGTAGGTAGATAGATAGAGATAAGTAGGTAGGTAGATTGATAGATACAGATAAGTAGGTAGGTAGATAGATAGATACACATAGGTAGGTAGGTAGATTGATAGATACAGATAGGTAGGTAGGTAGATAGATAAATACAGATAGGTAGGTAGGTAGATAGATAGATAGAGATAGGTAGGTATGTAGATTGATAGATAGAGATAGGTAGGTAGGTAGATTGATAGATACAGATAGGTAGGTAGGTAGATAGATAAATACAGATAGGTAGGTAGGTAGATAGATAGATAGAGATAGGTAGGTATGTAGATTGATAGATACAGATAGGTAGGTAGGTAGATTGATAGATACAGATAGGTAGGTAGGTAGGTAGATAGATACAGATAGGTAGGAATTTAGATTGATAGATACAGATAGGTAGGTACGTAGATAGATAGATACAGATAGGTAGGTAGGTAGGTAGATAGATAGAGATAGGTAGGTAGGTAGATTGATAGATACAGATAGGTAGGTAGGTAGATTGATAGATACAGATAGGTAGGTAGGTAGATTGATAGATACAGATAGGTAGGTAGGTAGGTAGATAGATACAGATAGGTAGGTATGTAGATTGATAGATACAGATAGGTAGGTACGTAGATAGATAGATACAGATAGGTAGGTAGGTAGATACATAGATACAGATAGGTAGGTAGGTAGATAGATAAATACAGATAGGTAGGTAGGTAGATAGATAGATAGGGATAGGTAGGTATGTAGATTGATAGATACAGATAGGTAGGTAGGTAGATTGATAGATACAGATAGGTAGGTAGGTAGGTAGATAGATACAGATAGGTAGGTAGGTAGATAGATAGATAGAGATAGGTAGGTAGGTAGATTGATAGATACAGATAGGTAGGTAGGTAGATAGATAGATACAGATAGGTAGGTAGGTAGATAGATAGATACAGATAGGTAGGTAGGTAGATAGATAGATAGAGATAGGTAGGTAGGTAGATTGATAGATACAGATAGGTAGGTAGGTAGGTAGATAGATAGAGATAGGTAGGTAGGTAGGTAGATTGATAGATACAGATAGGTAGGTAGGTAGGTAGATAGATAGAGATAGGTAGGTAGGTAGATAGATAGATAGAGATAGGTAGGTAGGTAGATAGATAGATACAGATAGGTAGGTAGGTAGATAGATAAATACAGATAGGTAGGTAGGTAGATAGATAGATAGAAATAGGTAGGTAGGTAGATTGATAGATACAGATAGGTAGGTAGGTAGGTAGATAGATACAGATAGGTAGGTAGGTAGATTGATAGATACAGATAGGTAGGTAGGTAGGTAGATAGATAGATACAGATAGGTAGGTAGGTAGATAGATAGATACAGATAGGTAGGTAGGTAGATAGATAAATACAGATAGGTAGGTAGGTAGGTAGATAGATAGAGATAGGTAGGTAGGTAGATAGATAGATAGAGATAGGTAGGTAAGTAGATTGATAGATACAGATAGGTAGGTAGGTAGATATATAGATACAGATAGGTAGGTAGGTAGATAGATAAATACAGATAGGTAGGTAGGTAGATAGATAAATACAGATAGGTAGATAGGTAGGTAGATAGATAGATAGATAGATAGATAGATAGATAGATAGATAGATAGATAGATAGATAGATAGATAGAGATAGGTAGGTAGGTAGATTGATAGATACAGATAGGTAGGTAGGTAGATTGATAGATACAGATAGGTAGGTAGGTAGATAGATAAATACAGATAGGTAGGTAGGTAGATAGATAGATAGAGATAGGTAGGTATGTAGATTGATAGATACAGATAGGTAGGTAGGTGGATTGATAGATACAGATAGGTAGGTAGGTAGGTAGATAGATACAGATAGGTAGGTATGTAGATTGATAGATACAGATAGGTAGGTACGTAGATAGATAGATACAGATAGGTAGGTAGGTAGGTAGATAGATAGAGATAGGTAGGTAGGTAGATTGATAGATACAGATAAGTAGGTAGGTAGATAGATAGATACAGATAGGTAGGTAGGTAGGTAGGTAGATACAGATAGGTAGGTAGGTAGATAGATAGATACAGATAGGTAGGTAGGTAGATAGATAGATAGAGATAGGTAGGTAGCTAGATAGATAAATACAGATAGGTAGGTAGGTAGATAGATAGAGATAGGTAGGTAGGTAGATAGATAGATAGAGATAGGTAGGTAGGTAGATTGATAGATACAGATAGGTAGGTAGGTAGATAGATAGATAGAGATAGGTAGGTAGGTAGATAGATAGATACAGATAGGTAGGTAGGTAGATAGATAAATACAGATAGGTAGGTAGGTAGATAGATAGATAGAAATAGGTAGGTAGGTAGATTGATAGATACAGATAGGTAGGTAGGTAGGTAGATAGATACAGATAGGTAGGTAGGTAGATTGATAGATACAGATAGGTAGGTAGGTAGGTAGATAGATAGATACAGATAGGTAGGTAGGTAGATAGATAGATAGAGATAGGTAGGTAGATAGATAGATAAATACAGATAGGTAGGTAGGTAGGTAGATAGATAGAGATAGGTAGGTAGGTAGATAGATAGATAGAGATAGGTAGGTAAGTAGATTGATAGATACAGATAGGTAGGTAGGTAGATATATAGATACAGATAGGTAGGTAGGTAGATAGATAAATACAGATAGGTAGGTAGGTAGATAGATAAATACAGATAGGTAGATAGGTAGGTAGATAGATAGATAGATAGATAGATAGATAGATAGATAGATAGATAGATAGATAGATAAATAGATAGATAGATAGATAGATAGATAGATAGATAGATAGATAGATAGATAGATAGATAGAGATAGGTAGGTAGGTAGATTGATAGATACAGATAGGTAGGTAGGTAGATTGATAGATACAGATAGGTAGGTAGGTAGATTGATAGATACAGATAGGTAGGTAGGTAGATAGATAAATACAGATAGGTAGGTAGGTAGATAGATAGATAGAGATAGGTAGGTATGTAGATTGATAGATACAGATAGGTAGGTAGGTAGATTGATAGATACAGATAGGTAGGTAGGTAGGTAGATAGATACAGATAGGTAGGTATGTAGATTGATAGATACAGATAGGTAGGTACGTAGATAGATAGATACAGATAGGTAGGTAGGTAGGTAGATAGATAGAGATAGGTAGGTAGGTAGATTGATAGATACAGATAAGTAGGTAGGTAGATAGATAGATACAGATAGGTAGGTAGGTAGGTAGATAGATACAGATAGGTAGGTAGGTAGATAGATAGATACAGATAGGTAGGTAGGTAGATAGATAGATAGAGATAGGTAGGTAGCTAGATAGATAAATACAGATAGGTAGGTAGGTAGATAGATAGAGATAGGTAGGTAGGTAGATAGATAGATAGAGATAGGTAGGTAGGTAGATTGATAGATACAGATAGGTAGGTAGGTAGATAGATAGATACAGATAGGTAGGTAGGTAGGTAGATAGATAGAGATAGGTAGGTAGGTAGATTGATAGATACAGATAGGTAGGTAGGTAGGTAGATAGATAGAGATAGGTAGGTAGGTAGATAGATAGATAGATAGAGATAGGTAGGTAGGTAGATAGATAGATACAGATAGGTAGGTAGGTAGATAGATAAATACAGATAGGTAGGTAGGTAGATAGATAGATAGAAATAGGTAGGTAGGTAGATTGATAGATAAAGATAGGTAGGTAGGTAGATTGATAGATACAGATTGGTAGGTAGGTAGGTAGATAGATACAGATAGGTAGGTAGGTAGATTGATAGATACAGATAGGTAGGTAGGTAGATAGATAGATACAGATAGGTATGTAGGTAGGTAGATAAATACAGATAGGTAGGTAGGTAGATAGATAGATAGAGATAGGTAGGTAGGTAGATTGATAGATACATATAGGTAGGTAGGTAGATAGATAGATAGAGATAGGTAGGTAGGTAGATAGATAGACATAGGTAGGTAGGTAGGTAGATTGATAGATACAGATAGGTAGGTAGGTAGGTAGATAGATACAGATAGGTAGGTAGGTAGATTGATAGATACAGATAGGTAGGTAGGTAGATAGATAGATAGAGATAGGTAGGTAGGTAGATAGATAGATAGAGATAGGTAGGTAGGTAGATAGATAAATACAGGTAGGTAGGTAGGTAGATAGATAGAGATAGGTAGGTAGGTAGATAGACAGATACAGATAGGTAGGTAGGTAGATAGATAGATAGAGATAGGTAGGTAGCTAGATAGATAGATACAGATAGGTAGGTAGGTAGGTAGATAGATAGAGATAGGTAGGTAGGTAGATAGATAGATAGAGATAGCTAGGTAGGTAGATTGATAGATACAGATAGGTAGGTAGGTAGATAGATAGATACAGATAGGTAGGTAGGTAGATAGATAAATACAGATAGGTAGGTAGGTAGATAGATAGATAGGGATAGGTAGGTATGTAGATTGATAGATACAGATAGGTAGGTAGGTAGGTAGATAGATAGAGATAGGTAGGTAGGTAGATAGATAGATAGATAGAGATAGGTAGGTAGGTAGATAGATAGATACAGATAGGTAGGTAGGTAGATAGATAAATACAGATAGGTAGGTAGGTAGATAGATAGATAGAAATAGGTAGGTAGGTAGATTGATAGATAAAGATAGGTAGGTAGGTAGATTGATAGATACAGATTGGTAGGTAGGTAGGTAGATAGATACAGATAGGTAGGTAGGTAGATTGATAGATACAGATAGGTAGGTAGGTAGATAGATAGATACAGATAGGTAGGTAGGTAGGTAGATAAATACAGATAGGTAGGTAGGTAGATAGATAGATAGAGATAGGTAGGTAGGTAGATTGATAGATACATATAGGTAGGTAGGTAGATAGATAGATAGAGATAGGTAGGTAGGTAGATAGATAGACATAGGTAGGTAGGTAGGTAGATTGATAGATACAGATAGGTAGGTAGGTAGGTAGATAGATACAGATAGGTAGGTAGGTAGATTGATAGATACAGATAGGTAGGTAGGTAGATAGATAGATAGAGATAGGTAGGTAGGTAGATAGATAAATACAGGTAGGTAGGTAGGTAGGTAGATAGATAGAGATAGGTAGGTAGGTAGATAGACAGATACAGATAGGTAGGTAGGTAGATAGATAGATAGAGATAGGTAGGTAGCTAGATAGATAGATACAGATAGGTAGGTAGGTAGGTAGATAGATAGAGATAGGTAGGTAGGTAGATAGATAGATAGAGATAGCTAGGTAGGTAGATTGATAGATACAGATAGGTAGGTAGGTAGATAGATAGATACAGATAGGTAGGTAGGTAGATAGATAAATACAGATAGGTAGGTAGGTAGATAGATAGATAGGGATAGGTAGGTATGTAGATTGATAGATACAGATAGGTAGGTAGGTAGATTGATAGATACAGATAGGTAGGTAGGTAGTTAGATAGATACAGATAGGTTGGTAGGTAGATTGATAGATACAGATAGGTAGGTAGGTAGATAGATAGATACAGATAGGTAGGTAGGTAGATAGATAGATAGAGATAAGTAGGTAGGTAGATAGATAAATACAGATAGGTAGGTTGGTAGGTAGATAGATAGAGATAGGTAGGTAGGTAGATAGATAGATAGAGATAGGTAGGTAGGTAGATTGATAGATACAGATAGGTAGGTAGGTAGATATATAGATACAGATAGGTAGGTAGGTAGATAGATAAATACAGATAGGTAGGTAGGTAGGTAGGTAGGTAGATAGATAGATAGATAGATAGATAGATAGATAGATAGATAGATAGATAGATAGATAGATAGATAGATAGATAGAGATAGGTAGGTAGGTAGATTGATAGATACAGATAGGTAGGTAGGTAGATTGATAGATACAGATAGGTAGGTAGGTAGATAGATAGATAGAGATAGGTAGGTATGTAGATTGATACATACAGATAGGTAGGTAGGTAGATTGATAGATACAGATAGGTAGGTAGGTAGATAGATAGATAGAGATAGGTAGGTAGGTAGATAGATAGATAGATAGAGATAGGTAGGTAGGTAGATAGATAAATACAGATAGGTAGGTAGGTAGATAGATAGATAGAGATAGGTAGGTAGGTAGATTGATAGATACAGATAGGTAGGTAGGTAGATTGATAGATACAGATAGGTAGGTAGGTAGATTGATAGATACAGATAGGTAGGTAGGTAGATAGACAGATACAGATAGGTAGGTAGGTAGATAGATAGATAGAGATAGGTAGGTAGCTAGATAGATAGATACAGATAGGTAGGTAGGTAGATAGATAGAGATAGGTAGGTAGGTAGATAGATAGATAGAGATAGCTAGGTAGGTAGATTGATAGATACAGATAGGTAGGTAGGTAGATAGATAGATACAGATAGGTAGGTAGGTAGATAGATAAATACAGATAGGTAGGTAGGTAGATAGATAGATAGGGATAGGTAGGTATGTAGATTGATAGATACAGATAGGTAGGTAGGTAGATTGATAGATACAGATAGGTAGGTAGGTAGGTAGATAGATACAGATAGGTAGGTAGGTAGATTGATAGATACAGATAGGTAGGTAGGTAGATTGATAGATACAGATAGGTAGGTAGGTAGATAGATAAATACAGATAGGTAGGTAGGTAGATAGATAGATAGAGATAGGTAGGTATGTAGATTGATAGATACAGATAGGTAGGTAGGTAGATTGATAGATACAGATAGGTAGGTAGGTAGGTAGATAGATACAGATAGGTAGGTATGTAGATTGATAGATACAGATAGGTAGGTACGTAGATAGATAGATACAGATAGGTAGGTAGGTAGGTAGATAGATAGAGATAGGTAGGTAGGTAGATTGATAGATACAGATAGGTAGGTAGATAGATAGATAGATACAGATAGGAAGGTAGGTAGGTAGGTATATAGAGATAGGTAGGTAGGTAGATAGATAGATAGAGATAGCTAGGTAGGTAGATTGATAGATACAGATAGGTAGGTAGGTAGATAGATAGATACAGATAGGTAGGTAGGTAGATAGATAAATACAGATAGGTAGGTCGGTACATAGATAGATAGGGATAGGTAGGTATGTAGATTGATAGATACAGATAGGTAGGTAGGTAGATTGATAGATACAGATAGGTCGGTAGGTAGGTAGATAAATACAGATAGGTAGGTAGGTAGATAGATAGACATAGGTAGGTAGGTAGGTAGATTGATAGATACAGATAGGTAGGTAGGTAGGTAGATAGATACAGATAGGTAGGTAGGTAGATTGATAGCTACAGATAGGTAGGTAGGTAGATAGATAGATAGAGATAGGTAGGTAGGTAGATAGATAGATAGAGATAGGTAGGTAGGTAGATAGATAAATACAGGTAGGTAGGTAGGTAGATAGATAGAGATAGGTATGAAGGTAGATAGATAGATAGAGATAGGTAGGTAGGTAGGTAGATAAATACAGATAGGTAGGTAGGTAGATAGATAGATAGAGATAGGTAGGTAGGTAGATTGATAGATACAGATAGGTAGGTAGGTAGATTGATGGATACAGATTGGTAGGTAGGTAGATTGATAGATACAGATAGGTAGGTAGGTAGATAGACAGATACAGATAGGTAGGTAGGTAGATAGATGATTAGATAGATAGATAGAGATAGGTAGGTAGCTAGATAGATAAATACAGATAGGTAGGTAGGTAGGTAGATAGATAGAGATAGGTAGGTAGGTAGATAGATAGATAGAGATAGGTAGGTAGGTAGATTGATAGATACAGATAGGTAGGTAGGTAGATAGATAGATACAGATAGGTAGGTAGGTAGGTAGGTAGGTAGGTAGATAAATACAGATAGGTAGGTAGGTAGATAGATAGATAGAGATAGGTAGGTAGGAAGATTGATAGATACATATAGGTAGGTAGGTAGATAGATAGATAGAGATAGGTAGGTAGGTAGATAGATAGATAGAGATAGGTAGGTATGTAGATTGATAGATACAGATAGGTAGGTAGGTAGATTGATGGATACAGATTGGTAGGTAGGTAGATTGATAGATACAGATAGGTAGGTAGGTAGATAGACAGATACAGATAGGTAGGTAGGTAGATAGATAGATACAGATAGGTAGGTAGGTAGATAGATAGATAGAGATAGGTAGGTAGGTAGATTGATAGATACAGATAGGTAGGTAGGTAGATTGATAGATACAGATAGGTACGTAGGTAGATAGATAGATACAGATAGGTAGGTAGGTAAGTAGGTAGATAAATGCAGATAGGTAGGTAGGTAGATAGATAGATAGAGATAGGTAGGTAGGTAGATTGATAGATACATATAGGTAGGTAGGTAGATAGATAGATAGAGATAGGTAGGTAGGTAGATAGATAGACATACGTAGGTAGGTAGATTGATAGATACAGATAGGTAGGTAGGTAGATAGATAGATACAGATAGGTAGGTAGATAGATAGATCGATAGAGATAGGTAGGTAGGTAGATAGATAAATACAGATAGGTAGGTAGGTAAGATAGATAGAGATAGGTAGCTAGGTAGATTGATAGATACAGATAGGTAGGTAGGTAGATAGATAGATACAGATAGGTAGGTAGGTAGAAAGATAAATACAGATAGGTAGGTAGGTAGGTAGATAGATAGAGAAAGGTAGGTAGGTAGATTGATAGATACAGATAGGTAGGTAGGTAGATTGATAGATACAGATAGGTAGGTAGGTAGGTAGATAGATACAGATAGGTAGGTAGGTAGATTGATAGATACAGATAGGTAGGTAGGTAGATAGATAGATACAGATAGGTAGGTAGGTAGGTAGGTAGGTAGATAAATACAGATAGGTAGGTAGGTAGATAGATAGATAGATAGAGATAGGTAGGTAGGTAGATTGATAGATACATATAGGTAGGTAGGTAGATAGATAGATAGAGATAGGTAGGTAGGTAGATAGATAGATAGAGATAGGTAGGTATGTAGATTGATAGATACAGATAGGTAGGTAGGTAGATTGATGGATACAGATTGGTAGGTAGGTAGATTGATAGATACAGATAGGTAGGTAGGTAGATAGACAGATACAGATAGGTAGGTAGGTAGATAGATAGATACAGATAGGTAGGTAGGTAGAAAGATAAATACAGATAGGTAGGTAGGTAGATAGATAGATAGAGAAAGGTAGGTAGGTAGATTGATAGATACAGATAGGTAGGTAGGTAGATTGATAGATACAGATTGGTAGGTAGGTAGATTGATAGATACAGATAGGTAGGTAGGTAGATAGACAGATACAGATAGGTAGGTAGGTAGGTAGATAGATACAGATAGGTAGGTAGGTAGAAAGATAAATACAGATAGGTAGGTAGGTAGATAGATAGATAGAGAAAGGTAGGTAGGTAGATTGATAGATACAGATAGGTAGGTAGGTAGATTGATAGATACAGATAGGTAGGTAGGTAGATTGATAGATACAGATTGGTAGGTAGGTAGATTGATAGATACAGATAGGTAGGTAGGTAGATAGACAGATACAGATAGGTAGGTAGGTAGGTAGGTAGGTAGGTAGATAGATAGATAGATAGATAGATAGATAGATAGATAGATAGATAGAGATAGGTAGGTAGCTAGATAGATAAATACAGATAGGTAGGTAGGTAGGTAGATAGATAGAGATAGGTAGGTAGGTAGATAGATAGATAGAGATAGGTAGGTAGGTAGATTGATAGATACAGATAGGTACGTAGGTAGATAGATAGATACAGATAGGTAGGTAGGTAAGTAGGTAGATAAATGCAGATAGGTAGGTAGGTAGATAGATAGATAGAGATAGGTAGGTAGGTAGATTGATAGATACATATAGGTAGGTAGGTAGATAGATAGAGATAGGTAGGTAGGTAGATAGATAGACATACGTAGGTAGGTAGATTGATAGATACAGATAGGTAGGTAGGTAGATAGATAGATACAGATAGGTAGGTAGGTAGATTGATGGATACAGATTGGTAGGTAGGTAGATTGATAGATACAGATAGGTAGGTAGGTAGATAGACAGATACAGATAGGTAGGTAGGTAGATAGATAGATACAGATAGGTAGGTAGGTAGAAAGATAAATACAGATAGGTAGGTAGGTAGATAGATAGATAGAGAAAGGTAGGTAGGTAGATTGATAGATACAGATAGGTAGGTAGGTAGATTGATAGATACAGATAGGTAGGTAGGTAGATTGATAGATACAGATTGGTAGGTAGGTAGATTGATAGATACAGATAGGTAGGTAGGTAGATAGACAGATACAGATAGGTAGGTAGGTAGGTAGGTAGGTAGGTAGGTAGATAGATAGATAGATAGATAGATAGATAGAGATAGGTAGGTAGCTAGATAGATAAATACAGATAGGTAGGTAGGTAGGTAGATAGATAGAGATAGGTAGGTAGGTAGATAGATAGATAGAGATAGGTAGGTAGGTAGATTGATAGATACAGATAGGTACGTAGGTAGATAGATAGATACAGATAGGTAGGTAGGTAAGTAGGTAGATAAATGCAGATAGGTAGGTAGGTAGATAGATAGATAGAGATAGGTAGGTAGGTAGATTGATAGATACATATAGGTAGGTAGGTAGATAGATAGAGATAGGTAGGTAGGTAGATAGATAGACATACGTAGGTAGGTAGATTGATAGATACAGATAGGTAGGTAGGTAGATAGATAGATACAGATAGGTAGGTAGATAGATAGATCGATAGAGATAGGTAGGTAGGTAGATAGATAAATACAGATAGGTAGGTAGGTAAGATAGATAGAGATAGGTAGCTAGGTAGATTGATAGATACAGATAGGTAGGTAGGTAGATAGATAGATACAGATAGGTAGGTAGGTAGAAAGATAAATACAGATAGGTAGGTAGGTAGATAGATAGAGAAAGGTAGGTAGGTAGATTGATAGATACAGATAGGTAGGTAGGTAGATTGATAGATACAGATAGGTAGGTAGGTAGGTAGATAGATAAAGATAGGTAGGTAGGTAGATTGATAGATACAGATAGGTAGGTAGGTAGGTAGATAGATACAGATAGGTAGGTAGGTAGATAGATAGATAGAGATAGGTAGGTAGGTAGATAGATAGATAGAGATAGGTAGGTAGGTAGATAGATAAATACAGGTAGGTAGGTAGGTAGATAGATAGAGATAGGTATGTAGGTAGATAGATAGATAGAGATAGGTAGGTAGGTAGATTGATAGATACATATAGGTAGGTAGGTAGATAGATAGATAGAGATAGGTAGGTAGGTAGATAGATAGACATAGGTAGGTAGGTAGGTAGATTGATAGATACAGATAGGTAGGTAGGTAGATTGATGGATACAGATTGGTAGGTAGGTAGATTGATAGATACAGATAGGTAGGTAGGTAGATAGACAGATACAGATAGGTAGGTAGGTAGATAGATGATTAGATAGATAGATAGAGATAGGTAGGTAGCTAGATAGATAAATACAGATAGGTAGGTAGGTAGGTAGATAGATAGAGATAGGTAGGTAGGTAGATAGATAGATAGATAGAGATAGGTAGGTAGGTAGATTGATAGATACAGATAGGTAGGTAGGTAGATAGATAGATACAGATAGGTAGGTAGGTAGGTAGGTAGATAAATACAGATAGGTAGGTAGGTAGATAGATAGATAGAGATAGGTAGGTAGGTAGATTGATAGATACATATAGGTAGGTAGGTAGATAGATAGATAGAGATAGGTAGGTAGGTAGATAGATAGATAGAGATAGGTAGGTATGTAGATTGATAGATACAGATAGGTAGGTAGGTAGATTGATGGATACAGATTGGTAGGTAGGTAGATTGATAGATACAGATAGGTAGGTAGGTAGATAGACAGATACAGATAGGTAGGTAGGTAGATAGATAGATACAGATAGGTAGGTAGGTAGAAAGATAAATACAGATAGGTAGGTAGGTAGATAGATAGATAGAGAAATGTAGGTAGGTAGATTGATAGATACAGATAGGTAGGTAGGTAAATTGATAGATACAGATAGGTAGGTAGGTAGATTGATAGATACAGATAGGTAGGTAGGTAGATAGACAGATACAGATAGGTAGGTAGGTAGGTAGGTAGGTAGGTAGGTAGGTAGATAGATAGATAGATAGATAGATAGATAGATAGATAGATAGATAGATAGATAGATAGATAGATAGATAGAGATAGGTAGGTAGGTAGATTGATAGATACAGATAAGTACGTAGGTAGATAGATAGATACAGATAGGTAGGTAGGTAAGTAGGTAGATAAATGCAGATAGGTAGGTAGGTAGATAGATAGATAGAGATAGGTAGGTAGGTAGATTGATAGATACATATAGGTAGGTAGGTAGGTAGATAGATAGATAGAGATAGGTAGGTAGGTAGATAGATAGACATAGGTAGGTAGGTAGATTGATAGATACAGATAGGTAGGTAGGTAGATAGATAGATACAAATAGGTAGGTAGATAGATAGATCGATAGAGATAGGTAGGTAGGTAGATAGATAAATACAGATAGGTAGGTAGGTAAGATAGATAGAGATAGGTAGCTAGGTAGATTGATAGATACAGATAGGTAGGTAGGTAGATAGATAGATACAGATAGGTAGGTAGGTAGAAAGATAAATACAGATAGGTAGGTAGGTAGGTAGATAGATAGAGAAAGGTAGGTAGGTAGATTGATAGATACAGATAGGTAGGTAGGTAGATTGATAGATACAGATAGGTAGGTAGGTAGGTAGATAGATACAGATAGGTAGGTAGGTAGATTGATAGATACAGATAGGTAGGTAGGTAGATAGATAGATAGAGATAGGTAGGTAGGTAGATAGATAAATACAGGTAGGTAGGTAGGTAGATAGATAGAGATAGATAGGTAGGTAGATAGATAGATAGAGATAGGTAGGTAGGTAGATTGATAGATACAGATAGGTAGGTAGGTAGATTGATAGATACAGATAGGTAGGTAGGTAGATAGACAGATACAGATAGGTAGGTAGGTAGATAGATAGATAGAGATAGGTAGGTAGCTAGATAGATAAATACAGATAGGTAGGTAGGTAGGTAGATAGATAGAGATAGGTAGGTAGGTAGATAGATAGATAGAGATAGGTAGGTAGGTAGATTGATAGATACAGATAGGTAGGTAGGTAGATAGATATATACAGATAGGTAGGTAGGTAGATAGATAGATAGAGATAAGTAGGTAGGTAGATTGATAGATACAGATAGGTAGGTAGATAGATAGATAGAGATAGGTAGGTAGGTAGATAGATAGACATAGGTAGGTAGGTAGATTGATAGATACAGATAGGTAGGTATGTAGATAGATAGATACAGATAGGTAGGTAGATAGATAGATAGATAGATAGATAGATAGATAGATAGATAGATAGATAGATAGAGATAGGTAGGTAGGTAGATAGATAAATACAGATAGGTAGGTAGGTATGTAGATAGAGGTAGGTAGGTAGGTAGATAGATAGATAGAGATAGGTAGCTAGGTAGATTGATAGATACAGATAGGTAGGTAGGTAGATACATAGATACAGATAGGTAGGTAGGTAGATAGATAAATACAGATAGGTAGGTAGGTAGATAGATAGAGATAGGTATTTAGGTAGATTGATACATACAGATAGGTAGGTAGGTAGATTGATAGATACAGATAGGTAGGTAGGTAGATAGATAGATAGAGATAGGTAGCTACGTAGATAGATAGATACAGATAGGTAGGTAGTTAGATAGATAGATACAGATAGGTAGGTAGGTAGATAGATAAATACAGATAGGTAGGTAGGTAGATAGATAGAGAGAGATAGGTAGGTAGGTAGATTGTTAGATACAGATAGATAGGTAGGTAGATTGATAGATACAGATAGGTTGGTAGGTAGATTGATAGATACAGATAGGTAGGTAGGTAGGTAGATAGATACAGATAGGTAGGTAGGTAGATTGATAGATACAGATATGTAGGTAGGTAGATAGATAGATACAGATAGGTAGGTAGGTAGATAGACAGATACAGATAGGTAGGTAGGTAGGTAGGTAGATAGATAGATAGATAGATAGATAGATATAGATAGATAGATAGATAGATAGATAGATAGATAGATAGATAGATAGATAGATAGATAGATAGGTAGGTAGCTAGATAGATAAATACAGATAGGTAGGTAGGTAGGTAGATAGATAGAGATAGGTAGGTAGGTAGATAGATAGATAGAGATAGGTAGGTAGGTAGATTGATAGATACAGATAGGTACGTAGGTAGATAGATAGATACAGATAGGTAGGTAGGTAAGTAGGTAGATAAATGCAGATAGGTAGGTAGGTAGATAGATAGATAGAGATAGGTAGGTAGGTAGATTGATAGATACATATAGGTAGGTAGGTAGGTAGATAGATAGATAGAGATAGGTAGGTAGGTAGATAGATAGACATAGGTAGGTAGGTAGATTGATAGATACAGATAGGTAGGTAGGTAGATAGATAGATACAGATAGGTAGGTAGATAGATAGATCGATAGAGATAGGTAGGTAGGTAGATAGATAAATACAGATAGGTAGGTAGGTAAGATAGATAGAGATAGGTAGCTAGGTAGATTGATAGATACAGATAGGTAGGTAGGTAGATAGATAGATACAGATAGGTAGGTAGGTAGAAAGATAAATACAGATAGGTAGGTAGGTAGGTAGATAGATAGAGAAAGGTAGGTAGGTAGATTGATAGATACAGATAGGTAGGTAGGTAGATTGATAGATACAGATAGGTAGGTAGGTAGATTGATAGATACAGATAGGTTGGTAGGTAGATTGATAGATACAGATATGTAGGTAGGTAGATAGATAGATACAGATAGGTAGGTAGGTAGATAGATAAATACAGATAGGTAGGTATGTAGGTAGATAGATAGAGATAGGTAGGTAGGTAGATAGATAGATAGAGATAGGTAGCTAGGTAGATAGATAAATGCAGATAGGTAGGTAGGTAGATAGATAGATACAGATAGGTAGGTAGGTAGATAAATAAATACAGATAGGTAGGTAGGTAGATAGATAGATAGAGATAGGTAGGTAGGTAGATTGATAGATACAGATAGGTAGGTAGGTAGATTGATAGATACAGATAGGTAGGTAGGTAGATAGATAGATACAGATAGGTAGGTAGGTAGATAGATAAAAACAGATAGGTAGGTAGGTAGATAGATAGATAGAGATAGGTAGGTAGGTAGATTGATAGATACAGATAGGTAGGTAGGTAGATTGATAGATACAGATAGGTAGGTAGGTAGATAGATAGATACAGATAGGTAGGTAGGTAGATAGATAAAAACAGATAGGTAGGTAGGTAGATAGATAGATAGATAGAGATAGGTAGGTTGGTAGATTGATAGATACAGATAGGTAGGTAGGTAGATTGATAGATACAGATAGGTAGGTAGGTAGATAGATAGATAGAGATAGGTAGGTAGGTAGATTGATAGATACAGATAGGTAGGTAGGTAGATAGATAGATACAGATAGGTAGGTAGATAGATAGATCAATAGAGATAGGTAGGTAGGTAGATAGATAAATACAGATAGGTAGGTAGGTAAGATAGATAGAGATAGGTAGCTAGGTAGATTGATAGATACAGATAGGTAGGTAGGTAGATAGATAGATACAGATAGGTAGGTAGGTAGAAAGATAAATACAGATAGGTAGGTAGGTAGATAGATAGATAGAGAAAGGTAGGTAGGTAGATTGATAGATACAGATAGGTAGGTAGGTAGATTGATAGATACAGATACGTAGGTAGGTAGATTGATAGATACAGATTGGTAGGTAGGTAGATTGATAGATACAGATAGGTAGGTAGGTAGATAAACAGATACAGATAGGTAGGTAGGTAGGTAGGTAGATAGATAGATAGATAGATAGATAGATAGATAGATAGATAGATAGATAGATAGATAGATAGATAGAGATAGGTAGGTAGCTAGATAGATAAATACAGATAGGTAGGTAGGTAGGTAGATAGATAGAGATAGGTAGGTAGGTAGATAGATAGATAGAGATAGGTAGGTAGGTAGATTGATAGATACAGATAGGTACGTAGGTAGATAGATAGATACAGATAGGTAGGTAGGTAAGTAGGTAGATAAATGCAGATAGGTAGGTAGGTAGATAGATAGATAGAGATAGGTAGCTACGTAGATAGATAGATACAGATAGGTAGGTAGTTAGATAGATAGATACAGATAGGTAGGTAGGTAGATAGATAAATACAGATAGGTAGGTAGGTAGATAGATAGAGAGAGATAGGTAGGTAGGTAGATTGTTAGATACAGATAGATAGGTAGGTAGATTGATAGATACAGATAGGTTGGTAGGTAGATTGATAGATACAGATAGGTAGGTAGGTAGGTAGATAGATACAGATAGGTAGGTAGGTAGATTGATAGATACAGATATGTAGGTAGGTAGATAGATAGATACAGATAGGTAGGTAGGTAGATAGACAGATACAGATAGGTAGGTAGGTAGGTAGGTAGATAGATAGATAGATAGATAGATATAGATAGATAGATAGATAGATAGATAGATAGATAGATAGATAGATAGATAGATAGATAGATAGATAGGTAGGTAGCTAGATAGATAAATACAGATAGGTAGGTAGGTAGGTAGATAGATAGAGATAGGTAGGTAGGTAGATAGATAGATAGAGATAGGTAGGTAGGTAGATTGATAGATACAGATAGGTACGTAGGTAGATAGATAGATACAGATAGGTAGGTAGGTAAGTAGGTAGATAAATGCAGATAGGTAGGTAGGTAGATAGATAGATAGAGATAGGTAGGTAGGTAGATTGATAGATACATATAGGTAGGTAGGTAGGTAGATAGATAGATAGAGATAGGTAGGTAGGTAGATAGATAGACATAGGTAGGTAGGTAGATTGATAGATACAGATAGGTAGGTAGGTAGATAGATAGATACAGATAGGTAGGTAGATAGATAGATCGATAGAGATAGGTAGGTAGGTAGATAGATAAATACAGATAGGTAGGTAGGTAAGATAGATAGAGATAGGTAGCTAGGTAGATTGATAGATACAGATAGGTAGGTAGGTAGATAGATAGATACAGATAGGTAGGTAGGTAGAAAGATAAATACAGATAGGTAGGTAGGTAGGTAGATAGATAGAGAAAGGTAGGTAGGTAGATTGATAGATACAGATAGGTAGGTAGGTAGATTGATAGATACAGATAGGTAGGTAGGTAGATTGATAGATACAGATAGGTTGGTAGGTAGATTGATAGATACAGATATGTAGGTAGGTAGATAGATAGATACAGATAGGTAGGTAGGTAGATAGATAAATACAGATAGGTAGGTATGTAGGTAGATAGATAGAGATAGGTAGGTAGGTAGATAGATAGATAGAGATAGGTAGCTAGGTAGATAGATAAATGCAGATAGGTAGGTAGGTAGATAGATAGATACAGATAGGTAGGTAGGTAGATAAATAAATACAGATAGGTAGGTAGGTAGATAGATAGATAGAGATAGGTAGGTAGGTAGATTGATAGATACAGATAGGTAGGTAGGTAGATTGATAGATACAGATAGGTAGGTAGGTAGATAGATAGATACAGATAGGTAGGTAGGTAGATAGATAAAAACAGATAGGTAGGTAGGTAGATAGATAGATAGAGATAGGTAGGTAGGTAGATTGATAGATACAGATAGGTAGGTAGGTAGATTGATAGATACAGATAGGTAGGTAGGTAGATAGATAGATACAGATAGGTAGGTAGGTAGATAGATAAAAACAGATAGGTAGGTAGGTAGATAGATAGATAGATAGAGATAGGTAGGTTGGTAGATTGATAGATACAGATAGGTAGGTAGGTAGATTGATAGATACAGATAGGTAGGTAGGTAGATAGATAGATAGAGATAGGTAGGTAGGTAGATTGATAGATACAGATAGGTAGGTAGGTAGATAGATAGATACAGATAGGTAGGTAGATAGATAGATCAATAGAGATAGGTAGGTAGGTAGATAGATAAATACAGATAGGTAGGTAGGTAAGATAGATAGAGATAGGTAGCTAGGTAGATTGATAGATACAGATAGGTAGGTAGGTAGATAGATAGATACAGATAGGTAGGTAGGTAGAAAGATAAATACAGATAGGTAGGTAGGTAGATAGATAGATAGAGAAAGGTAGGTAGGTAGATTGATAGATACAGATAGGTAGGTAGGTAGATTGATAGATACAGATACGTAGGTAGGTAGATTGATAGATACAGATTGGTAGGTAGGTAGATTGATAGATACAGATAGGTAGGTAGGTAGATAAACAGATACAGATAGGTAGGTAGGTAGGTAGGTAGATAGATAGATAGATAGATAGATAGATAGATAGATAGAGATAGGTAGGTAGCTAGATAGATAAATACAGATAGGTAGGTAGGTAGGTAGATAGATAGAGATAGGTAGGTAGGTAGATAGATAGATAGAGATAGGTAGGTAGGTAGATTGATAGATACAGATAGGTACGTAGGTAGATAGATAGATACAGATAGGTAGGTAGGTAAGTAGGTAGATAAATGCAGATAGGTAGGTAGGTAGATAGATAGATAGAGATAGGTAGGTAGGTAGATTGATAGATACATATAGGTAGGTAGGTAGATAGATAGATAGAGATAGGTAGGTAGGTAGATAGATAGACATAGGTAGGTAGGTAGATTGATAGATACAGATAGGTAGGTAGGTAGATAGATAGATACAGATAGGTAGGTAGATAGATAGATCGATAGAGATAGGTAGGTAGGTAGATAGATAAATACAGATAGGTAGGTAGGTAAGATAGATAGAGATAGGTAGCTAGGTAGATTGATAGATACAGATAGGTAGGTAGGTAGATAGATAGATACAGATAGGTAGGTAGGTAGAAAGATAAATACAGATAGGTAGGTAGGTAGATAGATAGATAGAGAAAGGTAGGTAGGTAGATTGATAGATACAGATAGGTAGGTAGGTAGATTGATAGATACAGATACGTAGGTAGGTAGATTGATAGATACAGATTGGTAGGTAGGTAGATTGATAGATACAGATAGGTAGGTAGGTAGATAGACAGATACAGATAGGTAGGTAGGTAGATAGATAGATAGATAGATAGATAGATAGATAGATAGATAGATAGATAGATAGATAGATAGATAGATAGATAGATAGATAGAGATAGGTAGGTAGCTAGATAGATAAATACAGATAGGTAGGTAGGTAGGTAGATAGATAGAGATAGGTAGGTAGGTAGATAGATAGATAGAGATAGGTAGGTAGGTAGATTGATAGATACAGATAGGTACGTAGGTAGATAGATAGATACAGATAGGTAGGTAGGTAAGTAGGTAGATAAATGCAGATAGGTAGGTAGGTAGATAGATAGATAGAGATAGGTAGGTAGGTAGATTGATAGATACATATAGGTAGGTAGGTAGATAGATAGATAGAGATAGGTAGGTAGGTAGATAGATAGACATAGGTAGGTAGGTAGATTGATAGATACAGATAGGTAGGTAGGTAGATAGATAGATACAGATAGGTAGGTAGATAGATAGATCGATAGAGATAGGTAGGTAGGTAGATAGATAAATACAGATAGGTAGGTAGGTAAGATAGATAGAGATAGGTAGCTAGGTAGATTGATAGATACAGATAGGTAGGTAGGTAGATAGATAGATACAGATAGGTAGGTAGGTAGAAAGATAAATACAGATAGGTAGGTAGGTAGATAGATAGATAGAGAAAGGTAGGTAGGTAGATTGATAGATACAGATAGGTAGGTAGGTAGATTGATAGATACAGATACGTAGGTAGGTAGATTGATAGATACAGATTGGTAGGTAGGTAGATTGATAGATACAGATAGGTAGGTAGGTAGATAGACAGATACAGATAGGTAGGTAGGTAGGTAGATAGATAGATAGATAGATAGATAGATAGATAGATAGATAGATAGATAGATAGATAGATAGATAGATAGATAGATAGATAGATAGATAGATAGATAGAGATAGGTAGGTAGCTAGATAGATAAATACAGATAGGTAGGTAGGTAGGTAGATAGATAGAGATAGGTAGGTAGGTAGATAGATAGATAGAGATAGGTAGGTAGGTAGATTGATAGATACAGATAGGTACGTAGGTAGATAGATAGATACAGATAGGTAGGTAGGTAAGTAGGTAGATAAATGCAGATAGGTAGGTAGGTAGATAGATAGATAGAGATAGGTAGGTAGGTAGATTGATAGATACATATAGGTAGGTAGGTAGATAGATAGATAGAGATAGGTAGGTAGGTAGATAGATAGACATAGGTAGGTAGGTAGATTGATAGATACAGATAGGTAGGTAGGTAGATAGATAGATACAGATAGGTAGGTAGATAGATAGATCGATAGAGATAGGTAGGTAGGTAGATAGATAAATACAGATAGGTAGGTAGGTAAGATAGATAGAGATAGGTAGCTGGGTAGATTGATAGATACAGATAGGTAGGTAGGTAGGTAGATAGATACAGATAGGTAGGTAGGTAGAAAGATAAATACAGATAGGTAGGTAGGTAGATAGATAGAGAAAGGTAGGTAGGTAGATTGATAGATACAGATAGGTAGGTAGGTAGGTAGATAGATACAGATAGGTAGGTAGGTAGATTGATAGATACAGATAGGTAGGTAGGTAGATAGATAGATAGAGATAGGTAGGTAGGTAGATAGATAAATACAGGTAGGTAGGTAGGTAGATAGATAGATATAGATAGGTAGGTAGATAGATAGAGATAGGTAGGTAGGTAGATTGATAGATAGAGATAGGTAGGTAGGTAGATTGATAGATACAGATAGGTAGGTAGGTAGATAGACAGATACAGATAGGTAGGTAGGTAGATAGATAGATAGAGATAGGTAGGTAGGTAGATAGATAAATACAGATAGGTAGGTAGGTAGGTAGATAGAGGTAGGTAGGTAGATAGATAGATCGATAGAGATAGGTAGGTAGGTAGATAGATAAATACAGATAGGTAGGTAGGTAAGATAGATAGAGATAGGTAGCTAGGTAGATTGATAGATACAGATAGGTAGGTAGGTAGATAGATAGATACAGATAGGTAGGTAGGTAGAAAGATAAATACAGATAGGTAGGTAGGTAGATAGATAGATAGAGAAAGGTAGGTAGGTAGATTGATAGATACAGATAGGTAGGTAGGTAGATTGATAGATACAGATACGTAGGTAGGTAGATTGATAGATACAGATTGGTAGGTAGGTAGATTGATAGATACAGATAGGTAGGTAGGTAGATAGACAGATACAGATAGGTAGGTAGGTAGGTAGATAGATAGATAGATAGATAGATAGATAGATAGATAGAGATAGGTAGGTAGCTAGATAGATAAATACAGATAGGTAGGTAGGTAGGTAGATAGATAGAGATAGGTAGGTAGGTAGATAGATAGATAGAGATAGGTAGGTAGGTAGATTGATAGATACAGATAGGTACGTAGGTAGATAGATAGATACAGATAGGTAGGTAGGTAAGTAGGTAGATAAATGCAGATAGGTAGGTAGGTAGATAGATAGATAGAGATAGGTAGGTAGGTAGATTGATAGATACATATAGGTAGGTAGGTAGATAGATAGATAGAGATAGGTAGGTAGGTAGATAGATAGACATAGGTAGGTAGGTAGATTGATAGATACAGATAGGTAGGTAGGTAGATAGATAGATACAGATAGGTAGATAGATAGATAGATCGATAGAGATAGGTAGGTAGGTAGATAGATAAATACAGATAGGTAGGTAGGTAAGATAGATAGAGATAGGTAGCTAGGTAGATTGATAGATACAGATAGGTAGGTAGGTAGATAGATAGATACAGATAGGTAGGTAGGTAGAAAGATAAATACAGATAGGTAGGTAGGTAGGTAGATAGATAGAGAAAGGTAGGTAGGTAGATTGATAGATACAGATAGGTAGGTAGGTAGGTAGATAGATACAGATAGGTAGGTAGGTAGATTGATAGATACAGATAGGTAGGTAGGTAGATAGATAGATAGAGATAGGTAGGAAGGTAGATAGATAAATACAGGTGGTAGGTAGGTAGATAGATAGAGATAGATAGGTAGGTAGATAGATAGAGATAGGTAGGTAGGTAGATTGATAGATACAGATAGGTAGGTAGGTAGATTGATAGATACAGATAGGTAGGTAGGTAGATAGACAGATACAGATAGGTAGGTAGGTAGATAGATAGATAGAGATAGGTAGGTAGCTAGATAGATAAATACAGATAGGTAGGTAGGTAGGTAGATAGATAGAGATAGGTAGGTAGGTAGATAGATAGATAGAGATAGGTAGGTAGGTAGATTGATAGATACAGATAGGTAGGTAGGTAGATAGATAGATACAGATAGGTAGGTAGGTAGATAGATAGATAGAGATAAGTAGGTAGGTAGATTGATAGATACAGATAGGTAGGTAGATAGATAGATAGAGATAGGTAGGTAGGTAGATAGATAGACATAGGTAGGTAGGTAGATTGATAGATACAGATAGGTAGGTATGTAGATAGATAGATACAGATAGGTAGGTAGATAGATAGATAGATAGATAGATAGATAGATAGATAGATAGATAGATAGAGATAGGTAGGTAGGTAGATAGATAAATACAGATAGGTAGGTAGGTAGGTAGATAGATAGAGATAGGTAGGTAGGTAGATAGACAGATAGAGATAGGTAGCTAGGTAGATTGATAGATACAGATAGGTAGGTAGGTAGATAGATAGATACAGATAGGTAGGTAGATAGGTAGATAGATAAATACAGATAGGTAGGTAGGTAGATAGATAGATAGAGATAGGTATTTAGGTAGATTGATATATACAGATAGGTAGGTAGGTAGATTGATAGATACAGATAGGTAGGTAGGTAGATAGATAGATAGAGATAGGTAGCTACGTAGATAGATAGATACAGATAGGTAGGTAGGTAGATAGATAGATACAGATAGGTAGGTAGGTAGGTAGATAGATAAATACAGATAGGTAGGTAGGTAGATAGATAGAGAGAGATAGGTAGGTAGGTAGATTGTTAGATACAGATAGATAGGTAGGTAGATTGATAGATACAGATAGGTTGGTAGGTAGATTGATAGATACAGATAGGTAGGTAGGTAGGTAGATAGATACAGATAGGTAGGTAGGTAGATTGATAGATACAGATATGTAGGTAGGTAGATAGATAGATACAGATAGGTAGGTAGGTAGATAGATAGATAGAGATAGGTAGGTAGGTAGATAGATAAATACAGATAGGTAGGTATGTAGGTAGATAGATAGAGATAGGTAGGTAGGTAGATAGATAGATAGAGATAAGTAGGTAGGTAGATTGATAGATACAGATAGGTAGGTAGATAGATAGATAGAGATAGGTAGGTAGGTAGATAGATAGATACAGATAGGTAGGTAGATAGATAGATAGATAGAGATAGGTAGGTAGGTAGATAGATAAATACAGATAGGTAGGTAGGTAGGTAGATAGATAGAGATAGGTAGGTAGGTAGATTGATAGATACAGATAGGTAGGTAGGTAGATTGATAGATACAGATAGGTAGGTATGTAGATAGACAGATACAGATAGGTAGGTAGGTAGATAGATAGATAGAGATAGGTAGGTAGCTAGATAGATAAATACAGATAGGTAGGTAGGTAGGTAGATAGATAGAGATAGGTAGGTAGATAGATAGATAGATAGAGATAGGTAGGTAGCTAGATAGATAAATACAGATAGGTAGGTAGGTAGGTAGATAGATAGAGATAGGTAGGTAGGTAGATTGATAGATACAGATAGGTAGGTAGGTAGGTAGATTGATAGATACAGATAGGTAGGTAGGTAGGTAGATAGATACAGATAGGTAGGTAGATATATTGATAGATACAGATAGGTAGGTAGGTAGATAGATAGATACAGATAGGTAGGTAGGTAGGTAGATAAATACAGATAGGTAGGTAGGTAGATAGATAGATAGAGATAAGTAGGTAGGTAGATTGATAGATACAGATAGGTAGGTAGATAGATAGATAGAGATAGGTAGGTAGGTAGATAGATAGATACAGATAGGTAGGTAGATAGATAGATAGATAGAGATAGGTAGGTAGGTAGATAGATAAATACAGATAGGTAGGTAGGTAGGTAGATAGATAGAGATAGGTAGGTAGGTAGATAGATAGAGATAGGTAGGTAGGTAGATAGATAGATAGAGATAGGTAGCTAGGTAGATTGATAGATACAGATATGTAGGTAGGTAGATAGATAGATACAGTTAGGTAGGTAGGTAGATAGATAAATACAGATAGGTAGGTAGGTAGATAGATAGATAGAGAGGTATTTAGGTAGATTGATAGATACAGATAGGTAGGTAGGTAGATTGATAGATGCAGATAGGTAGGTAGGTAGATAGATAGAGATAGGTAGGTAGGTAGATAGATAGATAGAGATAGGTAGCTAGGTAGATTGATAGATACAGATAGGTAGCTAGGTAGATAGATAGATACAGATAGGTAGGTAGGTAGATAGATAGATACAGATAGGTAGGTAGGTAGATAGATAAATACAGATAGGTTGGTAGGTAGATTGATAGATACAGATAGGTAGGTAGGTAGGTAGAAAGATACAGATAGGTAGGTAGGTATATTGATAGATACAGATATGTAGGTAGGTAGATAGATAGATACAGATAGGTAGGTAGGTAGATAGATAGATAGAGATAGGTAGGTAGGTAGATTGATAGATACATATAGGTAGGTAGGTAGATAGATAGATAGAGATAGGTAGGTAGGTAGATAGATAGACATAGGTAGGTAGGTAGATTGATAGATACAGATAGGTAGGTAGGTAGATAGATAGATACAGATAGGTAGGTAGATAGATAGATCGATAGAGATAGGTAGGTAGGTAGATAGATAAATACAGATAGGTAGGTAGGTAAGATAGATAGAGATAGGTAGCTAGGTAGATTGATAGATACAGATAGGTAGGTAGGTAGATAGATAGATACAGATAGGTAGGTAGGTAGAAAGATAAATACAGATAGGTAGGTAGGTAGGTAGATAGATAGAGAAAGGTAGGTAGGTAGATTGATAGATACAGATAGGTAGGTAGGTAGGTAGATAGATACAGATAGGTAGGTAGGTAGATTGATAGATACAGATAGGTAGGTAGGTAGATAGATAGATAGAGATAGGTAGGAAGGTAGATAGATAAATACAGGTGGTAGGTAGGTAGATAGATAGAGATAGATAGGTAGGTAGATAGATAGAGATAGGTAGGTAGCTAGATAGATAAATACAGATAGGTAGGTAGGTAGGTAGATAGATAGAGATAGGTAGGTAGGTAGATAGATAGATAGAGATAGGTAGGTAGGTAGATTGATAGATACAGATAGGTAGGTAGGTAGATAGATAGATACAGATAGGTAGGTAGGTAGATAGATAGATAGAGATAAGTAGGTAGGTAGATTGATAGATACAGATAGGTAGGTAGATAGATAGATAGAGATAGGTAGGTAGGTAGATAGATAGATAGAGATAGGTAGGTAGCTAGATAGATAAATACAGATAGGTAGGTAGGTAGGTAGATAGATAGAGATAGGTAGGTAGGTAGATAGATAGATAGAGATAGGTAGGTAGCTAGATAGATAAATACAGATAGGTAGGTAGGTAGGTAGATAGATAGAGATAGGTAGGTAGATAGATAGATAGATAGATAGATAGATAGATAGATAGATAGATAGATAGATAGATAGATAGATAGATAGATAGAGATAGGTAGGTAGGTAGATAGATAAATACAGATAGGTAGGTAGGTAGGTAGATAGATAGAGATAGGTAGGTAGGTAGATAGACAGATAGAGATAGGTAGCTAGGTAGATTGATAGATACAGATAGGTAGGTAGGTAGATAGATAGATACAGATAGGTAGGTAGATAGGTAGATAGATAAATACAGATAGGTAGGTAGGTAGATAGATAGATAGAGATAGGTATTTAGGTAGATTGATATATACAGATAGGTAGGTAGGTAGATTGATAGATACAGATAGGTAGGTAGGTAGATAGATAGATAGAGATAGGTAGCTACGTAGATAGATAGATACAGATAGGTAGGTAGGTAGATAGATAGATACAGATAGGTAGGTAGGTAGGTAGATAGATAAATACAGATAGGTAGGTAGGTAGATAGATAGAGAGAGATAGGTAGGTAGGTAGATTGTTAGATACAGATAGATAGGTAGGTAGATTTATAGATACAGATAGGTTGGTAGGTAGATTGATAGATACAGATAGGTAGGTAGGTAGGTAGATAGATACAGATAGGTAGGTAGGTAGATTGATAGATACAGATATGTAGGTAGGTAGATAGATAGATACAGATAGGTAGGTAGGTAGATAGATAGATAGAGATAGGTAGGTAGGTAGATAGATAAATACAGATAGGTAGGTATGTAGGTAGATAGATAGAGATAGGTAGGTAGGTAGATAGATAGATAGAGATAAGTAGGTAGGTAGATTGATAGATACAGATAGGTAGGTAGATAGATAGATAGAGATAGGTAGGTAGGTAGATAGATAGATACAGATAGGTAGGTAGATAGATAGATAGATAGAGATAGGTAGGTAGGTAGATAGATAAATACAGATAGGTAGGTAGGTAGGTAGATAGATAGAGATAGGTAGGTAGGTAGATTGATAGATACAGATAGGTAGGTAGGTAGATTGATAGATACAGATAGGTAGGTATGTAGATAGACAGATACAGATAGGTAGGTAGGTAGATAGATAGATAGAGATAGGTAGGTAGCTAGATAGATAAATACAGATAGGTAGGTAGGTAGGTAGATAGATAGAGATAGGTAGGTAGGTAGATAGATAGATAGAGATAGGTAGGTAGCTAGATAGATAAATACAGATAGGTAGGTAGGTAGGTAGATAGATAGAGATAGGTAGGTAGGTAGATTGATAGATACAGATAGGTAGGTAGGTAGGTAGATTGATAGATACAGATAGGTAGGTAGGTAGGTAGATAGATACAGATAGGTAGGTAGATATATTGATAGATACAGATAGGTAGGTAGGTAGATAGATAGATACAGATAGGTAGGTAGGTAGGTAGATAAATACAGATAGGTAGGTAGGTAGATAGATAGATAGAGATAAGTAGGTAGGTAGATTGATAGATACAGATAGGTAGGTAGATAGATAGATAGAGATAGGTAGGTAGGTAGATAGATAGATACAGATAGGTAGGTAGATAGATAGATAGATAGAGATAGGTAGGTAGGTAGATAGATAAATACAGATAGGTAGGTAGGTAGGTAGATAGATAGAGATAGGTAGGTAGGTAGATAGATAGAGATAGGTAGGTAGGTAGATAGATAGATAGAGATAGGTAGCTAGGTAGATTGATAGATACAGATATGTAGGTAGGTAGATAGATAGATACAGTTAGGTAGGTAGGTAGATAGATAAATACAGATAGGTAGGTAGGTAGATAGATAGATAGAGAGGTATTTAGGTAGATTGATAGATACAGATAGGTAGGTAGGTAGATTGATAGATGCAGATAGGTAGGTAGGTAGATAGATAGAGATAGGTAGGTAGGTAGATAGATAGATAGAGATAGGTAGCTAGGTAGATTGATAGATACAGATAGGTAGCTAGGTAGATAGATAGATACAGATAGGTAGGTAGGTAGATAGATAGATACAGATAGGTAGGTAGGTAGATAGATAAATACAGATAGGTTGGTAGGTAGATTGATAGATACAGATAGGTAGGTAGGTAGGTAGAAAGATACAGATAGGTAGGTAGGTATATTGATAGATACAGATATGTAGGTAGGTAGATAGATAGATACAGATAGGTAGGTAGGTAGATAGATAGATAGAGATAGGTAGGTAGGTAGATTGATAGATACATATAGGTAGGTAGGTAGATAGATAGATAGAGATAGGTAGGTAGGTAGATAGATAGACATAGGTAGGTAGGTAGATTGATAGATACAGATAGGTAGGTAGGTAGATAGATAGATACAGATAGGTAGGTAGATAGATAGATCGATAGAGATAGGTAGGTAGGTAGATAGATAAATACAGATAGGTAGGTAGGTAAGATAGATAGAGATAGGTAGCTAGGTAGATTGATAGATACAGATAGGTAGGTAGGTAGATAGATAGATACAGATAGGTAGGTAGGTAGAAAGATAAATACAGATAGGTAGGTAGGTAGGTAGATAGATAGAGAAAGGTAGGTAGGTAGATTGATAGATACAGATAGGTAGGTAGGTAGGTAGATAGATACAGATAGGTAGGTAGGTAGATTGATAGATACAGATAGGTAGGTAGGTAGATAGATAGATAGAGATAGGTAGGAAGGTAGATAGATAAATACAGGTGGTAGGTAGGTAGATAGATAGAGATAGATAGGTAGGTAGATAGATAGAGATAGGTAGGTAGGTAGATTGATAGATACAGATAGGTAGGTAGGTAGATTGATAGATACAGATAGGTAGGTAGGTAGATAGACAGATACAGATAGGTAGGTAGGTAGATAGATAGATAGAGATAGGTAGGTAGCTAGATAGATAAATACAGATAGGTAGGTAGGTAGGTAGATAGATAGAGATAGGTAGGTAGGTAGATAGATAGATAGAGATAGGTAGGTAGGTAGATTGATAGATACAGATAGGTAGGTAGGTAGATAGATAGATACAGATAGGTAGGTAGGTAGATAGATAGATAGAGATAAGTAGGTAGGTAGATTGATAGATACAGATAGGTAGGTAGATAGATAGATAGAGATAGGTAGGTAGGTAGATAGATAGATAGAGATAGGTAGGTAGCTAGATAGATAAATACAGATAGGTAGGTAGGTAGGTAGATAGATAGAGATAGGTAGGTAGGTAGATAGATAGATAGAGATAGGTAGGTAGCTAGATAGATAAATACAGATAGGTAGGTAGGTAGGTAGATAGATAGAGATAGGTAGGTAGGTAGATTGATAGATACAGATAGGTAGGTAGGTAGGTAGGTAGATTGATAGATACAGATAGGTAGGTAGGTAGGTAGATAGATACAGATAGGTAGGTAGATATATTGATAGATACAGATAGGTAGGTAGGTAGATAGATAGATACAGATAGGTAGGTAGGTAGGTAGATAAATACAGATAGGTAGGTAGGTAGATAGATAGATAGAGATAAGTAGGTAGGTAGATTGATAGATACAGATAGGTAGGTAGATAGATAGATAGAGATAGGTAGGTAGGTAGATAGATAGATACAGATAGGTAGGTAGATAGATAGATAGATAGAGATAGGTAGGTAGGTAGATAGATAAATACAGATAGGTAGGTAGGTAGGTAGATAGATAGAGATAGGTAGGTAGGTAGATAGATAGAGATAGGTAGGTAGGTAGATAGATAGATAGAGATAGGTAGCTAGGTAGATTGATAGATACAGATATGTAGGTAGGTAGATAGATAGATACAGTTAGGTAGGTAGGTAGATAGATAAATACAGATAGGTAGGTAGGTAGATAGATAGATAGAGATAGGTATTTAGGTAGATTGATAGATACAGATAGGTAGGTAGGTAGATTGATAGATGCAGATAGGTAGGTAGGTAGATAGATAGAGATAGGTAGGTAGGTAGATAGATAGATAGAGATAGGTAGCTAGGTAGATTGATAGATACAGATAGGTAGCTAGGTAGATAGATAGATACAGATAGGTAGGTAGGTAGATAGATAGATACAGATAGGTAGGTAGGTAGATAGATAAATACAGATAGGTTGGTAGGTAGATTGATAGATACAGATAGGTAGGTAGGTAGGTAGAAAGATACAGATAGGTAGGTAGGTATATTGATAGATACAGATATGTAGGTAGGTAGATAGATAGATACAGATAGGTAGGTAGGTAGATAGATAGATAGAGATAGGTAGGTAGGTAGATAGATAAATACAGATAGGTAGGTAGGTAGGTAGATAGATAGAGATAGGTAGGTAGGTAGATAGATAGATAGATAGATAGATAGAGATAGGTAGCTAGGTAGATAGATAGATACAGATAGGTAGGTAGGTAGATAGATAGATACAGATAAGTAGGTAGGTAGATAGATAAATACAGATAGGTAGGTAGGTAGATAGATAGAGATAGGTAGGTAGGTAGATTGATAGATACAGATAGGTAGGTATGTAGATTGATAGATACAGATAGGTAGGTAGGTAGGTAGGTAGATAGATACAGATAGGTAGGTAGGTAGATTGATAGATACAGATAGGTAGGTAGGTAGATAGATACAGATAGGTAGGTAGGTAGGTAGATAGATAAATACAGATAGGTAGGTAGGTAGGTAGATAGATAGAGATAGGTAGGTAGGTAGATTGATAGATACAGATAGGTAGGTAGGTAGATTGATAGATACAGATAGGTAGGGAGGTAGGTAGATAGATACAGATAGGTAGGTAGGTAGATTGATAGATACAGATAGGTAGGTAGGTAGATAGATAGATACAGATAGGTAGGTAGGTAGATAGATAGATACAGATAGGTAGGTTGATAGATAGATAGATAGATAGATAGATAGATAGATAGATAGATAGATAGATAGATAGATAGATAGATAGATAGATAGATAGAGATAGGTAGGTAGGTAGATAGATAAATACAGATAGGTAGGTAGGTAGGTAGATAGATACAGATAGGTAGGTAGGTAGATAGATAAATAAGATAGGTAGGTAGGTAGATAGATAGATAGAGATAGGTAGGTAGGTAGATTGATAGATACAGATAGGTAGGTAGATAGATACAGATAGGTAGGTAGGTAGATTGATAGATACAGATAGGTAGGTAGGTAGATAGATAGATAGAGATAGGTAGGTAGGTAGATTGATAGATAGAGATAGGTAGGTAGGTAGATAGATAAATACAGGTAGGTAGGTAGGTAGATAGATAGAGATAGGTAGGTAGGTAGATTGATAGATACAGATAGGTAGGTAGGTAGATTGATAGATACAGATAGGTAGGTAGGTAGATAGATAGATACAGATAGGTAGGTAGGTAGATAGATAAATACAGATAGGTAGGTAGGTAGATAGATAGATAGAGATAGGTAGGTAGGTAGATTGATAGATACAGATAGGTAGGTATGTAGATTGATAGATACAGATAGGTAGGTAGGTAGGTAGGTAGATAGATACAGATAGGTAGGTAGGTAGATAGATACAGATAGGTAGGTAGGTAGATAGATAAATACAGATAGGTAGGTAGGTAGGTAGATAGATAGAGATAGGTAGGTAGGTAGATTGATAGATACAGATAGGTAGGTAAGTAGATTGATAGATACAGATAGGTAGGTAGGTAGGTAGGTAGATAGATAGAGATAGGTAGGTAGGTAGATTGATAGATACAGATAGGTAGGTAGGTAGATTGATAGATACAGATAGGTAGGGAGGTAGGTAGATAGATACAGATAGGTAGGGAGGTAGATAGATAGATACAGATAGGTAGGTAGGTAGGTAGATAAATACAAATAGGTAGGTAGGTAGGTAGATAGATAGATAGAGATAAGTAGGTAGGTAGATTGATAGATACAGATAGGTAGGTAGATAGATAGATAGAGATAGGTAGGTAGGTAGATAGATAGACATAGGTAGGTAGATTGATAGATACAGATAGGTATGTATGTAGATAGATAGATACAGATAGGTAGGTAGATAGATAGATAGATAGAGATAGGTATTTAGGTAGATTGATAAATACAGATAGGTAGGTAGGTAGATTGATAGATACAGATAGGTAGGTAGGTAGATAGATAGATAGAGATAGGTAGCTAGGTAGATAGATAGATACAGATAGGTAGGTAGGTAGATAGATAGATAGAGATAGGTAGGTAGGTAGATAGATAAATACAGGTAGGTAGGTAGGTAGATAGATAGAGATAGGTAGGTAGGTAGATTGATAGATACAGATAGGTAGGTAGGTAGATTGATAGATACAGATAGGTAGGTAGATAGATAGATACAGATAGGTAGGTAGGTAGATAGATAAATACAGATAGGCAGGTAGGTAGATAGATAGATAGAGATAGGTAGGTAGGTAGATTGATAGATACAGATAGGTAGGTATGTAGATTGATAGATACAGATAGGTAGGTAGGTAGGTAGGTAGATAGATACAGATAGGTGGGTAGGTAGATTGATAGATACAGATAGGTAGGTAGGTAGATAGATACAGATAGGTAGGTAGGTAGATAGATAAATACAGATAGGTAGGTAGGTAGGTAGATAGATAGAGATAGGTAGGTAGGTAGATTGATAGATACAGATAGGTAGGTAGGTAGATTGATAGATACAGATAGGTAGGGAGGTAGGTAGATAGATACAGATAGGTAGGTAGGTAGATTGATAGATACAGATATGTAGGTAGGTAGATAGATAGATACAGATAGGTAGGTAGGTAGATAGATAGATACAGATAGGTAGGTAGATAGATAGATAGATAGATAGAGATAGGTAGGTAGGTAGATAGATAAATACAGATAGGTAGGTAGGTAGGTAGATAGATACAGATAGGTAGGTAGGTAGATAGATAAATACAGATAGGTAGGTAGGTAGATAGATAGATACAGATAGGTAGGTATGTAGATTGATAGATACAGATAGGTAGGTAGGTAGGTAGGTAGATATATACAGATAGGTAGGTAGGTAGATTGATAGATACAAATAGGTAGGTAGGTAGGTAGGTAGATAGATACAGATAGGTAGGTAGGTAGATTGATAGATACAGATAGGTATGTATGTAGATAGATAGATACAGATAGGTAGGTAGATAGATAGATAGATAGAGATAGGTATTTAGGTAGATTGATAGATACAGATAGGTAGGTAGGTAGATTGATAGATACAGATAGGTAGGTAGGTAGATAGATAGATAGAGATAGGTAGCTAGGTAGATAGATAGATACAGATAGGTAGGTCGGTAGATAGATAGATAGAGATAGGTAGGTAGGTAGATAGATAAATACAGGTAGGTAGGTAGGTAGATAGATAGAGATAGGTAGGTAGGTAGATTGATAGATACAGATAGGTAGGTAGGTAGATTGATAGATACAGATAGGTAGGTAGATAGATAGATACAGATAGGTAGGTAGGTAGATAGATAAATACAGATAGGTAGGTAGGTAGATAGATAGATAGAGATAGGTAGGTAGGTAGATTGATAGATACAGATAGGTAGGTATGTAGATTGATAGATACAGATAGGTAGGTAGGTAGGTAGGTAGATAGATACAGATAGGTAGGTAGGTAGATTGATAGATACAGATAGGTAGGTAGGTAGATAGATACAGATAGGTAGGTAGGTAGATAGATAAATACAGATAGGTAGGTAGGTAGGTAGATAGATAGAGATAGGTAGGTAGGTAGATTGATAGATACAGATAGGTAGGTAGGTAGATTGATAGATACAGATAGGTAGGGAGGTAGGTAGATAGATACAGATAGGTAGGTAGGTAGATTGATAGATACAGATATGTAGGTAGGTAGATAGATAGATACAGATAGGTAGGTAGGTAGATAGATAGATACAGATAGGTAGGTAGATAGATAGATAGATAGATAGATAGATAGATAGAGATAGGTAGGTAGGTAGATAGATAAATACAGATAGGTAGGTAGTTAGGTAGATAGATACAGATAGGTAGGTAGGTAGATAGATAAATACAGATAGGTAGGTAGGTAGATAGATAGATAGAGATAGGTAGGTAGGTAGATTGATAGATACAGATAGGTAGGTAGATAGATACAGATAGGTAGGTAGGTAGATTGATAGATACAGATAGGTAGGTAGGTAGATAGATAGATAGAGCTAGGTAGGTAGGTAGATTGATAGATACAGATAGGTAGGTAGGAAGGTAGATAGATACAGATAGGTAGGTAGGTAGATAGATAGATAGAGATAGGTAGGTAGGTAGATAGATAAATACAGGTAGGTAGGTAGGTAGATAGATAGAGATAGGTAGGTAGGTAGATAGATAGATAGAGATAGGTAGGTAGGTAGATTGATAGATACAGATAGGTAGGTAGGTAGATTGATAGATACAGATAGGTAGGTAGGTAGATTGATAGATACAGATAGGTAGGTAGGTAGATAGACAGATACAGATAGGTAGGTAGGTAGATAGATAGATAGAGATAGGTAGGTAGCTAGATAGATAAATACAGATAGGTAGGTAGGTAGGTAGATAGATAGAGATAGGTAGGTAGGTAGATAGATAGATAGATACAGATAGGTAGGTAGGTAGATAGATAAATACAGATAGGTAGGTAGGTAGATAGATAGAGAT